>BSYO01000021.1:352790-451373 GCA_033239525.1 Nepenthes gracilis
AGTCCTGTTCCATTGGGTGAGGATGGAAGCTCAGTGGAGCTGCTCTTGGAAAGAACCTGATGTCCATTACATCTATATCTGTACTAAGGTAAGTGTTTTTTTTTTTTTTTTATTTCCCTATCTTATAAGAATGCTGTCAGGGCATGTTCAGTACAATATTATACTACCTAATGGAATTACTTACATTCATTAACCTAAGTAATTCAATGACTTCTTTATTTCGTTCATGTGACTTACACTTGGAGCATGTGGAATTAGTTTTAGTTATGTTTGGTGATATGCTGAATATGATGAAAGTAAAAATTAGTTTAACTTATTTGATGCTGCATGGTGTTAGAAAATAATTAGTATATCATTCCCTTATCTCTGCATTGCTGAGATGCTATTTCTATGGTTTGAAGCTATGAAATTCATACAATATTGGAGCAACATTGCTTCTGTGCCAAGGCTCACTAAAAATTTCATGATATACAAATATTAATTTGCAGTACAGTACCCTACTAATGTTGATTTACTTGATATTAGAGATAGATTCTTGATTGTGCTAAATATGTCTTAACTGCATGTAATTTCAAATATCAAAAATTACAACACAGGAGAATTGCCATGACAGCCATGCTGGTCTGGTATTGGCTGTTTGTTGCCAACTGGCGGATCTGAGAACTAATCTTCCTCAGCCAAAAGATTTAATTCACTAATTCAGTAGCATTTTAGAACAGATTTTTTCGCCTTTTTGAATTTAATCTTTTTTTTTGGCAATATTGGCTATTTTTACCCGTTTTCTTGATCTTTTTTATTTTTCTGTTTCACAGGATGATTCTTTAACTCAAACTGCCGAAAGTAGAAGCCAAGAAGTGGTTGAGTGAGAAAAAAAAGACTCCTTTTGGATGTTTTGCCTTGTCTTCTGTTTATTTCTATTTTTCAGTCGTACTTTTCTGTTGCAAAATGAGGATATTGAAACTGCTAAAATATACATTAGCTGTGCTTTATATTTAACATTGTGTGGGCTCTGTTTTCCTGGTTGCACCCACCCCGTGTTGACCAGTGAGTCACAATGGATCATTTTTAGTTGCACATTAAAAGTTTGAATTGACAGATTTAACACAATATTAAAGTGAATTAAGAATTCAGGGAAAGGGAAAAGCAGGCGATTCATAAATGAAGTTTAGTTCAAATTGCTGGGAAAGAAGTCTTGTAGTTTTTGTTGCATTTCGCCTTTATCTCTTCTAAATAGCTGCTCCCAGAGAGGAAGCTGTAGTGCACCTCCATTCTCCACTGTAAGTGTTTGCGTTTACTTTACTTACCGCCAAAGGGCATATAAAAATTACGTTGTCTCCATCTTTTGTCAGAAAGCTTCAATGATCCATCGGCCTGCACTTCATGTCTAAGTAAATCCATTTTGTTCAAGCTACCTTTCTGCAAATGCTAACTAATGGGCTTATGATTAATTACTCGCAGCAGCCTATGTGGTTAAAAGGTTTTCTTTTTTTTTTTTTTTTTTGGGCGCGGGGGGAGGAGGAGAGGGAGGAGATTAATCTATTGTCTAGTTTGGTGGAAATATTCTGTTATCGAGTTTTGATTGGGCCTCAGATGCAAGAATAGGCAATATTGGAGACTGGCTCTTAGCTTGAGTCGGGTAGGGCGTGCAGATGACAGCGTGTTTGAATTGATTCAAGAGTGAAGCAGTCCCAACAAACTCTCATCTCACATCTGTCAAATTCAGCCGAAGCCCTAATAGGTTGCTTGGCTCTTACGCACGCGAGGCCAATTTTGAATGGAGAGCACCGGAATGGTATTGTTTTAAGGAATGTGTAATATTCAAATACCGAGACATGCATGAAGATGTTAGAATTTAATTATAATATGTGAATTTGTAAGAATAATTATGTATTTAGGAAAAAAACTAAATATTTGAAGTCAAAAAGTTTGACATCTGACACATTCACATGCGTTGATAAGGTTGAATAGGCGGAGCTCGAGCGTGGTGTAGGCATATTTGTGTGTGACTATTAGTATTAGTAATGCTCATGTGTGGCTCGAGCGTGGTGTAGGCATATTTGTGTGTGACTATTAGTATTAGTAATGCTCATGTGTGGTTTGAGGGGCTCTCATACGTATATGCTATTTGATCTTACGTCTAATGGGTCCACAACCAAAACTTGTGTGCCAATGTACTCATATAAGGACTTTATGCATATTTGGAACGTTTTTGCTAGGGAATTTTAGAGAGAAGAAAAGAAGAGATAGAAGAGAAAAAAGTGAAGGAATATAGTTTTTGTTGCGTCTCGAATTTCGGGGGTTCAATGCAACACAAGTGTTTGAGAGTGTAGGATGTGGAGAAGGAGAGATTAAAATCGGGTTTTATGTGGAAAACCTCATCTTTAATGGGGAAGAAAAAAAATCATAGGCTCAGCGTTGAGAAATCTTTACTATGTGTGGAAGTCTTACAAAGTACAAATTGTGGGAATATTTTTCCTTTTCTTTCCTTAATCTCTCTCCTTTGAAGGGCCTTTTCCTTTGGAAGCTCTTGAACTCTTCCTTCTCCTCCTTATTCTTACGGAAGAGGAGGAAAAAAAGGTCCTAAGGTAAGAGCCTCTACTGGGTATTTATAAGAGAAATTGTGCCGTTGGGGAGAAGACACGTAGCAGCCGACGGGTAGCCGAGAGGTTGTCCACGGTCCCATTGGTCACATTTAATGCCTGAGAGAGCCGTCCACTTGCCCCGTTCTCCATGTTAGAGATGATGGCATGTGCAGGGAAACACGCCGCTGGCTCACCTTGTGTGTGGGAAGGGCCCGGCATGTCAGGCGTGTAGACTCTAGGCATCAGTCTTAGTTTGACTAGGCGTGCTCTGTAGATGCGGCATCTGGTAGTGATTGCAGGTTCCTTGAAAATCGGCGAAGTTTCTTAGTTGGTGCTCTCGGCCGTGTGCGAGATTGTCCTCGTCCTTGTGTGGCGTGCATTGTCTCTTTGCGAGTTCGCGAACTCGTTGAAGTGGGCAACTCTCGGATATTAACTGTCATTCGGAGGATCTTTGGTCCTTCACGGAGGGTCCTCGGGTCTTTTCTTAACTTCTCGGACTAATTTGAGGCCTGATAGAACTTCTGAGGTTCTCGTGCTTCTTTTTCTAGTCCTCGTACCTGGATGTCATCAGCTATTTGCAATGTCCTCGAGCCCCTATTGGCTAAGGGGACCTCTCAGACCTTTGCCGTAGCTTTGGTTTTTGGGACACTAGCCCGGTTCTCGGGCTCGTTAGGCCAGTCTAGTATAATGAGCTAGCCTGGGTTTTGGGCCTCTTAGGTCGTCCAGTCTTCTTTGTTCGTGGACACATTTCTGGGCTTTTTATTTGGGCCCTTCCTTTGGGCCGTGTTTTATGGGAAATTATATTAGGACCCAACATAGCCCCCCATGCCAAATGGCTCGAGGTCCTCGACCGTTTTGCATGAAGTCATTACTCTTCTTGGGAGGTTGATTTCTTCTTGCTCTTATTTGTCCACGCGCGTGTTGTGGCTTGAAAAGGACGTTTCTGAGGAGGCAAGAGTATGACCGTCCGCGTTCTGGCTTAGGCCTTTTGTAATGGTAGTCCGAGTGCATGTATGTCCTCAGAATAAATGTGGCGCTAGGCTTGGTGGAGAATTGTCCCAGAACTTCTTTTGAGTCTGAGATCTTTCGAGCGCCGCCGTTTGAGTTTCTCTGAGGCATTAAATGCTAAAGTGACGCGCTAACAAAGCGCCAGGAAAAGGCAAGGCCATCATTTTGAGAATGACAATTTGACGTCGTGGTGAGGGTAATTGAGTGCGTCTTTTTGATTTTCAAGAGTATTTAAAGGCCTTCTCGTCCCGACTCTCTATTTCTGCATCTACTTTCTGTTTTCTTCTCTAAGTGTTGAGACCTTTGCCCTTCTCTTGCTGAAATTTTCTCTGTCCTTTTGCTTTTGCTTTTCTCTGTCCGGAGTGAGGGATATCGCCTCTACGATGACGCTCGATAGGCTCAAGGAGATTCGAGCACGATATCGGATCCCTAAGTTCATGGCCATGATGATTCCGGAGTCGCACGACGGGCGTGGTGGCCCTCAGGACGGTTTCATCACCGTTTATGAAGTCCACCTCAAGGGTGGGCTACGGTTTCCTGTGTCGGAGGAGCTCTATGACATCATGAAGGGACTTGGAGTTCCTTTTGCTAGGCTCCAACCAAATGCAGTAAGATATTTGGTTTCTTTGTGCGTTTTCTTCGGATGCCATAAGAAGCTCTTGAATGTTCTTATGGTCAAGGTTATGTTTCGCTTCATACATAACTTTGATTGGATCACGATGACCTCCCGCCCGGACTTTTCCTTGATGTGCGGGGGGAACCCGGACTCCACGAAGTGGTGGAAGGATAAATTCTTCTTCCTTGGCGCCACGTGTATTGGGCCATCCCCATTGCCTGGGGGAAAGTGGTCAGCCAATGTAACTCTGATCCTTCGAAGAAGGAAAGAGAGAGAGCGTAAAGGGAGTTCACGGACACAGTGCCAATCTTGGCTAACCCAGGCTTTCACCTAAACAAGCGCAATATCCGGTTGTCATCCGAGAACTTTAAGGAGGCTAAGTGGGGACCATGGGCTAAGGCCTCTGCCACAGCTCCTCCCGAGAAGTCCAAGAAAAGGAGACCGAGGAGGAGAGCGGAGCCACTGAGGATTGAGGGTCCCGCTGACCACTCGGAGAAGAGCCTTCCGGCTGAGAGTTCGAAACGTCCAGCGGCCGTTGTTGAGTTCCCTTCTGATGATGATGATGATGATTTTGACATCGATGATTTGGACGATGATGATATGATTGCTCCTCTCTTTAAGAGGTCGAGGACTGGTACTTTACCAGAGTCCTCGGGGATTGAAGGTCTCGTCCCTGCCTCCACAGTTGATCCTCTCCTTGAGTCAGGGGCGATTAGGCTGCATTATGGAGCTCCGGACGTCCGTCTCCCGGTGATGATCCACTCTGGAGTTCCCGTTGATTTGGTGATTGCCGGGACGGGATTGATCACCCTTCCGAGGACATAGGAGGCGAAACTCGCCGTGACGACCGAGGGGGAATGATGGCCGAGATGGTCTAAGAGGTGGTAGAGGCCGAGGAGTTAGGGCGTCGGCGACAGTGTCCCTTGATCCTTCGAGCATCCCATTGTAGTCCAAGCCGAACGATTGTCCGAGGCTCCCCGAGGGATGCGCGTTGGGGCGAGGCTCGCCGGTCATCTTTTATACCAAGGAGCTTGTCCACGAGGAGCGTCTGCGGCGCCCGAGAGTGACTCGCAGAGCCCAAGGCCCCCTGGGAGCATGGCCCGTGTATGATCCTCTTGTTTTAAAGGTAACCCACCGTTTCTTCTTTTGCCTTACTTCCGATTGCCTATGCCTTGATGGGCTTTTCTCTTTGCAGCTCGAGATCCGATTAGGCCTTCGAGTTGGTGGGAGAGGTTGCATCCGCTCGGAGATGGAGTCGCGAGGGCCACTCGGGAGGAGCGCAACGTGAGTTGAAGCGAAGTCGGGTTGAAGCAGAGAGGAAAATCGCCTCTTTGGAGGATACCCATCAAGCTCCGGCAGAAGAAGAGTCGGGGAGAGGGTTATTCGACTGGGTGAGATTAGGGGCGTCCATACAGGACCCCGGAGGTGCTCCTTTATTAGATGGGTAATCTTTGGAGGGCATTCGCATGTGCCGCCGAGTGCTCACGACTGATTCATCCACGGTTTTCTGTCGCCGTCCTCAATCCCAGGAACGCAGTGCCTTAAGCACAGGAGACTTATACGGCGTTGCTGGGAGGCCTTTCCCTAGGTCCCCTAGGGTAGGGCCGGAAGGTGAACCTCTTACGCCCAAGGAGCCAAATCCAGCGGACCAGGTGGGGCCTTCTGGAGCTCATGAGGCTCGAGGACAAGGGGGCCAAGAGAGGCTCCCATGACACTTTGTCTCTTTTCTTTCTTTGTTACAGCATTGTACATAAATTTATCTTTATGAATAAAGCCTGTCTCTTCTGAATCAGAGCTTTGGACTTTTTGTCTTATTTGTACAAGTGTTTTTTTTTTTTGGTGACGTGATGCACAGCGTCTTGTTTTTAGCTTTGTGCGTGTGATCCTTTTGAGGTTCTCTAGCCTTTTAACCTCTCAGGTTTCTTGGTGTTGGATGTAGTCGTCGGAATTCGACCTCTGGGGTTACTTGGATAGAACCGAGTTTTAAGGATACGACCTCTAAGGCCACTTCGGGCCTGGTGAGTTTTGGAATATGACCTTTGGGGCGCTCGGGCACGTGAGGAGTTTTGGAATACGACCTGCAGAGGCAACCGAGTTTTGGAGTCACGACCTCTTGGACCGCTCGGGCACAGTAGGAGTTTTCGGAATACGGCCTCCAGGGGTCGCTCGGAGCATAGACAATTTTTCTTTGAGTTGTGGGTTGCCTTGTTGTTTGATAAGGGAGCATGAGAATATATCAAAATAGACATAATGAAGGGCGCTTTCATTCATGTATGTGTTACATTAGGTAGCCTCACGGCCATTTTGAATCCTCCGTTACATTAGTCCCACAGTCCCTGGTTGTGGCACGATGCTTGGCCTTGGCATTTTCATTGCTCCTTAATCGTGGCCTTTTGTGATTACGCACTATGCGCGCTACGACGTTATGCATCGTCAGCCCCCGATCGATGGTTAGGCGTACTCCGCGCCATTATAGCTTGCCTTTGGCGGCGTGACGAGTCAGAGGTCTTGTTGCTCGGGCCATGCCCGGGTCGTGGCAGGAAACGATCGAGATAGCCTTCCATTACCAGTCACTCGATTTGTGCCTGGAGCTTCCTGTAGTCCTCGGTATTCATGAAATGCGGGTCTGCGGTGGTAATGCAATATTCCCCTGAGTCGCCCCTTCCTGTTCTTGGCCTTGGGCCATCTCAAGAACTCTTCGTCTCGGATTTGCCTCGGGATGTTGGTGGAGTGACTCGGTGAGGACGAGGTGGGCTGATGGCCTGTCTCCTCGGGACCATCCGTTCGGGCTCGCTTTGCCGGAGGGTCCATGGGTCTTGATTGGGCGCCCGGCCCTTCTTTTCCTTCCCTGTCCTCGGGGCGTGGGGTCTTCTCTTCCTCTCGAGTGAGTTGCTTGGCGGTCTTGGGTCAAGACCATCTTCCGAGATCTGTTGAGCCCTCTCTTCGGCTCGGGGCTGGAGTCATGGACCCTTTTTGTTGAGGTAGTCCATCAATCTCGCCGGAGCTCACCATGGACTTATCGCTCTTGGGCGCTCGCTAGCCGCGAACTTTGGGTAAGCTCCTGGGCGCTCGTCCACCCTCTCGCGGAGGTATGGACTGCTCTTGAGAGGCTGTCCACCTTCTTTACCCGCCTTGCGTACGCTAATCTGCACTGGGCCGCCACTCGTCATGCCACGATGGGAGACACTTGTGAAGGGTCCTATCTCCCGGGTGGACGTGCTGTCTTATCTGCTCACCATCTTTGGAGCGCTTGTTGTTCTGTGATAGTAGGGAGTTGTGAGCTTTTGTCACGGTTCCCACAGACGCTGCCAATGTTGCGTCTCGAATTTCGGGGGTCCAATGCAACACAAGTGTTTGGGAGTGTAGGATGTGGAGAAGGAGAGATTAAAACCGAATTTTAAGTGGAAAACCTCATCTTTAATGGGGAGAAAAAATCACGAGGCTCTGAGCCTTGAGAAATGCTTCACTATGGGTGGAAGTTTTACAAAGTACAAGTTGTGGGAATATTTTTCCTTTTTCTTTCCTTAATCTCTCTCCTTTGAAGGGCCTTCTCCTTTGAAGGGCCTTCTCCTTTGGAAGCTCTTAAACTCTTCATTCTCCTGCTTAGTTCTTCTGGAAAGAGGAGGAAAAAAAAGGTCCTGAGGCAAGAGCCTCTATTGGGTATTTATAGAAGAAATTATGCCGTTGGGGAGAAGACATGTGGCAGCCGGCCGATGGCCGGGAGGCTGTCCACTGTCCCATTGGTTACGTTTAACGCCTGAGGGAGCCGTCCACCTGCCCCGCTGTCCATGTCAGAGATGATGGCGTGTGCGGCTCACACCTTGGCGGGCGCGGCCCAGTAGAACCGAGCATGTCGGCGTGTGGAGTGTGCGTCGATCTTGATTGACTAGGCGTGCTCTGTAGATGCGGCGTCTGGTAGTGATTGCAGGTTCCTTGGAAATCGGCGAAGTTGATTAGTTGGCGCTCTCGGCCGTGTGCAAGATTGTCCTTGTCCTTGTGTGGCGTGTCTTGTCTTTTTAGAGTTCGCGGACTCGTTGAAGAGGGCAGCTCTCGGATATTAACTGTCATTCGGAGGATCTTTGGTCCTTCGCGGAGGGTCTCAGTCTTTTTTCTTGACTTCTCAGGACTAATTTGAGGCTGATGGAACTTTTGAGGTTCTCGGACTTCTTCTTAGTCCTCGTATTTGGATATAATCGGCTATTTGTAATGTCCTTGATCCCCTTCGCCAGGGACCACTCGCATCTTTGTCGTAATCTTTTTGCTTTTGGGATACTATCCAGTGCTCTCGGAGCTCGTTAGGTAGTCCCAGTATAAGGAGCTAACTTTGGGTTTTGAAATTTATCTTGGGTCGTCCAGTTCTCTTGGTTCGTGGACACATTTTTGGGCTTTTCACTTGGGCCCTTCCTTTGTGCCGTATTTTATGGGTCCTTATATTGAGACCCAATAGTTTTAAAGTAATTTTAGATTAGATCAGTTTAATACTTAATTAAGGGAAAGTATATCTTAGTCTACTTTTCATTTGTTGTTGAAATTTTTTGGTTATTTTTTATATTTATATGCATGTGTTCCCCTAATGTTTATTTTTGCTTATTTTTGGCATGCATGTTAATTTTGCACTCATTTTAAGTTATTTAAAAACTTATATCTAATTTTGTAAAAATTGTTTATAAATTTTGAAATCTTTGGATATTTAATTTCGAGTGTTATTTTGTATAAGTAATTGATGAAATACTTTACATTAAATTTATGAAGATTATTTGTTTCTATTGTTAAAAAAAATTATATAGTTATTGTTGAAGAGTTTTTATTTTAACTAAATAAGAATAATTATAAATAATTTATGAAATATATTTTAGCCTGTCTAAATTTATTATGTGTGAGAGAAAATTATTACGTGATATCTAATAATTTAAAAAGTGATATTTGATCCTATTTAAAAAAAAATAATCTAATTATGGATATTAAATAGTAGTATATGACTCGAGTTATAGGAAAATTATTTAGCTTGATATTTGGTATTCGACTCTTATTGGTGAGGGTAACATCAATCCTTACTTTATATGTTTTTTTATATGCTTTTATCAATACACCATTGTGTTCGGCATTTCTGCAGTTTTGCCATTATTGCTTTTTATATATTTATCATGCATATTTCCATATATAAATATATACATGTTTATTAACTATCAGGTCCATTCTTATCAATTTTTTGTAACCTTTTAGATTAACTAGAATGGACCTATTATGGGATTTTGGATCAGAGGAGATTTTTTTTTGGTAAGTAATTTGGATCAGAGGAGAATTTGAAGAATTAGACAACCCTTGATTAAATGTATGGTTGAAATTACAAATATTTGCACTGGATACCTTAGGAATTTATATTAATTTATCATTAGCATATTCAGGCCGGTGAGCGTCATTTTGTATATTGCTTTTGATCATGGTATACTGGTAGACGATTTTTCTTACGGCTTGGATATGGATATGTCATGAGCAGCTCTAATGATTTTTTTTTTTGTTGGAAAGTAAGTAAAGTTATATTAAAAAAATAAAAATTTATAAAAGATATATTCTAATACCAAGTGTTTTGCCTACTTGAATAGAGAATATAGAGGTCAGAACATTCCCGAACACCGTGAAATAAATCAAAAAAAGACCCAATGATAGTATTTTATGGAAATCTGATAAGCCGTCCGTATTCATTACCACGGACGGGCATAGACAAAAATAACAGTTTAGTACATCAAACTAAACTATCCAAGTCGAGTATCTCATAAATTGACAAAAAGCATGGGAAAGTACAAAGCCCTTTTCATTGCAGCTACAATGATGTTAAGGCCAAACGAGGAGGGTTTAGTCAATTCAAAACTTCACAGATTATATTAGAATTATTTAACAGTGGTGTTTTAGGGATGTATTCTGCTATTTGGTTAAGTGTTTTAAAGTCATTATTTTATATTTTGAAAGTGGGGTCACAACAAATCGATGCTCCATCTTTATCCAATTCCAGTAACCTAAGGATATGATTATCACATACTATAATCTTTTTTTTTTAATAAGTAATTAAAATTAAATTAAAATAAAATAAAGTACAAAACTATATTTTAACTCGAAGTGTTTTACCAACATAAAGGTAAAACATAGACGTCAGGGTATATCTCGAGTGCCTCCATGAAATATTTCATGAAACCAAAATAAAACATACAAAGAAGAAAAAACCAGCCAAAAATAACCAACTCCAAACCGGCCACGAGCCTACAGCCTAACCGGAAAATATAACCAAATAGCTTTCCAAACTGGCAATTTGTTACATACCGGGCGAAAAGCCAACCCGGCCTTTTGCGGCAAATAGGGCTAAAAGCACACACAACCTCCTTGGTCATATCGAGCAAGGAGCAAACCGGCATTTAACTGTAGGGGGACCCACATATCATTCCGACATTTACAGCAATTGGTATCCAAACGCTCATTGAGCTCATCCATTCCAGGCAAATGGCTACGTTAGCATGACATCATACCGGCAGCAACACCAAACCGGGCAAAGAACAGTTATCAGCCATATCGGGCAAATGGGCCGCGTCAGAAAGACACCAAACCAGCAAACGACAGCAACATCCACCAATTTGGGAGATACCCATACCAGCAAAACTGACCATCTTTCCATTCCCGCATTTTGTGCCATTATGATGCAAACCAGCTACAAAGCCCTAACTCACCAAATAGCCGGTCAATGCATTGACCGGCCAAATATCATTATTTGTCGGTCAACAGGTTGGACCGCATTTTCCCTTTTATTTTTTTTTGGCTGATCAGCAGGACACCAAACCGGCAAATGACAACAACACCCATCGATCTGGGAGATACCCATACCAGCAAAACTGACCATCTTTTCAATCCGCCATTTGTGCCTTTATGATGCAAACTGGCTACAAAGCCCTAACTCACAGCATTGGAGCCACCAAATAGCCGGTCAATGAGTTGACTGGCCAAATATCATTATTTTTCGGTCAACGAATTGACCGACACTTTCTCCCCTTTTTTTGGCGTGGGGAGAGACAAAACCGGCCAGTTGTAGTAGACCGGCAAAAAGCGCACACAACCACCTAGGGTCATATCAGGCAAGTGTACTATAATCAAAATACCTCGGGTACTATAATCAAAATACCTGCTTACAATTCCATCATAATAATATAACCACACCATATATCTTCAATCTATTCATTCGTTCATCTTGAATACTTTAAAAAAATCTTAGTTACCAAAAAAAAAAGAGTACTTCAAAAAAATCTAATCACACCCTTAGCTGGCAAAGACTTGGTGATGAAAGCAATTATATCCTCAACAGAAATATCTAGGCCACACGCAAGGGGACGTATAAAACATTTGAAGCTAAGAATCAAATTCTAATGCATTATATCCAATTACAATGAAATTTTGAATAGATATTAGAAAACATGAATTGAAAAACTGCTGGAGCACTCAAACACTCCCATTATATCTTTAACACCCACTTAACAAACTATCTTAGGTCCACAGAAAAAAAGTCAAAAATTTTTATTTCCTAATAAAATAACTTTTTGATATTTTAAAATATTTTTCCAAAAGAAGTTTTATTATTAGACATTCAAGGAAACAAATAAATTAATCTCAAAATTTTGAACTGGGTAGTGGCTATTGAAACGCAAGAAATGGCCGAAAGAGGGCCTGGACCTTCCAATGCACATGTGGGTGTGGCATGGGATGGCCGTGCCATGCGCGTGGAGGTGCATGAAGTCCACGTAACAATTGGGGAGCCTCGTCTTTAAAGGGAGGTAGATTTAATTTTTTTTAATAATAATCATTTGATATTGAATGAACGATTGTATTAAAAAAAAAATTAGTTAGTTTTTTTTTATAAAAAAAAAAGACCTAAACTATCAAATATTGATCAAACGGTTACAATTGAGAATGGATAAATCAACCTCTCTCTTAGAGCGGTAAAGACATGAAATCGTCCACAAGTGGGCTGCAACTTGCTATAAAATTTTAAACGTTACATTTTATAAACCTTTTGAGATAATTAGTGGAGTCAAATTAGGCTAATGCAGCATAATTGATTCTTTTAACACCACTTATGTGACTAAGAGTAGTGTTGGGTTTAGTCACTCTATTATGGATAACTCAACAAATGGAAGCATCATAAGAGAATTACACAAGTTTTGTGTCATATTCAGAGTGTTATAAATTAGCTGCAGCAAAGTTTAGGATGACCATTTGCCGAAGAAGACAAATCTCATAGTGACCATTTGTTGG
The DNA here is from genome assembly GCA_033239525.1 of Nepenthes gracilis. Classification (NCBI taxonomy): domain Eukaryota; kingdom Viridiplantae; phylum Streptophyta; class Magnoliopsida; order Caryophyllales; family Nepenthaceae; genus Nepenthes; species Nepenthes gracilis. The sequence goes on from BSYO01000021.1 coordinate 365,289, forward strand.
TGTAGGCAAATCTCGGAAGATGACCATTTGTCAGGTGGGCAAATATTGGAGAAGACGATTTGCCAAAGTAGGCAAACCTTAGATGATGACCATTTGCCAGGTTGGCAATTCTTGGAGTGACCATTTGCCAAGTGGGTAAATCTCAGAGTGACATTTATCGGAGTGGCAAATGCCAGAGTGCATTGGTTGGAGAGGATTCTTTGGAGTGGATTTTTTGATGAGAAAATCCGGCGTGGCAAATTTCAGAGTAGAATTTGCCGAAAAGGAAATTCGGAGTGAATTTTCAGAGAGAATTTTCGGAGTGACAAATTCCTGAGTGGAATTTGCCGGGGAGGGAAATTTGGAGTGAAAATCCAGGAGAAGATTTCCGGTGTGCATTTTCTGGATTGAAAAATGTTGGAGTGCATTTTCGAAGTGAAAATGCGGGAGTGCGTTTTATGGAGACTCAAATGTCGGAATGGATTTAAGAGCCAGAGTGGTATTTGCTGGTGAGAAAATTCAGAGTAGATTTTCTGAGAGGAAATCCGGAGTGCAAACTACCGGAGTGGCATTTTACGGTAGAAATCTGGAGTAAATTTTCGGAATGGAATTGTAGGGATAAAGGCAATTCGAGAGTGGTTCTGGGAGTTAGAGCAGTTGATATTGGTCGAGGTCGCTATGCGATAGTGGCCGAGACTTTGTGATGGCCAAGTGTACAGATAACGGCCGAGGTTGCTAAGTGCAGCAAGGACCGAGGACATTGTGGAAAGCTAGCAGTTGACATCGTAGAGAGTTAACTTTACGGGTTGGTAAGCTTTGCAGACCAGGTAGTTGACTTGCAGTTCATGCACCATTTGTGCATATGACAGATTGACCTCCAGAGTTGATAGCAGGTGGTAGAGCTTTCGGTGCACGCAACTAGGCATGCAGGGCATGCGTGCTGTGGAATTTGGGCTAGATCTCTCTATAAAGCGCACCCGGCTTTTGGAGACAGACACGAAGAAAAAAAATGGAAAAGGAAGCAGCAATGTGAAGGGCTGCGAGGCCAGCGGCCACGGTAGCTGCTGTGGGTGCGGTAGTCGGCCGTCTACTACCATACTTGTAAAATCAAAGTGAGTGGAGTGCACCATTTGTAAGAAGAAAGAGAGAAGAAAAACAGAGAGTTAAGATTGAAGGAGAGTTTTCTTACTTACTCTAGAATGATTTTTCTTGTTCTATCTCGGGTGTATAGCAGATACTCTATCTCGAGAGTTTTTATAACCATTTTACATAGTGAAAATCTTTTTTGTGGACTAAATATCTCGTGATTTTTTTTTTCAATTTGTGAAGGATTTTCACGTTGAAAAATATTGTGCATTTTTTGTTCCTTTTGCTCACTAAATTAGTATTGTCGACTGACGGGGATTTGGATTTCTGTTGCGTTGGATCGGGTGAGTCTGAGTGTTGAACCCCTATAAGTGGTATTAGAGACAATGATAAGTACAAGTGGTTTTAGAGATAATGCTTACCAAAAGAAAAAAAAAAGGTTTTAGAGATAACGTTACAGTCAAGCCCTTTTTCGATACCAACAAGTGGTATTAGCGAGCCAGATTGCATCAAGTTTCTTAGGGCTTGATGGTGTTATCGTCAAGTAGCTTACCATTTGGTATGGTAAATGGTAAGGGAAGGAACGGTAAAAGCATAATGGAGCCAGCAAGGCCAATGGTAGAGCTTAGGTGGACAAGGTAGAATATAAGGGAGACGATTTGCCAAAGAAGTTGAAGGGGAGTTGGATTACTCCAAGTTCAATGGAGCAGAATAAGGTGTTATTCAGCCTTGCGGAGGCCAACGCTGAGATTCCAATTCAGGGGAAGCTGTCGAAAGGCAAGTGATGACGATCGCAGGAAAAAGGCAAGGTCATGAGGGGAAGTTTGTTGGGTTTGGTCACTCTTTTGTGGATGATTCAACAAATGGAAGCATCATCAGAGAATTACACAGGTTTGCGTGATATCCGGAGTGCTACAAACTGGCTGCAATAAAGTCCAGGATGACCATTTCTCAAGAAGGAAAATTTTGGAGTGATAATTTGTCGGTATAGACAAATCTTGGAGGATGACCATTTGCCAGGTGGGCAAATCTCAAAGAAGACCATTTGCCGGAGTAGGCAAACCTTGGAGGATGATCATTTTCCAGGTAGATAAATCTCGGAGTAACCATTTGCTAAGGTGGGCAAATCTTGGAGAATGACCATTTGCCAAAGAAGGCAAATATCGGAGTGACCATTTCCCAATGTAGGCAAATATCAGAGGATGACCATTTGCCAGGTGGACAAATCTCGGAGAATATCATTTGCAAGAGTAGGCAAACCTTGGAGGATGACCATTTGCTAGGTGGGCGAATTTTGGAGTGGCATTCGTCAGAGTGGCAAATGCAGGAGTGTATTTGTTGGAGTGGATTCTCCGAAGTAAATTTTCTGAAGATAAAATCCGAAGTGGCAAATTTTGGAGTGGAATTTGTCGGAGAGGAAATTCAGAGTGAATTTTCGGAGAGGATATTCGAAATAAAAATCCATAGGAGGATTTTCGAAGTGCATTTTCGGAGTGAAAAATGCGGGAGTGCATTTTTAGAGTAAAAATGCGGGAGTAGATTTTCGGAAAGGAAATCCGAAGTGGATTCTCGGAGAGGAAATCCGGAGTGGATTCCCGGAGTGCAAATGCCGAAGTGGCATTTACTAGTGAGGAAATTTGGAGTGGATTTTTGGAATGCAAAATATTGGAGTGGCATTTTACAGTGAAATTCTGAAATGGATTTTTAGAGTGGAATTGTAGGGATAAAGGCAATTTCAAAGTGGCTATGGGAGTTGGAGTAGATGATGCTGGCCGAGGTCGCTATGTGAAAGTGGTCGAGGACTCTATGATGGCTAAGGGCACAGATAATGGCCGAGGTCGCTGAGTGCAATAAGGACCGAGGACATTATGGAAAGTCAGAAGCTGAAATTACGTAAAGTTGACTTTTCGGGGTTGGTAGAGCTTACGCAGCAAGTAACCGGCTTTTATAGTGTATGTGTTGTATGCATGCGGGTGGCGATTGACCTCCAGAGTTGATAGCAGGTGGCAGGGCTTTCGGTGCACGTAACTAGGCGTGTAGAGCATGCATGTTGTGGAACTTGGGTCAGATCTTTCTACAAAGCGCACTACGCTTCTAGAGATGGACATGAAGAAAAAAAATCTAGAAAAGGAAGCAGCAATGTGAAGAGCTACGAGGCCAGCGGCCGCTGGTGCAATAGACGGCCGTCTACCGTCGCACTTGTAAAATCAATGTGAGCGTAGTGTATCACTGGTGAGAAGAAGGAGAGAAAAAAAAAAAGAGAGTTAAGACTGAAGGAGAGTTTCTCTACTTACTTTGGAGTGTTTTTTCTTGTTCTATATTAGATGTGTAGTTGATATTCTGTTCTCGAAAATTTTATAACTATTTTACATAGTAAAAGCTTTTTTTGTGGATTAAATATCCCATAATTTTTTCCTTTAATTTGTGAAGAGTTTTTACGTTAAAAAATATTGTGTATCTTTTATTTCTGGTGCCTACTAAATTGGTATTGTCGACTGACGAGGGTTCGGGTTTCCGTTGCATCGAATCGGGTGAATTCGGGTGTCGAATCTTTACAAGTAGTATAATAAGCATTTTACCATAAAGGAAGAAAAAAGAAAAAAAAAAGCATATTTGTAACTTTTACTATGGATATCCCAAAAAACCCTTAAATATATAATTTTTAAAATTTTATGGCGAGGACTATAAATGCCTATGAATTTTATAACACAAAAATTTGAGTGGAAAAATTTGTCATCCCAAAGTTTCGGGACTTTTAATATAGGCTGAGTCTATCAAAATAGAGAGAGAGGACTTGGAATAATTTTGTCTAAATACTTTTGGAATAATATTGAAATTAATGGCCATGAAGATGTTCGATTTGGATCAAGATGTCTTCTAACCGACGTGCTAATGGCCGAGGTACTGCGGTAGAAACGTGTCGAGATATTTTCAGTTGAGAAGTCGGGAAGGAATCGAGATGCAATTGACCAAGATATCAATTTTTGACCGAGATATTTGCAATGTGCCAAGATATAAACAGCGGAGGAGCTACAGAGAAGACCGAGAGGTACTGTTTGGCTATGAAGGTTGTTGCCCGAGTTACTCTGCTTTGGATCAAGATGTCTTCTAATCGACATGCTAATGGCCGAGGTGCTGCTGTAGAAAGGTGCCGAGATGTTTTGGGTTGTGAAGTCGAGAAAGAATCGAGATGCAATCGCCTAAGATATCAGCTTTTGACCGAGATTTTTATAATGTGCCGAGATGTAAATGGTTGAGAAGTTGCAGAGAAGACCGATGTCTTTATCTACTTTTGTCTGTCTTGCTGAGGTGTCTCTTATGGGGCTACCTGTGTGCTAATGACCGAGGTCCTGAATTAGTCTAAGGTCATTAGGTGCTTTTTCCTTTTCCATTATCCTTTATTCTTTTTGTGTGTCATAGTACATCAGGTTGCCCTTATTACTATGTTCTTACTCTAAATTGGCAAAACACTTGAAATAGAACATAGGTATTGTAATTTTTTTTCTTTTTAACATAATTTAATTACTTACAAAAAAAAATAATATTAAAATTAAAAAATATATAACCAAAGGCATTCATTATATACAAACTTGCAAACAATCACATAGAACATGATGTTCTATGACGTTTGTGATCTTTCAGCCCTATTTCTCTGCTACCACTCAACCTATTTACCATCACACTTCATTATAGTCGCCATCACATTTCTTTAATTATGAATAGTAAAAGGGAGTCTGTAGCCCGGCTAACACTCATCTCCCCAGACCACAATGAACTCGATCGACATCTTAGGAACAATCTAAATGTATATTGATATTTTAAAAAATATCTAAAAATAAAATTTATGTTCAACCATTAGACTTATTATTAAATTAACGTACACTAAGTCCAAATCCAACCATTCCAAAGGGGGTACACCACGAGTTTGACTTAGAAATTTTAGAGCCAAGAACATATAACAATTATTGATCGTATTATAATATAAACCATCCAAATTTAAAAACTTACATCTATAATCTTATAAATGTAAGTGCCAAGAACAAATACGTAAGAGTGAATTTTACCGGGTCAAGTCAATAGTTAAATTGCTCAGTTGCTGACGCCTAGCTTAGTTGCTGACGCTTAGACGCCTACCTTCTGACATTTAATATATTATATATATATATATATATATATATAATAAGAAAATGTAGATGATCTCGACGTCAACTTAAAGAGAGAATATATATATATATATATATATATATATGCATAGATTGTGATTGGCGTCAACTCTTGCCCATATCATGCTTGTGGTCAGCGATCTCATGATCAGCTTTTGGCCTCACGTTCATGAGTATCTGCAGCGAATTAAATGCATGCATAAATAAATAATATGTTAAAAATGCTCAGAAAAAATAAAAAGGAAAAGTGGGGAAAAGTAGAGAAACAAGAAGAGGGGGACCTTGCGGAGCATGGTGTTTTCGTTAAGGAGGGTAGAGATCTCCTCCTCTAATTTCAAGTTCTTGTACTGCAAGTCATTGGCCTTTGATTCTAAATCATTCACATAAACCTTTTTCCTCTCACGGGCTTGTTGCGCAGACACCCTGTTCCTCAGCAACCTGCACAAATGTTTTTCATTTTTCCATCTTTTTATACTTCTAGTCATATTATAATATGTGGAAAGAGGAGTTTAATCAGGCATGCAGAGGCTAATGTATCATCTAAACCCCACCTCTATATATCCTTTCAGTTGTAATAAAAGCATATGATTAAAATACTGTTGCTCATGGAGGCTATATTCAGCGTGTATAATCTTCTCCTTGATCAGAAAAAATATAAAAAAAAGACCCATTATGATAAAAAGATAAACTGATTCCGAAGGTATGTTCTCAATCGTAGATAGTCTAGAGCTTGAAACAGGAAATTTCTAAATAGACATACGTTGTAGACATTCCCGTTGACAAACGGGGTCAAACCGTTACCAAGCCTCCATAATCCCAAATCACTCAATCAACAGGTGATGGATGCTCGGCTGTCCAGATAGAATAATGGCCAGGGAGTCGAGCGTTGGAGTTGGTTACTCCATTGTGGATGACTCAATAAACGGACGCATCATCGGATCACATAGATTTTATATAAAGTTCGGAGTGCTGCAAATTGGTTGTAGCAAAGACCATGAAATCCATTTGTGAGAGAAGGCAAATCTCGGAGTGGTAAATTCTAGAGAGGAATTTGTCGGAAAGGAAATCCGGAGTGGCAAATTCTGGAGTGGAATTTGCCGGAGAGAAAATTCGAAGTAAATTTTCGGAAAGGAAATCCGGAGTGCAAATGCCGGAGTAGCATTTGGCGGTGCAAATCCATAGTGGATTTCTGAAAAATAAAATGCCGGAGTGGCATTTGTGATTCGGAGAAATTTTTGGAGTGCTTTTGCAGAGCAGGCAAGAAGCTTGTGGCTAAGCTCATTGAAGCAAAGTGGCTGAACGCGGAGACCTATGAAGATAAAATAACTGGTTAACGAGTTGAATAGCTGAAGGTGCCTGGCCGGCTGAAGTTAACCGGCCAATTATGGATTGCAGCTTTTTATGGATTGCGGTTGATTATGGATTCCGGTCAACGTCGTTGACCAGTTGCTAAAGGTGCACGGAATTTGCCGGTTGCTTGTTAATGGCCGTAGTGCTGATAATGTTCGAGGTTGCTGTGTTACCGAGGACATGATGTGTATAGTAACATTCGAGGACTTTGTGATGGCTAAGAGCACAGTTAATGGCCGAGATTGTTGAAGCAGATAGGGACCGAAATATTGTGAAAGCCGGGCGGTGGCGTTGCGACAAGCTGGTCATCGAGGGTAGGTAGGTTTTGTAGAGCAAGTAGTTGACCTTCAGTGCATGCGCCATTTGTATGAAGTGGCAGATTGACCTCGAGAGTTGACAGCAGCTGGCAGAGCTTTCGGCACACGCAACCAAGCGTGCAGAGCATGCGTGCTGTGAAACTTAAGCCAAATTTCTCTCTCTATAAAGCATGGCTTCTAGAGAAAGAGATGAGAGTGTGTCACGCAAGGAGTGCATGGAGCAGCAAAGAAGACAATGTGAAGGGTTGCGAGGCCCGGTGGCGCGGCGTGGCCAAAGGTACGGTAGATGGTCGTCTATCACTACACTTGTAAAATCAAAGTGAGTGAAGTGCATTACCCGTGAGAAGAAGAAGAGAAGAAAAACAGAGAGTTAAAACTGAATGAGAGTTTTCTTACTTACTCTGGAGTGGTTTTTCTTATTTTGTTTTGAGTGTATAGTAGATACTCTATTTTAGGATTTTTGTACTCATTTTATATAGTGGAAGCATTTTTTTTTAGAATTTGTCCCGTAATTTTTTTATTTGATTTGTGAAGGGTTTCTACATTGAAAATATTGTGCATCTCTTTTATTTATTGTGCCAACTAAATTGGTAACTGATAATGACGGAGGGTTAGGGTTTCCGCTGCTTCGGATTGGGTGAATCCGGGTTATTTGAACTCCAACACCGAGTGGGCCTGAGCCGCATTAACATGATCACAACCATCTAGGCGTAATTGAAATGCTATTTGGCTGGTTGGTTTTTATTTTAAATTTTTTACTTTTAAACTAAAAAAATTAAGCGGCCGTTTGATTTTATCCGAATAATCCCAATTTTATGACGTAGGGCCTGTGCCACATCAGTAAGGCGCAGGCCCCTCCATATGGCCGGGACCTCACAAAGCTGAAGTCTAGAATGGGTTCCCTCGGGTATTCTGAAAACCCAAGGCAGTTGGGACAAGCTTGGGAGGACCGAGCGCCTACCTTGGACGTGACCGGGTTAGACTAATTAATAAGGCACTGTCCAGGTGAAGTCAATACTGTAAAAGGAATGCTGCAGCCGCAGATTCCATAAATGGCTTATCGACGTTCCATCGTCTGGAAGGCTCCAGTCTCGCCGATTGAAAGTCGACGCCTGCTTCAGAAAGAGAACGACGCGGTCTAAAATAGACTACCAGGCAGCCTGGGCAGCTTCAATAAATGGGGGACCCATGGAAGAATGAGGGGCAGGCAAGAGGAAAATGAAAGTCTTTAATAAGAGGTGGAAAAAAGAAAAACAACCTCGGATGAGAGAGTGAAAATACAAGTGACGTCTCCCACAAAAGAGCTACATAAGAGAGGGAGGGAGAGAGAGGGCGTCTGCGCGCACTGATGCTCTCCTGCCCAAATCAAGGCAATATGCCACTCTTGGAATGGTATACGTCCCAGACCCGATAAAAGTGAGGATGAGACCGAAGCACACCTTAGTATCATGCGGCTATTGTTGGCATTTAATTAAGAAATCACAATTAGTGTAGCGGAATAAATTTAAACCTTTCATCAAACGTTAATTATTAAACTTGTGAGGTCAATGAATATAACGATGTACAATAATTTTTAACATTAAAAATACTTATAAATTAAGAAAAAAATTATTGAATAAAATTTAAATAAATCTATTGTAATGATAGTAACGGACAAAAAAATGGTTGAATATTAACCACTAACATACCTAATAACTCATAATAAAAAAATATACCGAAAAATAAGAGTAATCAATTGGTAATATGTTTTAGAAAATACACACTAGAGTAACATATCTAACATTAGTGAAGAATATAACTTAAATTAAGTCTCAATTATGTATGCATCAAACGTGACCTTCATAAACAAATGGTGTATGAGCTCATTAGGTGTAACCTTTCAGACAAACCAAGTACTTATGTTCTTCAGGCACATATTAGGCATAGCTTATCTTAACAAACCATGAATGTGTACTCTTAAGAATCCCAACATGAGACACTTCAGCTAACTTTTAACTGACCATCTACCTACCTTTGTATGAATATCGTGCAACAAAGTATCTTTCATTGCTCAAACGATTCTTGACAAATCTTATGCGACCATTACTTGATATCTTGTTTGAGTATTTCACTAGTTAATATCGCACGTCTTTCCAATGACATGTCCGTTCGTTATAATACCGATAAGGGAGTGACTTAAAACATAACAACTGTAATGCCAAGAGGCTCGATTGTGATGAGAGGTTGATGTAGCTAAACTTGAGTAGAGAGGCATGTTAGCACCTGCCAACAGATAAAGAATCATCTCTTTGACTAGCATGTGACATATTTAATGTGATATCCAGTGACATCAGTCACGTAAAAAAGGATGCCTGCTATGCCTAAAAATGAAAGTTGACAAAACGGAAGCTGATTGAATAACTAAGCAGTGTTTAGCTTAAATCATGGAAAAGGCACACTTGACTCATGACTCTAAATATGTAACCAATCACAAGTGATATCTTTGCTCAAATATTCCATGCATGAACAATATGCATCATTTTAATGACTTGTCCATTTATTGTATTATCCATAAGAGAGTGACCCAAAATATAATAATTGTAAAGTCAAGAGGCTCAATGTGATAAGAAGTTGATACTGCTAAATCTGAGTAGAGAGACATGTTAGCACTTGTCTATAGATGAAGGCCATTGATCGTCTTGTTAACTAGCATGAGGCATATTTTCTATGATGTCTAATGACACTTGTTGCATCTAAAATGATGCCTACCATGCCTAGAAATAAAAGCTGACAAAACAGAAGCTGAAGGAATAACCCAGCAATGCTTAGCTAAAATAATTGAAAAGGTACACTTGACTCTCGACTCTAGGCACTCAACCAATCACAAATGATTGCATGACCAATGGCATTTTTTGATCCTTCGCATATAAAAATACAACCAACCTTTTGTCAAAGATACCAAAATTTTGATGAAAATAATATCACTTACTAAGAGTACTGATTCCTCAAAAAGAAGCCCTTAGAACTTAAATATCTTCAAACTCTTCATAGAAGAAAGACATTCATTTCCTTTAAGAGAACAAGTTATCTTACTAGTAGAGTCCGATAACATTATTGGTCCATGGCTAGTATCTTAGGGTTGCTATCCTCACCTCAAGACTAAATATCATGTTGGATTTTAGTCACTCCCTTATGGGTATTCAATAAACGGAGACGTCATTTGAGATTGCACAGGATTTGTGCTGAGTGCTATAACAGAAGGGTCGAAGACTTTATATAACAGAAGGCCTGAGGATTGGCTGTAGCAAGGGGCCGAGGACTTTGTGGAGATATGGCCTGAAGACTTGTGCAGAAAATGACCGTTCAAAGGGTTGACCAGCCAAGAAGGATCTCCCCTCTCTCTAGGTTCAAATTTTGAAATTTGAATCGGGCGCCGGCCCTCGGGCCGTCTCCTTCGGTGACCCTCCTCTGGCCGGGCGGCGCCGGAGCCGGCCTCGGCCGGCCTCCTGGCTGCTCAGCCCGGTCGCCTATCGGTTCCCGATTCTAGATTCCTACGTGTTCTGGACCTCGATCTGAAATGTCGGCGTTCTTTGAATCTTCTTTACAACAGCTGCGAGATTGTTTTTGCTGATTCAGTTTGGATGCGAGCCTTTGAGGTCCTATATCTCTCACAACATCGATTCCTCTTCTCCTCTGTGCAAGCCTAGGTTTGAGTTCTCGATTGGTTCTCCCATTCTTCGATGGGGTTGTAGGCTCCGCCTCGATTTTGGCTTCATTCGGTTCATACGCCTTTGTGGACGATTGGGCCTTGCTTGGTTTTGTCTGTGGGCTGGGATTTATCCTTCGGATTCGGCTTGGAAGGCGATATATGGAGTCACCCGGCTCTCTCATTGCGCGTTGGATCTCGCCGCTTCCTTAGGTCTCGTAGTCCCGGCTCTGGCTGCGCCTCTGCTGTGTGTCGACCGTCCGGTGGGCGGATTGGGATCTCTGTCGTGCTAGTTTGGTGATATTGGGCGATGGTCTCAAGAGCTGGCCATGGTACTCGGGTTGGGCCGCGATCCTTCGCTGCGGTGGGGCTCGTTCTTTGCATTGAAGCTCTGCTTAATGGTAACCTTTTGGGTTATAGAGTGAGTAGCCTTTTGACTGCTGTCCGGTGATGATCAAATGCCGCTTTATTCTTTATTGTATCTTTGCAATAGCTTTTTCCAAAGGGTCTTGTCTCATCTCGAAAGAACCGATGTTGCCGATTGTCCTCTCGATGTTGCTCGATTGTTCTGTGTCGCGTGTGTCCCATTTATTGATTAGGTTAGGGAGCCCGTGTGTTTCGGATTAGGACATCTCGGCCGAGGGTTGAAGCAGTGGATGAGGTTCCTTTTTAGTGACTAAATTTCCTTTTGTTGAGATGATGTCCTATATGTTCGCTTAATTGTGGTGAGATTGTGTTCTTTGTTATCCAGCTATTAATGCCGGTTTATTGCTTTATTATTGGGTGCAAGTGATCCTTCTGCTGCGGTGAGGGTGTCATCCTACTTGCCGATGCCCGAGAGAGAAATTCCCCGGCATTTGATGATAGTGTTGTGGCTGTCTTGATGCCCATTAGCTTGCCGTGAGTCTGAAAGGGTTAACTTATTTCAATCCATGTTGGCGCCTACGCTTGCCGTGAGGTTAGAGTGGATTTCCTTTGTTCTTCGGATGCATGGCTTGGGTTGATCCACGTGCGGAAGGTCTGCTGGCTTGGAGTATCGCTTTCAGAAGTGGTCGATGCCACTTTTGATGTGGGAACCATTTGATGGCGTGTCTTTGTCAGTTTGTTTGGCTTGCGTGGAGGTGGTTTGGCTGAATCATTGGTCCATGTCTAGCGGGCTCTCCCGATTCCCTCTCTCACGCTTGCTTTGTAGTGGATATTGTGTTCTACCGCAGTGCCCCGGTGGCAATTTCGGTGTGCAGATTCTTTGCGCCTCCGAATGGAGGATCCGAGAAGCTTGTTTTGAGGTTATCTTTGTGAGGTTCGAATCGGGTTTCAGATGTGTGGTGTGGCCTGCGTTGTATGGAATTGGCTGCAATTCTGGACGGGGAGTTGCCTTCCTTGTCCATGGATTACTCCCTGGTTTAACAGGGCTGCTGACCTGCTGCCATTTGGGATATCCTTGGTGACTTTGATGCAACTGCATTGGCTTTTTGGAGCCTTGGAGTCAAGATTTCTTTTGTATTGTTGCCGCTATGTTTTCAACAACCGAAGATGGTGCTGTTGGTCTTGGAGCTGGGCATTGTGCAAAATGCCTTGCCATGCCACTGTGAGATGTCGTTTATGTGTGTCAACTTATGCATGCTGTGCTCAATCTTGTTTATGATGAAAATGTCATATTTTGTCATTTTCGGTAAACGTTGTCCTCCTCGAGGCAATTTTGTATATTCAGATGTACTATCCGCTCGGGGTATACCCTAGCGTATTATGTTTTATCTTCAAGTCAAAATACTTGGAGATAAACATATTATTTTGTACTATTTTTTTCCAATTAATCCAAAATACTTACTTATCAAAAAAAAAAAAGACCAGACAAGAAGGAAAAGACCGGTCAACGAAGGTTGACCAGATGGAGGTGCGCGACTGGCTAAGGCGCGTAGGTTTTATAGTTGGCAAAATGGTCGGTCAATGGATTGACCGGCCAGGAAGGCACTCCGCGAACGTAGTGGATTCCATGGACTGAAGAAGGCAAATGGCAGGTGCATAGACAACTGATAGTGCACGGAAGGCTAAGGAGGCAAAGCTGAAAGGTGTGTGAAGGCTTTTGATGAAAAGTGCTAGTCAATGTGTTGACCGGCAAAAGTGGCAAATGGCCGGTCAACACGTTGACCGGTCAAGGAAAACAAAATGCTAGGATTGGGCAAAATGGAAGGTTGGCCATTTTCCCCGGAATGCCCATTTTGGGGGGTTTGCAACAAAATGAAGACAAAATGTCAGTTTGGAGCATTTTGCCTGGTATGCCATTTTGATCGGTTTACAGACAAGTGGCCAGAATGGGCAAAATGGCGGGATGGCTATTTCGCTGGTTTGGGCATTCTGCTCAGGATGAAAAATAGGCTACCTATGAGAGGAGATGCAGGTATGCTTTTGCACGGTTTGGCGCATGTGGCAGGAATGTCGGTTTGGCATGAATGGATTTTCAGTATGAAAATCCAAGTATGCTTTGGTCTGCATGGAATGTCGGTCACCGAGAGGTTGACTGGCCAAGTGAGGAATCCGGTCATCGCGGTGTTTGACCGACTGGTTCTGTATAGCAGAGTTGGCAAAGCTTTTTTGCACTAGCAGAGTTGTAGGGCACGCCTTCTGTGGAGTGCAGAGCATGCACTGTCTTACAGGGAATGCGTCTTCAGGAAGCTTGGGAATTGGTGAAGGCGTAGAAATGATAGGGATGGCTTGACAGATCATTTTGCTAGGTCAGCAGATGGAGATTCGGAGCCAGTCATTATAAAGGTGCACCAGGAGCTTTAGGAAGAGCTTGAGTAATAACCATGTGTGCAAAAATACCAAGGGGTTAGGGTGCTTGGCACTAAGGGACGTGCAGGTGTGGAAGATAATACGAGCGGCACTGTGTACCGGCCGTTATGTACGGGAGGTAAAATGGAGGTTGTCGTTTCTCCAACACTTGTAAAATGTTTGAGCAGAGAGCACTATAGTGAGAAGAAGGAGAGAAGAAAAATAGAGAGATAAGAGAAAATGAGAGTTTCCTTACTCTTAGTGAGGTCTTTCTTATTGTCTGTTCTTCGAGGGTTTGTATAGTCAGGGTGGTTGCTTGCATTCTATCTTTAAGTTTGTGTAACCATTTTACATAGTGGAATCTGTTGGTGGACTATGTGTTTAATGATTTTTTTCTTCGATTTGTGAAGGGTTTCTACGTAAAAAAATGCTGTATATCTCTTTTGTTTCTTGTTCCTACTAAATGGTAGCTGACGATGACGAGGGGGTTCGGATTTTTCGTTGCTGCCGGATCAGGTGGATCCCAGTATCGAACCCCAACAAGTGGTATTAGAGACGGTCAAGTCTATTCTGATACTAACAAGTGGTATAAGAGAGACTGGTTGAGTGTCTCTTCTGATACCAACAAGTGGTATCAGAGCTAGTTGAGATCGGTCTAGACCCAAAAAGGGCTATTTGTGGAGGGTGCTGACCGAAAAGGATTACCTACAAAGGTGCTGACCTGCTGCGGAGTAGAGTGAAGCGTTGTAGAGAGAAGCTGTTGAGTGAAGTGTCGCAGAAGTGCAGCCGTCCAGGTTTGCGGCCATTGAAGTGGAAATTTTGGTGTCACCGTGAGGAAGTTTGCCATTTAGTGTGGAGTTGGAAGGAAACTGTAAAGCAAAGCGAACTTGGCGGGGTTAAGGGAAGTCAAAAGAAAAGCGGTGATGACGATTCTTAGGAGTAAAGGGGCGAAGGTTCCCCTGAGGTCGTGAGAGGAAGTTTATTAGGTTTTGGTCACTCCCTTGTGGGTGCTCAACAAACAAAGATGTCATCTGAGATTGCACAGGATTTGTACTAAGTGCTGCAGTAGAAGGGTCGAGGACTTTATGTAGTAGAAGATGGCTCGATGACTCGCTGCAGCAAGGGGTCGAGAGTTTCGTGGAGATATGGCTCGAGGACCTATGCAGGAAATGACCGATCAAAGGGTTGACCAGTAGGAAGAAAAAGACCGGTCAACGAAAGTTGATCGGATGGAGGTGCGCGGCCAGCTAAGGCGCACAGGTTTTACGGTTGGCAAAATGGCCAGTCAACGGGTTGACCGGCCAGGTAGGCACTCTACAGACGTAGTGGAGTCCATAGACTAAAGAAGGCAAATGGCGGGTACATAGACGACTGATAGTGTGTGGATGGCTAAGGAGGCAAAGTTGGAAGGTGTGAGAAGGCCTTTGGTGCAAAGTGCTGGTCAACGTGTTAACCGGCCAAAGTAACAAATGGCCAGTCAACGTGTTGACCGGCCAAGGAAGACAAAATGTTAGGATTGGGCAAAATGAAAGGTTGGCCATTTTGCCCGTATTGACCAGTCAAGGAAGACAAAATGCCAGGATTGGGCAAAATGGAAGGTTGGCCATTTTGCTCGGAATGCCCATTTTGGGCGGTTTGCAGCAAAATGTCGAAATGACATTTTGCCCGGAATGCATTTTGGCGGAATGAAGAAGGCAAAATGCCGGAATGGGAATTTTGCCCGGAATGAAGACAAAATGCCGGTTTGGAGCATTTTGCCCGGTATGCAATTTCGACCAGGTTGCAGCACAAGTGGCGGAAAGGGCAAAACGGCGCAATGGCCATTTGGCTGGTTCGGGCATTCTGCCTGTGATGGAAAACTGGTTGCCTAAGAGAGGAGATGTATGTATGCTTTTGCACGGTTGGGCGCATGTGGTAGGAATACCGGTTTGGCATGAATGGATTTTCTGTATCAAACCCCAACAAGTAGTATCAGAGACGGTCAAATCTCTTCTGATACCAACAAGTGGTATCAGAGCTAGTTGAGATCGGTTTAGGCCTGAAAAGGGTTACTGCTGAAGGTGTTGACCGAAAAGGGCTATTTGCGAAAGTGCTGACCTATTGCCAGAGGAGAGTGAAGGGTTGTAGAAAAAAGCCGTTGAGTGAAGTGCAGCGAAAATACAGCTGTCGAGTGAAGTGCCGTGAAAGTACAGCCACCGAGGTCTGCGACAATTGAAGTAGAAATTCTAGTGTCATTCTGGGAGAGTTTGTCATTTAGTGTGGAGTTGAAAGGGAACAGTAAAAGCACAGCGGACCTTAGCAGGGTTAAGGGCGGAGCTGAGCACTAGGACCCCAATAAAGGGAAAGCTGCCAAAAGGTAGGTGATAACGGTCGTCGGGTAAAGGGTAAAGGTTCCCCATAAGGTTGTGAGGGGAAATTTGTTGGGTTTAGTCACTCCCTTGTGGGTGTTCAACAAATGAGGCGTCATTTTAGATTACACGGGATTTGTCTTTGAGTCTTTGTGCGAGAAGGGCCGAGAACGTTATGCGGCGGAAGGCTGAGGATCAGGCAGACAAGGGGCCGAGACTTCATGGAGATATGACTCGAGGACACGAAAGCGAGAAATAGCCGTCCAAAGGGTTGATCGATTAGGAAGGAAATGGCCGGTGAACGAAGGTTGACTAAATGGAGGTGCGCGGTCGGCTAAAGCGCGCAGTTTTACGATTGGCAAAATGGCCCGTCAGCGGGTTGACGGCAAGAAGGCACTTCACGAGATGTAGTGGATTCCGCAGATTGAAGAAGGCAAATGGCAGGTGCACAGATGACTGATAGTGTGCGGATAGCCAAGGAGGCAAAGCTGAAAGGCGTGCGAAGGCCTTTGGTGCAAAGTGTTGGTCAACGTGTTGACCTGCCAATGAAGACAAGAAGCCAAGATTGGGCAAAATGGAAAGTTGGCCATTTTGCTCGGAATGCCAATTTTGGGCAGTTTGTAGTAAAATGCCGGAATGGCATTTTTCTTGGAGTGCATTTTGGCGGAATGAAGAAAGAAAAATGCCAGAATGGACATTTTGCCTGGAATGAAGACAAAATGCCGGTTTGGAGCATTTTGCTTGGTATGCCATTTTGACTGGTTTGCAGCACAAGTGGCAGAATGGGCAAAATGGCGGGATGGCCATTTGGCTGGTTTGGGCATTCTGCCTAGGATAGAAAACCGGCTGCCAGTGAGAGGAGATGTAGGTATACATTTTCATGGTCTGGTGCATGTGGCAGGAATGCCGGTTTGGCATGGATGGATTTCCGGTATTAAAATCCCGATTTGCTTTGGTCTGCATGGAATGTCGGTCAACGGGAGGTTGATTGGCCAAGTGCAGAATTTAGTTAATGTGGTGGTTAACTGGCTGGTTTTGTACAGCAAAGTTGGCATAGCTTTTGATGCACTAGCGGAGTTACAGGGCACGCCTTTTGTGGAGTGCAGAGCATGCGTCGTCTTGCAGGGCATGCATCTGTAGGAAGCTCGGGAATTGGTGAAAGCGTAGAAATGATAGGGACGACTTGACAGATCATCTTGCCAGGTCAGCAGATGGAGATTTGGAGCCGGTCATTATAAATGCGCACCAGGAGCCTTAGGAAAAGCTTGAGTAATCACCATGTGTGCAAAAATACCAAGGGGCCAGGGTGCTCGGCACCAAGGGCCGTGTTGGTGTGAAAGATAATACTAGAGGCGCTATGCGTCGGCCGCTGAAACGGATGTTACTGTTTCACCAACATTTGTAAAATGTTTGAATAGAGAGTACAACGGTGGAAGAAAGAGAGAAGAAAAATAGAGAGATAAGAGGGAAGGAGAGTTTCCTTACTATTGGTGAGGTTTTTCTTATTACCTGTTTTTCAGAGATTTGTGTAGTCAGGGTTGTTGCTTGTACTTTGTCTTTGGGTTTGTGTAACTATTTTACATAGTGGAATCTGTTGGCAGATTGTCTCATAGTTTTTCCATTCGGTTTGTGAAGGGTTTTCCACATAAAATGCTGTGCATATCTTTTGTTTATTGTTCCTACTAAATGGTGGTTGATGATGATGGATTGGTTCAGGTTTTTCGTGTTGTCGGGATAAGATAAATCCAGATGTCGAACCCCAACGTACCGGCGGTACCATGGGCCGTTAGAAATATTCCTCCCCTAGGTTTACTATATCCCAGCAGGTTTTTCAAACCAGCTTTGCCTCTTCGCCAAAGCCTAAATAAAAATTTTGCAGCATGGGTTCCAATAGCAGTTTTAGCATATATTGACTGTCAGAGAAGTTTCCCAAGAATGACACCCATGCTATTTTTACTTTGTTATTTATCGTACGTAGAATCCCCAGGAGAATATTTAGACTTGGATCCCATAATGGGTTGCCTCCACTCACATTAGTTTAGGTATGCATCAACTCTAATTAAGCTATTAGACAAAATTATTTAATGCTATGTTTAATACTTTCTTCAATATTAATATAAAATGCATTGCTTAAATAAGCCAGAAGTACTGATTCGTAACGAATTTAGTTTTTTTTCCCCTAAAATCATATTGGTAATCCAGTACAACTTAATAAAAGTTGAAGGGGAAAGAGAAAGAGAAGTTATAGAAAAACCTCCTGAGCCTTCGGTATTCCTTATCGGCAGGATTGCGGCCTCGTCGACGTTTGGGAGTGGTGGTGGCTGGGCAGGCGCCATTACCACTAGCATTCTGCACCGCCTCGTTTCCCTTGGATGTATCAACCGGCCAAGCTGCTTGCGACTCCATATCAGGCACCGTGAATATATCTTCTTCATCACTCTCTTGCTCTACTTAACAATATATTCGACAGATTATCAAAAATCACACACTTTAAGACGCCAAGTTAAGTCGGTAGTATACATATTTCATATCATTAAGATTTACACTCGTGATATTAAAATCAAGCAATCCTAAGGAAGGCCTCATAATGAAGCACTGGTAACGATAATAATTTATAGCGAAGTTAACGATTTATCGAGAGAGAGGGAGGGGGAGAGAGAGAGAGAGAGAGAGAGAGAGAGAGAGAGCGCCCACCTAGTTTGCCAATGTCGTGAGTTGTGGAGGCAGTCATTTGGAAGACGCGGTAAAGGGAATTAGTTTTTGCTAATTAATCCTGCCGCTCCGAGAAGCAGAGCAGCCCCACTTGCTGGTGGTTAGCGGTGGTGGAGGATGATATGTTACTGGTTGGCGATGATATGTGGTAATCAGTCGGTTGCCTCCGTGTTCCCTCTTAAGCAGAAAGACGGAGAGAGAGAGAGAGAGAGAGAGAGAGGGGGAGAGAGAGAGATTGGTGGAACAAGAAACACGTTGATGCATGGATAGCCGCCACTTTCTTCAACTCACCACCCTATCTTCCGTAAGCTCCCAATTTTCTTCCAAACCGGTGGGCCATCATTTCTAAAAAGATACATAACTTATTTTTTTTTATCTTAATATATTATTATAAGATAAATAATTATAATTTAATTATTTTTAGAAATAAAAGAGAGTCTCTTCATATTATATCAGCTATTTTATATTCAACAATTGTAATTAAATTTTTTTAAAAAAATTAAAAATAAAATAATCTCATTTCTTGAATAAGAATAGATGACTGCAATTACAGAAATCAAATGAGTGTGCTTGGATCGCTTATCTTCTTCTTGATCAATTTTTGTTTTGATCATTACTGATGTATCTTAGATCTAAATTTTGAATAGATTCAGATCGAGTTGTCTGTTGGATTCTGATTTTTGTCCACTGAGTTTCGGATCTTACATACCACAACTTCAAACAAGAGGTCAGGTGACGATGGATTTGATTCCATTGAAAATATTTTGATACTCAAGTCAGTAAATAACCTTCTGGGACTAGAAGGTGGATGCAGAGAATGCAAAAATAAATGTTGAGAGTGTGCTTACGGATATAAGTGGAGAGTGCACTCGTAGAGAGAGTGGCTTTGGATGCCTGTGAAGAGCAATTCGTCTAAGCATTGAACTTGTAAGAAGCTAGTAACAAAGAGAGAGAGAGCATTGGGATGCTTGAGAGTTTAGAGAGCTTCTGAGAGTTTGAGTTTGCTTGAGGGCATTTAGTGGAAAAGAGAAAGCGTGCGTTTGGAGAGAGTTTCCATAGCCTTTTATAGCCATGGCCATGGGCTACCTTCCTTATACAGCGAGGCTGGATGCCCGTCTTCTGTGTGGGAATCGCTACCTTTTCTGCGTAGGTGTGACCGCCATTCATGGCTCCAAGGGTTAAGGAAGTGGATCTCCTTCCTTCTGTGTATGGTAACCGTTATGATTTCTTTGCAGATTATGCAAATTCTCGCGCCTTCCTCTTGGGATGTGCTTTGATTCTGGGAGGTTACCGTTATAGGGAAGATTGCCTTCTTTGGAGATGCGGGAAATCAGGCAGACGACCGTTGTGGCTTGGAAAGGGACGCATGGGCTGATTTAGGCATGGGCTGTGCCTGTCCTAGGCTTTTGCTGGTCCACTCGTCACTTCTCCGAATAACAGCAGCATTGACCATCTCAGGCTCAGATATGCCGTTGTTGATCTTGGGCCTCTACCAGCCCACTTGCTACTCCACTGGTCAACGGAAGCATTAATTATCTCAAGTTGAAATGGGCCGCTGCTGGATTTAGACCATTTCCTCCTTTGTGGGCCGGCCTACTACTAGTGTCCCCATCACGAGCCCCCCATGCAGGTGGTTTGGGACTCCGACGTCTGGTATGTTCACGATGGGACGCGTCCAGCTGTGTAACTTGTAATGGTAAGTTTGATGACGAAACTAGCGGTGGCTCTTGGTCTTCATTCCTCATCTTTGTGCATGCTTTTTATTTTTTGTTTCGGGTTTGTTGATCATTGACTGCAACATTAAGATCCAAAAAACTGAGCCGAAAGGAGAGCGTTGATTGGATTTGTTCACCATAATGTCAATATTAGGAGAACCGGCCGGGCGAGTGTTGATGGATTCGTTGAATCGTCATGTCGACTGAGAACTACGTTAAATAGAGTGTTGACCGTCATGTTAGAATCTAGAGAACTGGTATGGATTGAATCGACGCGTTGTTTCATTATATTGCCAGACAAGCAATGGAAAGGTTTGCAGAATCACTTCAGTACTCTACTACGTGTCATCATGCAGTGAATTTACAATCCCAATAATTAATTCACCAGAAGATCTGATTCGACCGTGCCCTCTCAGAAAATGACACATGTCCGTTATGATGGTCGTACCTTTTTGATGCGCTGCCTTACTCCAACGGTTGCTAACTTTATAAAAACCGTTCGCCAATTCAAATTTCCCATGCATTTCTTTTCAAAAATTCTAAGTCCTTATTTTCTTCCTCTTATTTTTGATCTCATGGTTCCCTCCGTTTCTAAAATCACCTCAGTTATTACCAATGGTGAGGTGAGTGAATTGTACATCGAGTTCAGTATTCTTCCTTAGATTGTGTTCTCGATGCCCACGGAGTAGGACAGGGCCTGCTCTCCCCCTGATGGCTGTATTACTGTGTATGAGGCGAATTTGAGGAGTGGGCTTCACCTTCTTGTACTAGAGGAGTTAATTTGCATTTTTACTGTACTCGACATTCCTATCGCATGGCATTCGCACGGCTTCACATGAATGCCATGCGATATCATTGTTCAGTATGTATTTTCCTTTGCCACCACTCATGGATGCTGATGGTGGAGGCTAGCAGCGTGATATTCTGGTTTACCTAGAGTGGGGACTGGATCACCTTGTTTCCTCGAAAGCTACTGCTATCTATGATTCTCTTAAGAACTGGAAGGATCGTTTCTTCTTCATTCATGTTGCTGATAGTTTGCCATTGCCCCAGGATCGGGGCAAGGTCCCTGATGGTCTTATCAGGAAGCCAACGAAGGAAGAGGTGAAGGCAAAGTGGAGCCCATGTTGCAGCTAGTGAAGGAGTATCTCTCTAAGTTCAAGAGGGATTATCTGGTCTCAAGGCAGGAGGCCAAGAGACTCTTTGGGGTCCTCCTTTGCCTGTTTAGAAGGTTAGACCTCCACCGGCGGCGTCACAGCGCAAGAGGAAGGCTAGCGCTCTCACTATCGGCAAGACTGATGCTCTTATGTCCGCTTAAGCTCCCAGTAGCCTAGGGAAGAAGAAAGACATTCCAACTGAGCCTACTGCCTCATATTCCAAGGAGCCAAACTATAGAATGGCCGGGTGACTTGCTTGGATTGGGGAGCGCTCCAGGGTTGAGGCTTTTGTGGAGGACTTTGAGGCCATCATGCGAGATGTCATAGGTGCCGCCGCTGTTGAGTTATCACTGTTGGGCAACTCGGCGGTGCCTGCTGCGTTAGTGGAGCCGCTACTTAAAGCCGTCGGGCTAGAGGAGCTAGCTACAGAGCCACATGTTAGCTGGGAGAGTCAGCCGCTGGGTTAGAGGAGCCAGCTGTAGAGCCGTTTGCTGAGCTAGGAGAGTCTGTCACTGGAGCACTTGTTGAGGCGGTTGACATTTTTACAGAGTCTACACAGGAGGCCATTGCTCCAAGTCTCCTAGACATCAAGCTGCTGGAGCCCGTTGGTGAAGTCACTATGGAGCAGTCTTAGGAGGAGGTCGCTCCAAGTTCCTCTCCAGTAGGTCCTGAGTCACGAGGCTGGTCAAGAAGCAACGAAGGGTCTTTGCGGTAACCTTTTGAAGCTCTCCTTTTCTTCTTCCTTGGTCGTTGTTGCCTAACTTCTTTACTTTCTTGTATGAGGACAAGATTTTGGGTGCAGTGCGCAAGAGACTGCATCAAAGGGATGTCGTGATCAGAGACTGTGATGAGGAGATCCTCGAGGTGGAGAGTAGATGGGCCAACTCAGTGCCCAAGTCAAGAAGCTCCAGGAGGAGAAGGCCACCCTCCAATCTAAGCTCATAGTGCAATATGCAAGATCGGAAGAGAGGGCTGCCTGGGCGGAGGCACTCACGGGTGAGCTCCGGGAAAGGATATCCTTGTTAGAGAACGAGCTATCCACTCTTCTACGTCCTCAGGTTACCTAGCGTTGTGGGTCCGGCTTTGGGAAGGCATCAGTATTTATCGCTACATTGTTAAGGTCGCGGATCCTAATTTTCCTATTGGCTTCCTTGACCCCTCAAACCGTGCTGCCTAGAGGCGTGAGGACCTGGTGGACTTTTTTCAGAGCCCCCCGAGGCCTCTCCCGCATTCTCTTGGGAGCTTTGCTCATTAGTTGTTATTTTTATACTTTTATTTTTTGTTGTACTTTGTAAACAAAGCATTGTTAATAAAACACTGATTTTATTAACGTATTGTGTTTTCTGACTTTGTGCTACTTCCTCTTTAGTTGTTTACTCTTTGTGTTGGCCACCCGGCTTAGTGTACTCCGGCTGTGACACCAATTGTCACAGTCCAGCTGCTCGGAGACGTGCATTTCGCTCTCAGATGGACCTAAGTCCTCGAGGAGACATCAGGGTGAGACGTAGTATCACGACATCTTCACATACGAGCATACTTTGCTTAATGAGTTTAGCTTTCGCTTTGGGTGGCGCTGCCCATGTTTGACTTTGGGCAGCTAGCTTTTAGTCAGAGCACTTTGCCCCTGATTTGTTGACTATTATAGACTGACTGCGCTATTTCCTGTTTGAGGAGGCCATCATGTATGCCGTTTAAGCCTCCTAAGATTTGGTGTTCGATCGTTTACGGACCGCTTGGATGACCAAGGTTTAATTGCAAGCGAGTGAAAACCTGCTCGACTTAGGGGCATTCTAGGTCATTTATTTTGTACAATCTGCAAGCAAACATTCATATGAGAAAAAGAAAAAGAAAGGAAAGAGAAACATGAAACAATGCAAATGAAAAAGAATTATTTTTTATTAATCATAATAAATGTTACAAGCATGCTCCACATCATACAAATGACCTACCTGGGTTTTCACTGATAGTAGCACTTCAGGTGGACCATGTTCCATGTCCGCGAGACCAACTTGCTGTTTTAGGTTCAGAGCTTGTATGCTCCATTCCAATGGATGGTTGAGATTAGGAATGTGCCTTCCCAATTTGAAAAAAGCTTATTCTGGTTGGCGGTCTTACCTATAGCCTCTATGCTTCGCAAGACTAGGTCTCAACCTTTAAATTGCCGCGCTTTTACTTTCTTGTTATAATAGCGAGCGATTTGTTTTTGGTAGAGGGCTTTGCACATTATGGCCGCATCGCGGGCTTCCTCCAGCAGATCTAGGTGCTCCTTGATTTTTTGGGAGTTGCCAAGTGGATTGAATGCTTCGACCCTGAGGCTTGGGAGCCCGATCTCCACCGATATTACAGCCTCAGTCCCATAGCAGAGGTTGAAGGGTGTCTTGTGAGTTGGTTCCTTAAGAGTTGTTCGGTATGACTACAACACGGAGGGTAGTTTGTCGATCTAGGAGCCCTTTGTGTCCTCCAACTTGATCTTTAGACCGTGGAGCAGCGTATGGTTGGTGACTTCCACTTGTCTGTTCGCTTGAGGGTACACTACCAAAGTGTGGACTAATCTAATACCCAAACTAGTACAATATTTGGTGAAGCACTTTTTTAAAAATTGGGTTTCATTGTCAGTCATGATGACCTCAGGAATACGGTCCGGGCGTACGTATGGATCGACTGACGAGGATCGGCTTCGCCCTTACATCCTTCACACTGTGCCTGAATCGCTAATGGCCCCCCTTGCTGGTTCGGTTAACGATGATGAGATACGAAAGATGATTTTTTCTATTGGTGACTATCGCGCCCCGGGTCCTGATGGTTTCAGTTCCAATTTCTTTAAGGAATCGTGGGACATTGTGGGTTCATCTGTCTGTGAAGCTATTTGTGATTTCTTCGTTCATGGAAAGCTACTCAAACAAATAAACTCGACGATTATTAGCCTGATCCCTAAGGTCCAGTCTCCTCGTTTGGTATCTGATTACCGTCCCATATCATGCTGTAATGTCATCTACAAAGTTATCTCGAAGATTATTACAAATCGGTTAAAGATGACATTACTTTATCTGGTTGATAAGTGTCAAACGGCTTTTGTGGCTGAGCCTAAAATCAGTGACAACATCCTCCTGGCCCAAGAGCTCCTTCATAAGTATCATCTAGGTCATGACCCACCCAGATGTACTATAAAAATTGATCTCATGAAAGCCTACGACTCTGTAAATTGGGATTTTATTATCTCTATCCTGACCATTACGAAATTCCCGCCTAAAATGGTCAACTGGATTAGGCAATGTATTACCACCCCCTCGTACTCTGTTAATATTAATGGGAAAGCTGTTGGGTTTTTCAAAGGAGGCAAGGGTCTTCGTCAAGGCGATCCCATTTCTCCATACCTTTTTGTCCTGGTGATGGAGGTGTTGAATGGGATTATTGAATCCAAGGCTCGTAGGAACGATAACTTCACATTTCATTGGAATTGTGAAGCGACTCATATTGTCATGCTTGCTTTTGTCGACGACCTTCTCCTCTTCTCTCATACTGATGTCTACTCAATTCGGATTCTTAAGGATTGCCTTGAGGAATTTCATTGGCTCTCTGGCCTTTCGGCGAACATAAATAAGAGCGAGGCTTTCATATGCTCTAAAGACCCATCCCTTCTTCAGAATATCGCTGACATTTTGGGGTTCAAAGTGGGCTCTCTCCCCATTAGGTACCTGGGTGTTCCTCTGATTACTACCAGGCTTTCGATTCGGGATTGCAATGCCCTCACTGAGAAAATTACTCGCCGCATCAAATCATGGAAGAACAGGTGGCTCTCCTTCGGGGGTCGTCTGCAACTGGTTGCCTCTATCCTCTCATCCGTCCACCTCTATTGGGCATCAATCTTCATCTCGCCCAAATCTATCCTAAATCAGATCGATTGCATTATGAGGCGTTTCCTGTGGAACGGCTCTACCGATGGGAAAGCTAATGCAAAAGTAGCCTGGGCTGACATTTGTTGCCCGAAGAGTGAAGGTGGGTTGGGGCTTAAGAATTTACAAGCTCAAAATAAAGCCCTCATTTGTAAACTCTTATAGCGTATCATGTCAAAGGATCCTGAATCGGCCTGGTCTTCATGGATCCACAAAACTAGAATCAAAGACCGATGTATCTGGACTCTAAAAGTCCCTGATTCAGCTCCATGGAGCTGGTAAAAGATCATGAATCTCCGTTCCTTCATGTGCTCTCATTCTATTAAGATCATTGGTGATGGCGCCGATACCTTTATTTGGCATGACCACTGGCACCCTATGGGCCTGCTCAGCAAGGTTAGCGCGGATCGTATTCGTATGGTCACAGGCTTATCTTGGGATGCCAAGGTTTCTCATATAATCAGAGACGACCATTGGACTTGGCCTAACCCTTACGATCAGGAGGTCTCTAGTCTCACTGAGAACATGCCCCATTATCTCCCCAACATCGAGCAAAAAGAAGCCTTGAGATGGGACGGGAGCCCTAATGGTATCTTTTCGACTAAGACTGTCTGCCTTCTTATTCACCCACCCAAGCCGAAACTGAGCTGGACCAACTTAGTCTGGGGCACCTTCCATATTCCTGCCCACGCCTTTACTCTTTGGTTGGCTATCAAAGGCGGGCTAAATACCAACGATCGTGTCCGCGGTGTTCCAAACCTATCCAACACATGCACTCTTTGTGACTCGGACGATGAAAATCATGAACATCTCTTTTTCTCATGTCCCTTCTCCAATTCCGTGTGGACCAATATCCAAAGGAAAGCTGGCATTCAATGGCCCTATCCCGAGTGGTCCCAAAACATTAATTGGGCTGCTCATATTTGGAAAGGTAGGAATCTTATTTCCCTTTCCAAACGTCTGTCCCTTGCCGTCACTGTCTATTTTATTTAGAGAGAACGTAATAACCGGATCTTTGAGAAATCCTCCCCTCAAGATATTTCCCAGATTTACTCCTAGATAACAAATGCTGTTTGGGACAAATTGAAGGTCTACTTGCCTTTTGACGTTCGCCCTAACCGTTCGTTGGCTAGCCGGTGGAACATATAAAAAAAAAAAGAAGAAAAAAAATGAAAAATTCTCATAAAAAAATCGAGAAATATATATATATATATATATATTATTCTCTTTTTCAAGTTCCTTATCTGCATATATTTTGTTGTTTTATCTGCTGTTTTGTGCTGCTGGATTTCTTGTTGCTCATGAGGTCGGTGGCGTTGGGGTTAGAGCCTCGTTGGTGGTTTGCTGCAGTTGATTTGCCGGATCTAGTTCCTGGTGCCTACCATGTTTTTGACCCCGCTAGTTGCCCTTTTCTTTGTAATGTTGTGGTTGGAGAAACTGACCAGCCTTTCATCCCAGCACCCTCCCCTGATGGCTGCTTGAAGACTGGACTATTTTCTGGATCCACTTGAATGTATTAGCCTGCATGGTTAATGCATTGTGTTGCTGATGGTGTCAGTTCTCTGTTCGTCATCCCGAGTTCATGGATGCTAGGTGGCCAGAATTGGTTTGGTTTCTCTGTCTTGTCAGCTAGGTGTTCTCATTCCAGTTGGTAATCTATTGGCTTTAGAACATTATTTTCTTTTCCTTTTCTTTCTGTAATTTCTTTTTTTTTCAAAAAAAAAAATTTGTTACATTGATGTGGTTCGACTGTTGGTGCTCCTCTCTACTGTGTTGTCGGGTTCTTTCTGCTGACAAATTCTCGTCACCGGTGTGGGGGTGTGTTCTGGTGTTTTCTGATGCCGCTGTAGTTTGCGCCACTGCTCCAGCTGCTTGGTCATGATATTGTGTCTTTGCTGTTCCTGATTTGGCCTGGTG
This sequence comes from Nepenthes gracilis, assembly GCA_033239525.1. NCBI lineage: Eukaryota > Viridiplantae > Streptophyta > Magnoliopsida > Caryophyllales > Nepenthaceae > Nepenthes > Nepenthes gracilis. The sequence goes on from BSYO01000021.1 coordinate 392,383, forward strand.
GTACTGAGTCTGGGTGTTTTGTAGCTGAAGATGTGGGTTCACCCGGTTGAACTTGTGGTGTGCTTTGAAGTAGTTTCCTTGAAGCTGAGGGCCCGGTGCCATGGCTTGCCTTGTGATCTAGATTGTTGCATTGTTATGATGCTGGTGGTTAATGTGGGTTGCTGTCCTGCTGAACTATGTAGCGACTGTTCTGCATCTGGCCATGGCCCTAGTTGGATGAGGGTATCTTGTTTTTTCATTGCACTTGTCTGTTTAGGGATGCAGTGTTTCTCTGGTGGGTCGCCCATGAACATGCCCCTGGTTGATGATCAGCTTTGCCTACAGTGGCCATATGTGCTCTTGCTTCTCGGCTTCCATTTCTGCTTTGGGATGCATTTGCGGTGGCGCCATTTGTAGGGTCTGATTCGATGTGGGGTTTGAGCTGCACTAGTGGTTGCCTGTAATGTAAATCTGCTCCATGCTTTCGTCTGTCATTTGCTTGTGGTCTGTATTATCTATGATTCGACAATCTGTTGGTCATGGGTTTTACCGATGCTTGCCAGGAGTTTTTGCATCTGTGCTGTAGTGGGCTTGTTTTTGGCGGTGCATATGAGTCGTTGATGCAGTGGACACCTTGGCGTTTAAGTGTGACATTGTCGAGTTCTTTGCTAAAAGGAGTGGGATGCTCAATCTGCCCATACGCTCGTTCTTTTGTTGCATATGAGTCATTCTTGATGTCGAGTTGCCGATTGAATGTGATATACCTCAATGATGCTGGATTTCTAGGACCTCAGTTAAGCTGCGATTCCTCCCGAACTTTGGTGTAGGATGAATTCCTCATTCAGTCTGAGGATGAATCTGGCTTTGAGTTCACGGTTCCTTATGCTGATCCAATTGTCAGTGTGTGCACTGCTGTGTGGGTGGCACCCTAATGCAGCTGTTTTGGCATTCTATCGGCCGTGAGCTGGGACTGTTTTTGTATGCAGTTGCCCTTTGGTTGTCCTATGCTCTACTGCTGCTGGAGGTTGATGCTGATGTTGTCGAAGCATGGAGCTGCTGTCGTAAGCCAGCTCTATGTGCACTGCTATATGTTTCTTGGAATTCTAAATGTGGATTGCTGGGGCTGTGCACTTTTGCTGTTGAGTTTCGGTATCCTGTGCTGCCATCTCCCACAGATGCCCGAAGGAAATGGTTGATCTTGATGCAGGCTACTGTGGGTGTTACTGTTGAAGCATGATGAATTTATTATGCTGGACCATGAATTCTGGAAGCCGCTGGCTATTTTTTGGTTCTTAGTTATCTTTGCCAAATGTATTGTTTGTGCGGTTTTTTTTTATGTTTGCTGTCTTTTTAGTAGGACCCTTTGGTCACTTTTTTTTTGGGTGATCGGTTAATGCCATTGCGTCTATGACTAAATTTTAAGTCGAAAAAACACTTGGAATTAAATCATAGGTTGTATAATTTTTTTTTTCTTTTTAAGACAATTGACTTACCAAAAAAAAAAAGACATCAGGAATACCAAATCTGCTCACTATATTCTGGCAGACGAATTGTATGGTGTTGCGCTTTGTGATCTTAACTAACGGGGTAGTTTCAACCAATTTGGTAAAGTAGTCTATACTCACGATGATGAACTTTCTTCACTCGGTCACGATGAAAAACGGGTTGAGAATATTGAGCCTCCACTGCACGAAAGGCTAAGGAGCTTGGAAGGATCTCAGTTCACCAGGCTGCTAGTGGTGAAGATTATTGTGGAGTTGGCAATTTTCGCACTTCTTTCCGAACTCTAAGGCATAGTAATATCCCTGGTGCATGACTTTGAATGCTAGGTTTTTGCCGCCAATGTGTGATTCGCATATCCCGAGGTGGACTTCTTTCAAAGCATAGTCGGCATCCTTAGGGGTAAGACACCAAAGGTTTGGAGTCGAGTATCATCAGTGATATAGCCTTCTGTAGCCTATGGTGTATCAGCCGGCCGTCTTTTTGACCCGCTTGGCCTCGTCCACATTCTCCGGTAGTGTTCCATCTGCCAGATACCTCTAGTACGGCGTCATCTAATTTTCGACGTCGGAGACTTGCATCGTTTCCTATTCTTCTATGCTAGGAGTGTTCAAAACTCCCCCAATGTTCCTTGAGTACTGTTTTGGATTTTCAGCCGTCGCTACTCTAGTGAGTTGATCGGCCTTCTAGTTCTCAGTTCTGGGGACATGGACTAGGCTTAGCTTATCGAATCTCCAGATCATGTCCTGCACCTCAGCCAAGTATCTTGCCCAGAGAGGGTTGCATGCATCGAAACTCCTGTTAATCTGGTTAATGACTAATTCTGAATCGCTGTAGATGGACAGTCGCTTAGCTAAGCACTCTTTGACTAGTCACAAGTCGGCTAACAGGGCTTCATACTCGGCAATGTTATTGGTGGCCGAAAAATAGAGTTTAAGGGAGTATTTCACCTCAAACCTGTCTGGGGTCTTTAGGACTATTCCGGCACCACAGCCTGAGTTGGTTGACGAACCGTCAACGTTGAGGATCCACTTTGGCTCCTCCGAGTGGTGGTTTGTGTCCTCAACTTGATGCTCATTGATAATTAGGGTCGTAATCTCGATGATAAAGTCGGCTAGAGCCTGCCCCTTGATAGCTGGCTTGGACAGAAATTCAATGTAGAACTCTCCCAACTCAATGGCTCACTTGACTAACCATCCAGAAACATCAGATTTCTGAAGGATGCACTTCAACGGTTGGTCGGTCAGGACGACCACACGGTGAGCCTGGAAGTAAGGTCTTAACTTTCAGGTAGAGAAGACGAGTGCAAGAGCAAGCTTCTCCACACGTGGGTAGCATATCTCTGCGTCGGTCAATGTCTTGCTCACGTAGTAGACCGGCTGTTACACGTTTAAGTCCTGGCATATCAGAATGGAGCTAAGAGCCACTTCCGATACCCTAGGTAGAGGTACGACTTTTTCCCGTCACTTGGCGATGACAGCAACGGTGGATTTGCCAAGTACTACTTCATCTCATCGAAGGTGGGACGGTAATTTGTAGTCCACTGGAAGCTGTTTGCTTTCGTTCCCCACAGAGCCTTGAAGAAAGGCTAGTACTTGTCACCTGACTTTGCCAAGAAGTGGGACAGAGCTACTAATTGGCCGATCAGCTGCTGGACATCCTTGACGCTCCGTGGCGGAGACATGTGTGAAGGCACTGATCTTCTCTGGGTTAGCTTCGATCCCTCTCTGAGAGACGATGAAACCCAAGAATTTTCCAGAGGACACTTCGAAGACGCACTTGGTCCGATTCAACTTCATCTGGTGCGAACAAAGCTCCTCAAAAGATTCGGCAAGATCACGAATATGATCACTGGTGATTATGCTTCTGACGAGCATGTTGTCTACATGCACCTCTATATTGCAGCCGATCTGCTTCTTGAACATCTTGTTCACGAGCCTTTGGTACATCGTGCCCGTGTTCTTTAGACCAAAATGTATGACCCTATAGCAATTGGTGCATTGATCGGTTATAAACGAGGTGTGCTTCTCATCTTCTAGGCTCATCCTGAGCTGGTTGTAGCCAGAGTACGCGCCCATGAAACTCAGTAGCTCGTAGCTAAAAGTCGAGTCTACCAATGAATCAATCTTGGGTAAATGGCAGTTGTCCTTTGGGCAGGCCTTATTAATGTCGATGAAGTCGACGCAAATCCATCTTTTTTTGTTACTTTTCTTGACCAGGATGGTGTTGGAGAGCCAATCCAGATACTAGACTTTCTTAATAAAGCCAACGTCCAGTAGCTTATTTACTTCTTCCCGAATGGCTATGAGCTTCTCAACGAAGTGGTTCCTCCGCTTTTATCTGATGGGTTTATGGCCGGGATCGAGACCCAACTTGTAGTCCATTACTCCGATTGGAATCCCAAGCATGTCAGCGGACGTCCATATGAAGATATCCGCGTTCTACCTCAGGAACGCTATCAGCTCGTCACGTAGGGGTCCAGTTAGTGAGCTCCCAATTTGTACACACCTCTTCAGGTCCTTTGGATTTTGTGGTACGAGATTGGTGGCTTCGCTAGACTGCGCCTATTGCAAGGACACTTCATCTTGATGGTCCAACTCTCCTGCTGTGATGGAACAAATTTTTTTTGTCATCAAATAATTCCATCATTAGAAAATAGGAACAGAAGCCCAAGTCTTGCTTAAGGTTCTAGAAAAAAATGGGTAGAGTTTCACCTAAAATTGAGCTAAATAGAAATATAAACATGTACAAAACCTATATAACAAACCAGTACATGCACACAACTATCCATTTATACATACTTTTCCTACAACACACATTCATAGGACCATAATTGCCATCTATGGTTTAATTTCAACAATCTTATCCACTATATCAGAATTCAGATGAGAGATGACATTTAGGACCCATATAAATATAGAAAACATATAGCAGAAGTGTTTATAGCCATAATATAAACCTACGGAAGTATAATTACTAGTTCAACAGTTTTCAGAGTATGTAATAACTATCAATACATAATTATATCCATAATCGAGACATTTGCAAGTAAGACTATAAGATTTTCCAAAAATCTTCAGATTTACTTTGAGGCTCTAAATCTTCCTTGATGTGCTCTATCTAAGCCTGCACATTCGGTATTGTCTCTATGTCCTTATCTGGAGGGAAAAACAGTAAAACAGTCAGTCGAAATACAATAAGGTACAAAAACATGTATAATATAATGTTCTCATGTAGGACATAATTACAGAAGATTTTAGAGACTGTCAAATAACGGGAACATATACAAGAAGCACGACAAAAGCATGATTCAACATGAACAGGTCTCAGTAATCATTACTTATGCTTTCGTGCAAAACATATGTTCATTGGAACAGAAAACTACGATAACGTCAGGAGAACAGGAGCATTCATGGATTGGACGTTGCCTGGATTGGATGTAGAAGTTCCATTTGATGCGATGGAGTTGCATATCTGCTCGACGGCGCTAATGTTCTCTCTAGCTGTGTGACTCCTTGTCTGGCGAATGGTTAAATTTGTTAATTTGGTTTGTAGCCGTTCTGTGGAGCATTGGGTGGTCTGTATCTGCCGAGGGCCACTGGACTTCAATTTTCAAACATGAATTTTATCTTTCTGTGGGCTTCGCCACCACAGTTATTGGCTGGGCTTTCATGCCCCAGGCTTTTGGGGATGCTGTAGTGAGTGTCCCTGTTCTGATGTCGATGCGGTAGCTACGGATCTGGTTGCTGTAAGAATTGTGGTTGTTGGGCTGGTTTTCCATGCCCGTTTGTTGCAGGTGCCTTGTTGCCCTGCTATTTCTTCGTTGGCTGATCTTTATGCAGGATTGTCTCTCGATTGTGCATCATCTTGTGGTCTGGAAGTGCCAGGTGTCGTATCCTTGGGAGTCTCGAGCCCTTTGCTTGGTGCTTTGCCCGAATGGGTGGTCTGGCTCTCTTACTGATGCTGACTGTATATTGGGGATGTCTATGATGATTCACTACTCTGCTGATGGAGAGGTTGGTGACGCTGGAGGGTATCGGGTTTGCTTTCTGCATTGTGGATCCCTTCTATGTTGATCCGGTGAGCCTTGATGAAACATCATGGAGTTTGTGAAGCCTCTGCCCATTTCAGCTTGCCCTCTGAAGCTGGATTCTTTTTGTGCTGTTCTTGGTGTGTTTGCTTGGGCTGAGCAGTCTTGCCTGTATAACTGAATTGGTGGTTGATTCCTTAGCTGGAACTGGGCTTGCCTGTGTAACCTATAAGCGCTGCTTGATGAAGATGCTGCAGCCGGATGTCTAATGCTGATGGCATGGATGATTCTCCGGTCTACAGCTTCTGGTAATGTTGTCCGGTTGTGGAATTCCTTGCAAGTTTTTGAAGTCTCTATCCTTTCTTTGCTGAAGCTGATGCTGAATTGCTATCTCTGCCGTTGGCGACTGATGACTCTCTGCCTTGCTGAGTGTAGTGGCTGTGAAGATTTGAAGCCTTCAATCAGCAGCTGTGATGATCGTTTCCCTGCTGTTTCATCAGCACTTAGTTCGGCCTGCTCGGTGGTGGAGTGGTACATGCTCGAATGTACTCACACTGGCTTCCTTTAATTGTTAGTTGGTGACTGGTTATATACTTGTTTGCCATTGTGCTGCCCTTGGATTGGCATTTTTAGTTTAAGTTCTGCTCTTTTGATGTTAGAGCTTTTTGAGTGCACTAAGTGAATACCAGTATTTTTGATTCTCTGTTGGTTTCTTTAGGTGTATCTTTGTGCTCGGGGCATGCCCTAGCACTTTTGGTTTATCCTCAAGTCGGAAAAACACTTGAAGATAAATCGTTATTTGTAAATTTTTCTCCCATTAATCCAAATCACTTACTTACAAAAAAAAAAAAAATTCATGGACTACGATAAGATCAGAAAAACAGTAACGTTCTTAGAAATAAAAATAAGGTATAATGTTATTTAAACACGCATTGAAAATTGTGAATCAGTATAAGCATGCTTCGATATTCATAAATCAGTAAAACATGCTTCGAAAGTCAAAAAATAGTATCAGTTCTATAAATTGTAGACAATTCCTTTTCTATCAGTGAACAACAAAACCAATAGACCCTACTAGCGGATGGAGTGAATAATCGATAATAGATTGTGTTCACTCCATACAATCGAAGGCCAGTAACAGTAGTCCCTTCCCGTGGGACATCCCTTCTCGTGGAATTCGATACAGTAATGCTAGTCAGTAACAATAACTACCCTCTAGGTTAACGCCCTGAGGAGGGCAGACCACATATAATTCGTTGGACAGAGTTATTGTGAGGTCCCGAAATCAAAGAAGTTTAAAATTAAAGTAAAATATTGCTACTTAAAAATCGGAGTGTTTTGATTTTGACATAAACCGGAGTGGCCTTACACCACTAGAAGACCGGAACTAATGGTAATTAAAATATTAACCGGTGTCATGATATTGACCAACGTCAAAATGTTGACTGACGTCGAGATATTGACCATCGTTAAAATGTTAACCGGTGTCAATATGTTGACCGAAAGGTTGACCAGTTTTCAAAATGTTGACCGGCCTTGAATAAGAGAAAAGAAACATGCGTTGAGTAAAAGTTGACCGGATTAGAGTAAGAAGGGTTGACCGAAAAAGTTGACCAATAAAAAGGTTGACCCACTTTGAAGAAAATGTTGACCAGCTAAAATTGACTACCGAATTTAAAAGACAAGGGCCAACTTTGTTTTGTTTTTTTTTTTTTTTGTTTTTGGTAAGTAAGAAGGCCAACTTTATTGTTAGATCCCAATCTAATCAGAGTAAGTGAACTATCCTGTTGACCTTCTAGATGAAAATATCAAGAAGGTAACTTACCCCACTCACTCTCACCAAACCCCTGAGGGAAGTACCAAATAGGTAACTTACCCCCACTTAATCCACCTAATCCCTCCTCTTTATATACTGAGCTCCAATTGAGGGACGGGTGTGAAAATTCTAACGAGGAAGAAGGGTAAGGAGTGAAGAAGGAGAAAAAGCTTTAAGTCAGTCGGAGTGGGCGGTCAACAGTCAGGTAAGTGTACATTTCCTTTTAAACTCAGATTTTACTTCTGTTTTCAAGTCCCGACTTTAAGAAAAACTACAAGTGTTCTTTTCAGATTTAAATGCTTCAGCACATAGTATATCAGACTTGTTGTTTTTAATTACTGCTTGATAAGCTACATCTCTAACATCATGCTTGCCTTACGATCGGACTGAAAATATAATTTTGATTTCATGGTTAATTCATGCTTGCTGTTTTCTGCTTTTCGTTTTCTGCTCAACTTATAATTTGACTTGAATTGTAAACTGACTTTGAATCATAATAAAGAATTATTGACTGGAATGAGAATTATGGAATTGAAACCTGCTTCATGTCAACTGAAAGTCTTTATACTTGACCGAAATAAGAAAAATGAACTCAAAATCAACTTTGTAATATGACGATCGAAAGTTTTGTACCCGTCCGGAATGTGAACTAAAGAAGAAATGAACCGGTCTTATGACAAGATAAATAAGATAGGTTTTTAGTACTGGGAGGATAAAGTTCTCAAGATACCTTAGAATGTTATAGTAGTGATCGAGGTAATGAAAGGGAGCTGTCCTCGGGGCTTTGTACAAGGAGGAAATGAGAGCCGTCCTTAGGGCTTTGTATAAGGAGGAAATGAGAGCCGCATCGGGGCTTTGTACAAAGAGGAAGTGAAAGCCGTCATCGGGACTTTGTACAAGGAGGTATTGCCGTGATTGTGAGAAGATGTGCACAATCTATCCTCGATTATTGCCCCATCCGCTAGCGATGTCTCTTGTCGATAAAAATAAAAGAAGAGAAATTTTATAAGACCCACTCTATTTTCTATCCCGATTTCCAGAATTTGACTGCTCTGGCCTTCCTGACTTCTTTGCATTATGAATTTGCCCTGATCCGATCAACTGTGGTTTTGTAATATTTATACTGTATATGTATCTGTGTCCTCCCTACAGCATAAACGCTTTACGGAAGATCTGCATGTACATTGTTCAGCTCCAACTCACTGTTTTCTATTTTTTCTTCTCTCTAGATGAAACTATAGAGCTCATGCCTGACGAGATAGAGTGATTAGAGCTTTCTCCGAATGATTCAAGGACTTGGAAGCACATTTTGGAGTTATCCGGAAGAAGCAGTTTTTTTTGTAATGATTCGATTGAAATATATGAATTTTATAATTGGACTTTTATGACTATGTATGTATAAATGAGTTTTATGGGTATAAATATAAATATTTTGGCAGGTTAATAGATTGGCTTTCGTTACACATTTTATGGATATCATGTTTGTGTCCTAGATGGCATCTATGATCCTGTGATTGGTAGACATGACCAGCCTGGACCAGATCACCGAAACCTTGGTGTCAGATTCTAGAGGTTGCTGGCGGAATGAAAAAAAAAAATCGTTCCGTCACAGTTATCCTTGATTACCACTATAACATATAAGGCAAGTCGAAGAACCTAACCTGACTGTATATCAGTCACGAGTCCTAATTAACAGTTTCAGAGATATTTTTCTTTCTTATTTCTTAACTGAAAACCTTTTTCAGTTTCAGCAGTCAGTTAGAGTTTCACAATAACTCTTCTGCGCATTTAAAAAATTTTCAGTAATTTATCAGTATAAATTCGTGTAAAATTTTCAAATATAAATTACCCCATGGGAACGTGGAATGAGGCCCGGCAGGGCAACTGGAATGATCACAGCAGCACGGGGACCCACAACCTGTAGCTTTCTCTCTCGCCCAACCCGTTTTCAAAGCTCGCTGTGCCTGCCTTCAACCTCCTGCCGGCGCCCACGGCGCCGGTCGACCCTCCTCCTTCTTGCTGTCCGACTTCCTTGAACCTTATCTCCCCCGTCCCTCATCCGTCCATTTCCCAAGCCTCAACATCTCCCGTCTTCTCTCGCCCTGCCACGCCTTGGCCTCTCGGCCCCCATCCCCAATCCGTTTCTACCCCTTCCAACTCCTCATCGCTCGTCCCCGTCTCCCCATCTGTGTCCGCCGCCTTATGCCGGCATAGCCAGTTTCGTCGCTCCCTTTCATCCCCTGCGGTGGCGACTTCGCTGTTCTCTGCGCTCCCTTCTCCTTCCCCTTCTTCTCAACCCCTTCTCCCTGATTCCCACCATTCGATCGGCCACCATAGCACTCTTCCTTCTTCGTCCCCATCGATTGCCTCCTTCAGCCCTGATGAGGTCCCGATCGATTCGATGGCGTCGGCCTCATGTCCTGCCTCTCTGGTTTCGGCCGATTCTTCCCTCATGTCCCAGCCCCTCTCTGTGGCTTCTCCTGGCGCCGTCTGCAATGGTGAACCGAACGTCTCTTCTCTCAAACCATGTACAGTCTGACCCTCGTCTTGCTCTGCCTGCTCTCCTACGGGATTGGGGATTCGGCATGGAACCCTGGAGAAGATGGATTGCCCGTCTGGTCCTCCAGCATCAATTCCAGGTCTGATTGATCAAACCGGCTTGCTCTCGGGGCAACTTCCGATTATCGGAGCCATTGGTTCCACCACTACTGATGACTCTTCCCCCACCAATGCTCGTGGCTCCTGCTTGCCGGGTGTCTCTTGGGCGTCAGTTGTCGAGAAAAGGGCTATTGGAGGTAAGTGTCCTCTTAAATTCTACCCTCCGATTTCTTCCGATTTGGAGAATATCATCTTATCCCCCCCTCCTGTTGTTATCCAACAGGGGTCAGACTTGTGGGGTACTACCCTTGTTGGTTACTTCGTTGGCGATCCCGTCCATTTTAATGTTGTCAGCTTTATCACTAAGAAAATATGGAAGCGATTCGAGCTACAACATGTGGCTGAAATGAATCGGGGTTCTTTTTCTTCCGCTCTCCTCAAGCCCAATGCTTGAAAAATGCCCGCTAATGGCGTGGATGATTGGCCGCCATCCTTTCTTTCTTAAAAAATGGTGGCCCGAATGATTTTATCCCGTGAGGATCACAAATCCTTCCCTACGGATCACCATGTCCGGGATCCCGGTTGAATCTTGGACCCGCTGGGTTTAAGTTGGATTGCGAGTGCGGTTGGCAAACCTCTTTTTAGACCATCCTTTGAAAAACTCGAATGTTTGGGTTTTGCGAGGGTGTGTTGAAATGGGGGTCAATGCCCTCGGCCGAATCTGTAAAGGTTCATGCTAGAGGCTGCGCCGAACATCCGTCGATCATCTATGCGAAATCAAAATTGAGTACCAAAGATAGGCCAACACACAGGACCGCTTCGAAAAGAATAGGAACAAGAGTCACCCTATCAAAACTTCTTGGGTTCCTAGCGGTCACTTCTCGGGTGTCCTCCCTCCCCGGTTCCCCTAGGATGTCTCCTCGTTCAAAATCTCCGTGAGTGGTGCCCCCCGACCATTGATTTTGAACATAAGGCCATAACGACTTCTAACTCGTTTATGGCCTTACGGGAGATTTTCATGAACCTCCTCCCGTCCAAATAGCACCCGACCCTGTTTGGTGCCGGCGTGGTCCCGGCCGATTCCATTCTCCTCTCATGGCCCCGACGCTCTCGGCTCTTCTAGTCGGCCTCCTGAGTCGTCTACCCCTCCTGGGCCTGGGAGTCCCTCCCGTTGTCCGGAGCCTCCCAGTACCTTAAAAATGAGGATTGAAAGGTCTTCCTCCGAACCAGGTCTGTCTGGTCCTATTAACCATCATCCACCTCTCACACCAGATGCTCCGATGGTCACCAATCATCGTGATCCACCAGCTGGAACTCCTGGTTGCTTGAAAAGTGATGGTCCTCCTAAAATTGGGGAGCGTGTTTCCTCTCGGAGAAATAAAAAATCTCAGGGGATTAAAAATCATCCCCCCCTCACCCACTATTCATGACTAGCATTGCCTGTTGGAACGTGAGGGGCCTAAATGGGTTTGTAAAAGCCCATGAAGTCTCGCAACCTCATTAGCTCCCATAGGTGTAGCATTGCTGGCTTGGTGGAAACCAAGGTCGCGGAAAGAAACTCTATGATTGTTTCCACCAGAATCAGTCCAAATTGGTCTTAGGTTATGAATTATTCTGCGTCCCCGAATGGTTGGATTTGGGTGGGCTGGGATCCCACTGCGTTTAGTCAACAGCGTCCTCGCCTCGGAGGATCGGAGTCGTTCATCTTGAAGTCCTTTTCCTCGAGGAGAATACCCGTTGCCTTTTGTCTTTTATCTATGGTGCTAACTCAGAAATTTCTCATAGGCTCCGATGGGATAGCCTTCGGATGATGTCTAACCATCCGGGCAACCTCCCGTGGGCTGCCCTTGGGGATTTCAACGCCATCAGGTCCCCTACTGAGGCCTTGGGTGGTATCTGGCACAACAAAAGCTCGCTTGATCTGGATTACTATCTTAGAGACTGTGATCTTGATGACGTTTGCCATGAAGGTATGCACTATACCTGGAATGATGGCGCGACTCTTCCCTTCGCATATTCAGAAAGCTTGATCGTGTGGTCGCGAATGGGCATTGGGTCGACAAATTCAGAGACGGGCTAAGGCCGTTTTCCCCTGCTAGACTTTACGATCATTCGCCACATATTCTTCTCACTTCTGGTTTTTCCCCGAGAAAAAGCGGGATGTTCCGGTTCAATAATTTCCTCACAAAATCCCCTAATTTTCACCCTTTGGTTGCAGATGCTTGGTCGGACGTCACCAATGGATATTCGATGTTCAGGCTTGTGGCTCGTCTTAAGTTAGTGAAAAAGGCTTTGAAAAAGCTTAATGTCCATGAGGGTGATGTCCATGAGGAGGTTGTCCGCTTGAGGAAAAAGCTTGAGGAGATCCAGGGTCAAACCCCTCCTAACCTTGTGTGTCATCTTGAAGAACGCAGATGCAAGGATGCTTACCATGATGCGCTGGCCAAGGAAGCCGACCTTACTAAGCAAAAAGCTAAGATAAGGTGGCTCAAAGAAGGTGATCAGTGTAATAAATTCTTTTTTAAGACTGTTAATGGAAACAATAATAAGAATTGGATCATCTCACTCCTTGATCATGATGGGACTCCTACCAATGGTATCGAAAATGTCCAAAATCTGATTGTGGATCACTTTAGTAGGGCTCTTGGGACTGGGCGCACGTACGGTTCGGGTAACGCGGATCGCCTTCGCCCTTACATCCTCCACACTGTGCCTGAATCGCTTATGGACCTTCTTGCGGGCCCAGTAAGTGATGATGAGATCCGCAAGATTATCTTCTCTATAGGTGATTATAGAGCCCCGGGCCCTAATGGGTTCAGTGCCCATTTTTTTAAGGAAGCATGGGATATCGTGGGTCAACTGTTTGTGAAGCCATCCGTGACTTTTTCAATCATGGTTTGCTCCTCAAACAAATGAACTCTACGATCATTAGCCCGATCCCCAAGTTCGATCTCCTCGTGGTCTCGACTACTGTCCTATTTCCTCTTTATAATGTCATCTATAAAGTTATCTCGAAGATCATTGCCAATCGGTTAAAGATGACGTTACCTTATCTCAGTTGATAAGTGCCGACGACTTTTGTGGTGGGTCGCCAATCGGTGACAACATTCTCCTAGCCCAAGAACTCCTCCACAAGTACCATCCGGGTCATGGCCCTCATCATTCAGACTTTGAAAATTGACCTCATGAAAGCCTATAATTCTGTTCATTGGGATTTCATCATATCTGTCCTAACCATCATGAATTTCCTTGAAAATGATAAATTGGATCGGCAATGTATTACCACCCCTCGTACTCGATCAATATTAATGGGGAAGCGGTCGGTTTCTTGAAAGGGGTAAGGTCTTCGCGAAGGTGATCCAATTTCTCCTTACCTCTTTGTCTTTGGAGATGGAGGTGTTGAATGGTATCATTGACCTTAAGGCTCACGGGAACAATAATTTCACATTTCATTGGAAGTGTGAAGCGACCCATCTTGTCATGCTTTGCCTTTGTCGATGACCTTCTCCTATTCTCTCATCTGCGACGTGTGCTCCATCCGGATTCTCAAGGAATGCCTTGAGGAATTCCATTGGCTTTCGGCTTGTCGGCGAACATAAATAAGAGTGAGACCTTCCTTTGCTCTAAAGACCACCTTTGATTCGAGAATATCGTTGATGCTTTGGGCTTAGTGGGATCTCTCCCCATCGAGATACCTTGGCGTCCCTCGATTTCTACCCAGGCTATCGATTCGTGATTGTCGACCCTTCTTGAAAAATTACCCTACATTAAATCTTGGAAGAATAGGTGGCTCTCCTTTGGAGCCGCTTACAATTGGTTGCCTCAATTCTCTCATCCTGTCCACCTCTCTTTGGGCTTGATCTTCATCCTACCCAAATCCATTCTTAATCGATCGATCGGGCTGCATCTTGAGGCGATTCCTCCGGAATGGATCTTCGGAAGGTAAGGCAAATGCAAAAGTGGCTTGGGCCGATATCTCGCTACCCAAAGAGCGAAGGAGGTTGGGTCTCAAGAATTTGAGGCTCAAAATAAAGCCCTCATCTGTAAACTCCTTTGGCGCATCTGTCTAAAGATCCCGATTCGGCTTGGTCTTCTTGGGTCCACAAGACTAGAATCGAGGATCGGTGTATTTGGACTCTCAAAGTCCACGACTCGCTCCACGGAGGTGGAAGAAAATCATGAATCTCCGTCCTTTTATGTGCGCTCACACTTCTAAGATCATTGGTGATGGCATGGATACCTTTATCCTCGGCATGACCACCGGCATCCTCGAGGCCCCCTCGGTAGAGTTTGCACCGATTAAATTCGTCATCCACCGGGTTATGCGGGGACGCCAGGTTTCTCGAATAATCGAGATGACCATTGGGCTTGGCCTAACCCTTATGATCGGGAGGTTTCTAGCCTGGCCGAAAACATGCCCCATTATCTACCCAACGCTGAGCGAAAAGACTCCCGAGATGGGTTGGATGCCAAAACGGTATTTTTCGACTAAGATCGCCTACCTCCTTTTTCACCCCAAAGTGACCTGTGTTGGACCAAATTAGTCTGGGCCCTTTCCATATTCTGCCCATGCTTTTACCCTTTGGTTGGCAATCAAAGGCAAAGCTAAATACATCCGACCGTGTTCACGGTGTCCCAAATCTATCTCTTACTTGCTCTCTATGTGACTCGGATCTTTGAAAATCATGACCATCTTTTCTTCTCCCCAGTCCGTTTTCTAATTCCGTGTGGACCACCATCCAACGGAATGCCGGTATTCATTGGCCATACCCAAATGGTCACAAAACGTCATCCTGGCTGCCCACATTTGGAAAGGCAAAAATCTATCTCGCTTTGTCTAAATGTCTCTCTCTGCGTTCTCATATCTATTATATTTGGAGAGAACGAAATAACCGTATCTTTGAGAAATCTTTCCCTCGGGACATTTCCCATATATGCTCTCGGATATCAAACTGTTCGGGAAAAGTTGAAGGCCTCATTGCCCCGTGCTGGTCACCCTAACCGTTCGTTGGCTAGGCGTTGGAATTTAAAAAAAAAAATCTCTTATCTTTTTATTTTTATTTTTGTTTTTTCTTCCTCTCCTCTCCTCTCCTTTTTTGTGTTTTTTTTTTTTGGGTTTTCCTTTCTTTAAAAAAAAAAAAAAAAGAGCTTTACTTCCCGGTGCCTTTTCTTTGGTTTTAAAAAAAAAAAAAATTTGTAGTTGTTGGTGTCTCGTCCCTTGGCCACTGCTGTGGCATCCGGTGGTTTGTTTGGTATCAATTTGTTACATCAGGTTGGTCTGATTTGAAGGGTTGCTGGCTTGGAACTGGTTGGTTTTGCTGGCTGCAGTGTTGTTAATATTGAAGATGGTTAAGTTCATTTGGCTTTAATCCGGGTTCTGGTGCTGCCAACTCTTACCCCCAGCCGGCTGATGAATTGGATGCTATCTGAAGGAATCCTTGGTGCTGATGTCGATATCTACAAGGTGGCTTTTGTTGAGGATGGGCTGCCATTGATGGTGTCGATGCCATTCTTTGGAATGTTCTTTTTCATGCGATGGTGGATGGTCAGTGCAAATTTCTGTACTCGTGTAGTGGGTCATTGAAGTCGAACCGGTTTCCTCTGTTGTTTTTTCTGCTCTGCTAGTTTTTTTTTCTGAAACTTAGATGGAGCTGAGTTTGGAAAAGCTCTGCTGAAGTTCTTGGTTTTTTGTCTAATTTTTGTGGAGTGGAAGTCTTGGATTGATCTTGCTAGTGGCTTGGCCGAGTTGAAGTCTCTAATGCTGTTTTTGTTGGGCGTGATCCTAAAACATTTAGAATTTGGCCTGCATGTTTTCTCCACCTGTATCGAGTGATCTTGTTGGGGGTGTCTTTGACCATGCCACTTCTTGTTGCAATGTCTTCTTTGGAGCCATTCGATGGTCTTGGGAGTTGGATATAGAGGTTGCATTTCGGTGTTCGGCGGTCTTGGTCTATCTTGTCTTTGGTTCCGCGACGGATCTGTGGTTGGCAAACGGTTCTGCTGGTTTATTTGGTTTGTGGGGGACTGTGTTGTGGTGCTTCGAAATGGACACAGGGGTTGCGGCAGTTGGAGGTTATGGTTTGCACAGTCGTTGTATGGGGTTTTATTGTTATGCAATGTTGATCGATGGGAATGTGATATTCTTTGCATTGGCTTTGGGGGCAGATCTCTGCGGGTTATGGTCTTGTTTTCCTTTGTTTGGGTGAGTCTTTGGAAATTTTGAGTGTTGCATTATTGTATTGTGATCACGCGCCTCGGTTTGAACTGCCCTTGGTCTTTCGCTTGTTAGTTGTGGTGATGTGGTGCAGGTTTTTGAATGGCGATGCTCATGGTTGCTGCCTATGGTTCTTTTGGTTTGGTAGCTACGCTTGATGATGCTGCCGTTTTGGATTTTTGGCTGGTGGCCTTCTCCGATTGTTTGCACTGTTGACTGAATTTGCTGCCTCCGTTTGTGATGCTGGCTGCGGTTGGGCAGTTGTTTAATTTTCTTCTTTTTTGAGTGTCTTTGTGCCCAATTGACCATGTCTTAATGGAGTTCTTTGGTATGCCTTTAAGTTGCCGTGGCTGAATTTATTGGACCTTTGTTTCTGTCGGGCTGTCCACCTTTTTCGCTCGCTTCTGCTGCTGGCACAGTGCGATGGGATCATGGCGAAGTGCTGTTAATGCTCCCACCGTGGCTGTTGCTGATTTGTTTGCTCGTAACAAATGATGGTGCTTGTTTTACTTGCGCTCTCATCTTGTTATCTTTGTTGGTCGATGAGAGGATGCCGCCTGATGATGATGCTCTAGATGGATCTCATTATTTTGTTTTGTTTGTGTCATCCTCGTTGATTCAGGCGTTGTTTATCACGATCTTGTTCGTGCGTATTAGATGTCATTTTTTTATCTTGTTTTTGTGGTAGTTCTAAAAGTTTTTTCTATTCTCATTTGTACCCGATTGCTCAAGGGCATGCCCTGGAGCTTTTTGTTTTACCTCTAAGTAAAATACTTGGAGTTAAAACATTTTTCATGTAATTTTTTTCTCCCATTAATCCAAAATTTTTACTTACCAAAAAATAAATAAATAAATTACCCCATGGATATTAGCTCAGTACAAATCAACTTTTACATGTCCGAAATTTTGGATTAAAACAGTTAAATCCCTTTATTTTCGTTCTTAGGGTTTCGCCAAATCTTCTGGACGATAAATGAATACCAAACACATGTATTTACACAAAATCGAACCCAGATATTGCAATATATACATGTAAACGTAAAATCAGTTCGATTAATCGGGAGAAATAGGCAGTATTTACAGTAAACATGCAGAATCATGAATTTAGAGTGTAAATACCATTTTTGAGATATTAAAATACTGTAAAAATAGTAAATAATATTCGAAATATATTTGCCTGAGCCTGATCTACCGTTATTTTTATCTGGATCGGTGTGGAACGGCCGGATTCCTCTTTTCCTCTTTCCCTTTCCCTCTTCTCCCCCTCCGTTTTCTGCTGGACGTCGCAGAATTGCTGAGAAAATGCATGCCGCCTTTTTATATCCGTCAGGGCGTTTAAGCGCCCATTGAGCGGTCCTCGAGCGCTCCCCTTTTGCGAAATCACGCTTGATGGGGGAGCTCGAGCGCACTCCTTGTATCATGCGTCGCCCCCGCCTTGCCTCGAGCAGTCCTTGGGTGATCCCTTGTGCAAAATTGTGCCTCACTGGCACTCGAGAGGTGTTAGAGCGCAGGTCGGGCGCACGTGAAGCACGCATCGAGCCTGCAGCATGGAAAAGTTGTATTTTTGCCATTCGGGACCCGTTTCGACTCTTCTAACCCAATTTCTCAAATCCTTGGACCCTAAATTTGATTATATAACCTTAATAAATCATGATTATCATAATTTAAATCCCAAAATCTTATTTACGTAATAATATTTTTCGGTTTAAACATTAAAGCTTGAGACGTATGCCAATATACTGGACAGGACAGTCATTTACAAAAAAGAAGTGGAGATAGAGAAATTTTACGAAAAGATGGCAGTTAGCTGGGCAGGCGTTAGTGGCGGACTTGCTGGGGCATCATCTGGATCGTCCAAGAAGACAATGACGACTGATAAAGAAAAGGGTATTGTGCCGGCTCATCGATAACTCATTCAAGGACGTCGGCTGCGTACTGCACCACCTGTGGGAGGATGCCTCCGGGACTGGCGTGCCGTCAGATGACAGGAGCTTGTTTTAAATGCGTGCAGTACGACCACCTGATCAAAGATTGCCCGAGACTAGAGGGGAGAAAGTCTACTATTCCGGCTAAGGCCTTCTGAAGCAAATAAATGCTACCATTATCAGCCTCATCCCTAAGGTTGCGTCCCCCTGTAGGGTGACAGACTGTAGACCTATCTCCTGCTGTAATGTTATCTACAAGGCGATCTCAAAAATTATTGTGAATTGACTAAAGCCCACTCTTCCTCATCTGGTGGATAAATGCCAAATTGCATTTATCAAGGGAAGACAGATAAACGACAATGTACTTTTGGCCCAGGAACTTCTGCACAAATATCACTTGGGTACAGGTCCTACCCGTTACGAAATGAAAATTGATCTCATGAAAGCCTATGATTCTGTTCATTGAGACTTTATTACATCCATTCTTGATCTCATAGGATTTTCTTAACAGATGATCACCTGTATTCAACAATGTATCACAACCACCTCCTTTTCTATAAATATCAATTGCAAATCTGTGGGATTTTTCAAAGGGGGCAAGGGTCTTCGCCAGGGTGACCCCCTCTCGCCCTACTTATTCGTCCTTGCCATGGACGTTCTTAACGACATTATTGAGGTGAAAGCCCATCGTAATGCGATGTTTCAATTTCACTAAAAATGTGCCAATACTAGGACAGTCATGCTTGCCTTTGCAGATGACTTGCTCCTATTTTCTAGAGCAGACGAAAATTCTATTCGGACCCTGCATAGCTGTCTTGAAGAATTCATACTACTATCTGGGCTCTTAGCCAACAATAGTAAAAGCGAGATCTTCATCTACTTCCTGGGAACCCTTCATTGAATCAATCAATTTTGAGCATCATCGGATTTAAAGCGGGTAAGCTCCCGAGTTCTTTACTTGGGGTACCACTTATCACCTCGTGACTTACGATTTCAGACTGCAAGCCCCTTCTTCAAAAAGTTTCCAAGCACATATCATCTTAGAAGAATAGATGGTTGTCCTTTGGGGGCCGCCTCCAGCTTATTTACTCCATTCTCACATCCATTCATACGTACCGGAGCTCCATTTTTATTTTGCCAAGCTCTGTTCTCAAAACGATCGAAAAAAGCATTAGGAAATTCCTTTGGCATAGAAATAATGAGGGTAAATCAGCGTCCAAGGTTGCTTGGGAGGATATTTGCTATCCTAAGTCTGAAGGAGGCATGGGAATCAAAAGTCTTCTGACCCAGAATAAAGTGCATATCTGTAAACTGCTATGGCGCCTTATTTCCAAAGATACAGAATCGATCTGGTCTCTTTGGATCCATGCTAATCGCATTAACGATTGATGTGTTTGGACTCTAAAAATCCCCACTACAGCATCTTGGAGCTGGAAGAAAATTATGAAGCTCCGCCCTGTGATGTGCCTTCAGATTGTCCACTTTATTGGTGATGGCTCGGACACTTTCCTCTGGCTTGACAATCGGCATGCCCTAGGGCCTCTTAATAATTGCATATCCGACCGGATCAGAACGGTTACCGGATTGCATTGGGATTCTAAGGTCAAGGCTATAATTAGGCACAACCAATGGATTTGGACCAATGGATTTGGCCCAATCAGTTTGATATGGAAGTGTCCAAATTAATTGAGAATATGCCCAATTATCCCCCTGATCCCTCTCTTAGAGACTCTGTCAAATGGAAGGCTAATAAAGATGGGAAATTTACGACCCAATCAGCCTACTATCTTCTTCATCCTCCTCGTGTGAAAGTATATTGGGCTTCCCTTGTTTGGAACCCCTCCTATATCCAGGCCCATGCGTTCATTTTTTGGTTGACCATTCGTCGAAGGTTAAGCACCACTTATCGTATCAAAGGCATACCTAACCTCTCTCCCTACCACGTACTATGCCAAAATGACTTTGAAAACCATAATCACCTTTTCTTTAACTGTATTTTCTATAAAGACCTTTGGCTTATGATACGTTGCCGTGTTGGCTTTCAATGGTCGTATCCTGATTGGAACCAGAACATTGTTTGAGCTGCGTCGAAATGGAAAGGGAATAATTTCAAAGCTACATCCTTCCGCCTTACCCTTGCCACTACTGTGTATTATATCTGGAAGGAGCGGAATCACCAAACTTTCCAATATTTTCACTTCCATGCTTCCTATTATCTGTTCACTCAAATCTTAGACGTTATTCGTAACTGTCTGAAGACTCTCCTTAGTGCCTCTTCTAAGGCAGACAAACTATCTTTAGATCAATGGAATTTATCTACCATATAAAAAAAAATTTTTGGCCTGTCTCTTTGTTGAGTTTGGCCTGTCACTTGGTGATCGGCTTCGGGTCCACCCGAAAAAAAAGTTGAAAATTTTGTCTTGTTTTGCTGAAATGGCTTGTTGGGCACTTTTCCCGCTTTGTACCTCGGTGGATGTATGGTTTTTTTTTAGTTGCAACAATAGGCCGGACTCTAGTTTCATACATGCTAGGTTGGCAATTTTGCCTTGTTTTACTGGAATGGCTTGTTGGGCTTCTTCCCCCCTTTGTTCCTTGGTGGATGTATGGTTTTTCCCGGTTTACAGCAATAGGCCAGATTCTATATTCATGGTCTCAAAAAACAATTATTACTATTATTATGGGATGCCACTTGCAGATTGACTATTTTGTATTGTCTGCCCGTTTTGTACCTTGGTGAAAGTATGATGTTCCCGATTGGCAGCAATAGGCCGGTTTAAAAAAAAATGCCTTGAGGCTGGCCACCCTGTATGTAATATCTCAAATATTTTATAATTGGCCTTTAAATTTGAGTCTAAAGTATTTCAATAATTGAATTAGGCTTAGATACTTAAACCATTAAATTGAACTAATAGTTTGAGTTGGGTATTTTGATTATTAATATGATTAATTGAGTTAGTTTAATTATAAGTCTATTTAATCAAGAAAATCATTATATACTTAAGTTATATAAATTTTAGTATATTAAAATTTATTAATGGAATTATGAAATTAAAATTTAATATGGGACAAAATATTAGAAAATTTTAAGAGTTATTATTAGATAAATAATTAATTAAGATTTTAAAGTGAGATAAATAAATATATATGAATATATATATTAGAAAAAAAAGTAATAGTTATAATAATAAATATATGTATATACTAGTAATAATAATAATAATAATAATAAATAAATAAATAAAATGAGAAGAGAAGGAAAGAATTGGCCGAAGGAAAAAGAAGGAAAGAAAAGAAAAAGAAAGAAAGAGAAGAAAAGGAAAGGGAGAGAGGAAGAAGGAAGGGAAGGAAAGGAAAGGAAAGAAGGGGGAAAGAGGAACGCACGGCAGGATTCGGGGGTTTCAAAGGGAGATTTCGGCAAACCCTAAAAGGGGCTCTTCCTTCTTATTTAAGGGGGATTAGGGTTAGGGAAGGGATGAGGATGGGCAGAGGAGAAACCGAAGAAGGTAGAAACCGCAGTCGAAGCCGTCGCCACCGATCACCAAATCAAGGCAAGTGTAACCCTCTACTGTCATGCTCCTCGAATTCACAAGTGAAATTTCCCTTCCTGACATTTCTTCTTGAAATTTGTAAGCAAATTTTCGGTTCATGCTTCATTCCCTGTTGCAATTGATTTTTCTTTGTGGCGTTGATCCTCTGCTTGCGTCGTTAGCAAATGTGGAACAGCTCCTTCTTCCTCTCAAATTTCCTCTGATACCGTGAGATTTTGTGGTATTTGGAGGATGAGGAGAGGAAATCAGAAAGGGGAAAAATAGAGCATTTCATTTTGTTTTGGCTGAAGGGTTGTGAAGGAGAGTTTTATCAAGTTTCAGTGATTAAAATTATTGTACGGTTATTTTGTGCATATATGTATATTATTGTGTAGCTGTGTGTGGGTTGCATGGGTATGATCGGCTGGAGTAGCTGTGTGTGCTGTATGGGTACTGTGTGCATGCGTTGGTGAGTGAGGAGGCAATAGAGGCTGCTGTGTGCGTGTGATGGGTTCGAGGGTGTGTGGAGAAGCAGTAGGAGCTGCTGTGGGTGTGTATGTGTTTATGTGCCCATGTGAAGCAGTAGGGGTGTGTACGTAGGTGTAAATTGAAGGAATGGTATGTGCTGTGTGCTTCATATGTATGCTGTGTGTGTGAGTAGTGTGTATGTGTGTAACAGCAGGACTGCTGTGTGTGTGTGTGTGTGCGTGTGAAGCAGCAAGTGCTGCTGCGAGGTCATTGCTGGGTGTGTGAGGGTGTGCAGAGGCAGCTGAGCTGCTTTGTGTTGCGTGTGTGTGTGTGTGTTGGTGTGTGGTGTGTGTAGTAGGGGTACATGGGTGTGTGAGTGTATATACGTATATTTATTTAAATATTGTGTGTGTGTATATACGTGTATATATTTATATTTATATTTATATTTATTTTTATATCGGTTGGAATATGTTGGTGAGGATGTGTCTATGGGTATATGTGATAGTAGAATGGATGTAAATTATTATACATGGGCTGTGAATAAAAGAATCTAGTAATGTGACCATGAATGTTTAATTTTAGCAGATGGGTAAGTTGTTGAAAATAAAGATAATAAAATATTATGCTGGAATTAGTTAATTTATATGTTGGCCTTAGTTGTAGGCATTGCACCGGAATAGAATGAAAGAATAATTAAATGGTGGGATTATGTAAAATAAATCATATCTCGACTCTTGTTCCATGAGAGATCCTTTGTGTTAGATTTGATGGTGTGAGTACGGTCCCTAGTCCGCATTAAATGACGTTTTATTGTTGATGTTGCAAAGCTTTCTTTTCGTTATACTCGGTGTGTGAGTATTTGATTTCGTTGGCTTCCTACGGTCAAGGTTGAGGAGAGTATATGAAAACATTAAAGTATCTGGTCAAATGGGAGGCTATGGTACTTAAATGTGGTCTACGCTTATCCGATACTGATTTCTATATCCTGGTGGGTTGAGGTACGTTGCCTAATTTGGCGGGATACTTATGGCCATATGAACATCGTAGATCATGATATCGAGGATATCATGGCGAGAGATGCTGGTTGACATGTGAGGTATCTTCCGTACCTGGTAGAGTCGGAAAATGAGCATGCTCGGGAGACGTCTGTACCTTGTTTGCCAGAGTCTCTGTGGACCATGGATTTTGGTCGGAGGTCAAACTTGTGAGCATCGGTAGCCCGTGCAAGTACCCAATTGTTGAGGGATATACGCAACCTTTGGTTCACAGTAGCAGAATAAGATCCATGAATTTTTTTGTGATTTTCTATGATTATGAGTACCTCATTTGTTGTGTTGGTAGTATCCCTGTGTGGATTCTGAGATATTCGGATTTGGTGAAATCCATATTGATTGTTATCGTGATTATGCTGGTCGTTCTAGCTGACATATGGACCAGAAAAATCCCCAATCATCGTTGAAGTCAGATTCTAGGGGATTACCGTTGATTATTGGCACTCTTGTTGTCTTTGGATGTACGAGTCAAGTGGGACCTATCTTATCTAGAGTCGTATTTATGACGTGTTGTAATCTGTCTCGGATATAGTAGGTTGTTAGAGTATGTTGAGACCTTTGTAGTGCGATATCCGAGATCGTTATTGTTATTAGCATTTTTTATTATGATTACTTGCTGGGTTTTGGCTCACCATTGTATTTTCTTGGCTCCAAATTGAGCTGATTGCATAGTATAGACCGTGGGATCCTACTTTTACTGTAGGACTTTCAGGTAAAGCGAGTTGTGGAGGTTAGCTATTATTTATCAGTGAGAGATAAACTAAATATGTTATTAACAGAAATTGAGTAGTTTTCATTCCGGTTACGACCCGTGATTTTTAGCAGTTGTTATTTTGGGATAACTATATAATGTATTGATGAATTTAATATTAGTTTAATTTAATTGTGTTGTTATTATGGAATATTTGAATGATTTTAAGTTTTGAGGTTTTCGCGTGAGCGGTCCGAGCTATATTTGATATTTTGGGTTCGGGTCGTCACACCAATGGTATTAGAGAATTAAGATTCTGTGTGAACATTTGAGAAATTTTGGAGTTGATAATAGTTGAGGATGTTAGGCCATTTAATAATATTTAAAGATTTAGATTTATTTTAAGTTGGAGTAGGGAATAGTATGTATTTTAGAGAACTTTCAAGGCTTGACACTTTGAAATTGGATTCATTAAGTGGCCCGAGAATTTAATATATCAGTGATTGTTCTAGGTCGAGGAAAATTTTATAGCGCTCCCTTGAGGGCTTAAAGGATTGCTGGTGATTCTGAGTCGTGAAATGTATCTTATAATTTCAATTTTGGGCTTGAAATATTTTGGGATCAAGAGGAAATTGGTAGGCTAGAGTATTAATATTGGTTAGGTTCAAAATTCTCTCATCTTAGAGCTTGTCGAGACAACAAAATGCGAGCACAAGAGACTTCTGTAAAACTTATGATGGCATTCATACGAAGTAACTCATCTCATGGTACAAGCTTCCAGCACCTAGACTTGCGGTTCCTAGGCGGTGAATGCGCAAACATTAATCGTTCATCTATTCAGAAGAAGAGGACCACAAAGCCTACTGCTACAGATTCCGAGATCGAACCATTAACTTTTCTTAGCGTATGAGCAACAAAAGATTAGCGGATTTCTCGTAATCTAAGGCTATGCATCGTGCATTGTCATGTGCCAAAGAAGAATATGACAACTCCATTAGATCGGCAACAATCGCAAAGCCAAGTAGAACTTCCACAATTCTCGATTTAGGAGGGTTTTGACCATGTATCCATACTCCGGAAGTATGTTTATGATCCTACACATATAATTGAATTCAAACCTTTAGAAATCAACAAGGGTTTATCTTACGTTGAGGAGCCATTGTAAATTCTCAACCGGAAAGAGCAAAAGCTGCGTACAAGGACGGTTTCTCGGGTGAAAGTACTTTGGAGAAATCACTCACTTAAGGAAGCTACTTGGGAACGAGAAGAAAAAATATGGAGCAAGTATCCGTACTTGTTTGATTAAGGCATATACCTTCAAAAACCCTCTTATCATTGCTACTTCTTTTTTTGTCTTTTTGTTCTTTCTTTCTCTTCTCTTCCTCCCCTGTGCCTTTTATTTGGATGTTTTTCAAAAAAAAAAAAAAAAAAAGTGAATGACTTCCAAAAAAAAAAAAAAAAATTTAATTGGAGTATCCCGTCCCCTGGCTCTCTTTGTGGCTCGTGGTATGTTTGGTACCGGTTGATCATTTTGATGGAGTCTTTGGTTGGGATCTGGGTGGGTTCGTTGGTTCTTTGTGGTGTAAATTTGTTGTTGGTTAATATGTTTGGATGTTAACTGGATTCAGTGATGGCGTTTCTTGATTACTTTTATCGGTTTCTTCATGGTGGTTTGTGATGTGGATGGGCAGTCATTGATGGTGTTGGTAGCCTTGTTGGGCTGTTTCTTTTTAATGTGATGGTGGATGAAATTGCGCATTTACGATGATTGTGAAATGGGATGTCAAGCCTTTCGATCTCCTCCTCTGTGTCTTTGTCCTCTCGATTTGATTTATCTCTGGTCACTTTGGAGGAACTGCGTGTGGAATAGCTCCTCCGGCGACGTTGATTGTTTGATCTTGGTTTTGTTGAAGTGGAAGTCTTGTGTGTCTTTCGTGTGTTTGGAAATGGGCTTATCTTGTCTCTCGGTCCCGATCTAGTTGCTTGCGGTTGTCACTAGAGGGAGATTCTATCTTGTGTTCTTTGGGCCGTATGTTTCGAATTTGACATGTTTGTCTTCTCCACTCGTATCATGTGATGTTGTCCGGATGCCGATCATGCTACCCGCTATTGTAATGTCTTCGGAGTCATTCGATAGTCTTTGGGGTGTTTGGTATGGTGGGCGGCATTTTGGTATTCGGTTGGATTGAGTCTGGCGCGATGATGGGTCCGTGGTTGGTCTCGAGGTTGTGAATCGGATGCGGTAGGTTTTCGGAGGTCCCGAAAATGTGGTTTTTCTTTTTAGGCATGGGGTTGCGCCTTGGTGCTGCAGGTTTGGCTGGGCGTTGTAGGAGGTAAATGTGTTATCATATGTTGATCGATGGGAATGTGTTTCACTGCAATGGCCTTGGGGTAATTCCTACGGGGTATGGTGCCGTGTGTGAGATCACCGCCTCCGGTTTGATCTCGCCCTGGTATTTTGTTTGTAAGTTGTGCTAATGGGAAGTACATTCTGTGATGCTCATGGATCCCACCTTTGGGTTCTCGACTTGGTTGTTGTGCTTGATGTTCACGATGCTTTGGACGCGGGTTGGTGCTCTTCTCGCTTAATCCCGAATTCTTTGTCTAATTGTGGCCTTCGGTTTTGATCTTTGGCTGCTCGAGGGTCAGTTTCGCTTAGCCGTCCACCTTTTCGATCGTCCACCGGTCATCGATCCGGTGAGTTGGGATCACGGGTGGAGTGATGATAATGAGCCCTCGGTCGCCGGAGTTGGCTTCGGATGCCCGGGAAATGCTCTCTTTAAATCCGATACCGTGCATTTCTTTTTCTTTAAACTTCTAAGTTGTTGCCATGAACTACTGGCGGAGTTCCTTATTAGATGCAGCATTGCTGAACATTACATTTTGCGTGTCTTTGGGGCGTATTGCTTTGAATCTTGTTTGGTCGTGGTTTGATGGTCCTTGCGGGAATCGACCTGCTTTGTTCAGCGATGCTTGTGTCGACATTTGACGCCACCCCGCCGAAGCTCGTTCCGGTTTTGGTGTCTCGATGCCGATCCTTTGGAGTTTCTCTTGATGCTCTGTTTATGTTGAGTTTCTTTGAACCATTTTTAGATAGGACTCATACTCTGCGGTTCTTGCGATCACTTGTCCTCCTAGCGGACTTTTATTTTGTTTTTTTACGAATTCTGTTGTATTCGTTTGCTCGGGCATGCCCTAGCGGTTATGTTTTTACTCTAAGTCATAATTACTTGGAGTAAAACATAGTTTCGTAATTTTTCTCCCTATAATCCAAAATACTCACTTACCAAAAAAAAAATAAGGCATATACCTTCATTTAAATTTTGGGGACGAAATTTCTTTAAGTAGGGGAGAATTGTGAGGTCCCGAAATCAAAGAAGCTTAAAATCAAAGTAAAATATTGCTACTTAAAAATCGGAGTGTCTTGATTTTGACTTAAATTGAAGTGGCCTGACACCACTGGAAGACTGAAACTAATGGTAATCAAAATATTAACTGGTGTCATGATATTAACCGGCATCAAAATATTGACCGACGTCGAGATATTGACCATCGTCAAAATGTTAACCGGTGTCAAGATGTTGATCGAAAGGTTGACCGAAGGGTTGATCGATTTTTAGAAATGTTGATCGCGTTGAATAAGAGAAAAGAAACATTGGCCGGCTTTGAGTAAAAGTTGACCGGATTAGAGTAAGAAGCGTTGACCGAAAAAGTTGACTAATAGAAAGGTTGACCGACTTTGAAGAAAATGTTGACTAGCTAAAATTGACTATCGAATTCAGAAGACAAGGGCCAACTTTGTTGTTAGATCCCAACTAGATCCCAATTTAATCAGAGCAAGTGAACGACCCCGTTGACCTTCTAGATGAAGGTACCAAGAAGGTAACTTACCCCACTCACTCTTACCCAATCCCTGAAGGGAAATACCAAGTATGTAACTTACCCCCACTTACTCCACCTAATCCCTCCTCTTTATATACTGAGCTCTAATTGAGGGACGGGTGTGAAAATTTTAACGAGGAAGAAGGGTAAGGAGTGAAGAAGGAGAAAAAACTTCAGGTCAGTCAGAGTGGACGGTCAATAGTTAAGCAAGTGTTCCTTTCCCTTTTAAACTCAAATTTTACTTATGTTTTCAAGTCTCGGCTTTAAGAAAAACTCCAAGTGTTCTTTTTAGATTTAAATGCTTCAGCACATAGTATATTAGACTTGTCGTATTTAATTACTGCTTGATAAGCTACATCTCTGACGTCATACTTGCCTTACGATCGAACTGAAAATATAATTTTGATTTCATGGTTAATTATGCTTGCTGGTTTTTGCTTTCCGTTTTCTGCTCAACTTATTATTTGACCTGAATGGTAAATCGACTTTGAGTCATAATAAATAATTATTGATTGGAATGAGAATTATGAAATTAAAACCGGCTTCATGTCAACTGAAAGTCTTTATACTTGACCGGAATAAGAAAAATAAACTTGAAATCGACTTTGTAATATGACGATCAAAAGTTTTGTACCCGTCCGGAATGTGAACTAAAGAAGAAGTGAACTGACCTTATGATAAGATAAATAAGACCAAACTTTAGCACTGGGAGATAAAGTTCTACGGCATACCTTAGAACATTATGGTGGTAATTGAGAATAACGAAAGGGAGCCGTCCTCGGGGCTTTGTACAAGGAGGAAATGAGAGCCATCTTCGGGGCTTTGTACAAAGTGGAAGTGAGAGCCGTCCTTGAGGCTTTGTATAAGGAGGTATTGCCGTGATTGTGAGGAGATGTGCACAATTTATTCTCGATTATTGCACCCTCCGCTAGTGATGTCCCTTGTCGATAAAAATAAAAGAAGAGAAATTTTATAAGACCGACTCTGTTTTCTTCCCGATTTCAAGAATTTGACTACTCCGGCCTTTCTGACTTCTTTATATTATATATTTGCCATAATCCGATCAACTTTTGTTTTATAATATTCATGTTGTATACGTATCTGTGTTCGCTCTACAGCATTAACGCTTTATAGAAGATCTGGATGTACCTTGTTAAGTTCCGACTCACTGTTTTCTATTTTTCCTCCATCCAGATGAAACTATAGAGCTCGTGCCTGTTGAGATGGAGTGACTAGAGCTCCATCTGAGTGATTCTAAGGACATGGAAGCACATTTTGGAGTTATCTGGAAGAAGCAGTTTTTTTGTAATGATCTAGTTGAAGTATATGAATTTTGTAATTGGACTTTTAAGACTATGTATGCATAAATGAGTTTTATTAGTATGAATGTAAATACTTTGGCAGGTTAATAGATTGGCTTCCATTACACATTTTATAGATATCATGTATGGGTCCTAAATGGCATTTGTGATCCTATGATTGGTAGGCAAGACCAAATTTCGGACTGAGATCACCGAAACCTTGGTGTCGATCCCGGGAGGTCATTTGGCGGAATGCAAAAAAATCTGTTTCATCACGCTTATCCTCGTTTACCATAACGTCATAAGGTAAGCTCTGAGAATCTAACCCGACCGTATATCGATCCACGGTCCTAATTAATGATTTAAAAATATTTTCTTTCTTATTTCTTAACCGAAAACCTTTTTCGGTTTGAACTCCATTCGGAGTGAGTTTGAACTCGGATTCCTAGCGTCCACGAAAAAAAAATATTGCGCATCGCGTTCAGACACTTCCGTTTTCGGAGTGCAATTCACGAGTGAAAATTCGAGTGCAATGTGCGAGTGTTATTTCCTGGAGTGCTTTGGCCGAGTGCAAATTCTTTGGAGCGAACTTTCTTGGAGTGCATTTTACTGTTCCTTCTCTGCCCGGAATGCGCAAGAATCCCGAGGATAGTCACGTTTGAATCCATTCCCTTTCTTGAATGTTGTGGAAATTCCTGCTCAATACTTATTCCATTGCATGGATGGAACGATTTCTTTGGGTCAGAAGTGGTTGTCTGGTTTTAGAGATGATTTGGATTGAGGGTTTGATTGTCAATCAGCCGCCACGATACTTGATTTAGCAATGTTAGCTCGGGTTGTCACCGGGCCGCAGATGAGGAGATGATTTCATATGTTGCTCGTGGTCGTAGGAGTGGGTTAAGTGATGATACTATTCCCTCATAGGCGGAGTAGATGTGCGTAAGATGAGGATGGAGAGGCTTTGTATCCGGAGTGCACCGTGATTCCCAGTGGTGTTGCGGTGTGGCCGGCCGGAGTGCAATGTTGCCGGAGTGGAAAATTCGGCGTACAATTTGCGGTGACGTAAGTTTCCTGTGCCTTTGGCGAGAGTGCAATATCTTGGAGTGACCTTTTCTTAGGAGTGCATTTTGCCTGCCCTTCCTTGCTGGAAATGCGCAAGAATCCCGAGTGTTGAATCCGAATGCCGTGACGCAGTGCTTGGGACGCAGCGGGCTTTGCGAGTCCGAGTGTTCTCGCGGCGGTTTGCACTATGGAACCGATGTGCATTGGACGATGCACCCTTATCTCAAGGCCGGAGTGCGAAAGGCATCGGACGGAGTGCACCGATTTCCCTGTTGTGGGACGATGCGGCATGGGATGCGAGTTTTGTTTTGCCGTTACGGACCTAGGTGGCTAGAAGTTCTTTGTAGCTCCCTTTAGTAACTTCAGACTGCTTTTTTAGATTTGGTCGTATTGTTTTGACCGTTTTGCATACGGTCGTTTTAGCATAAATTACACCTAGGTGTGGTTTTCTACTTTCTGTTCATCTGTTCATGATTTTCTTCATGGTTATGCTCGGGGCATGCCCTAACTCGTTGTTCTATTCCTAAGTTGGCAAAATACTTGGACTTAGAACATCGTCTTTGTATTTTTCATTTTATTTAATTCATTTAACTTACTTACCAAAAAAAAGAAAAAAGAAAACCTTTTTCAGTTTCAGCAGTCCGTTAGAGTTTCCCAATAACTCTTCAGTGTGCTTAAAAAATTCTTAATAATTTATCAGTATAAATCCGTGTAAAATTTTTAAATATAAATTACCCCATGGATATTATCTCAGTACAAATCAACTTTAATGCACACTATGCAATATAGGTGATGAGAGCCATGATCATCTTTTTTTCTCTTGTTCATACTCCAGAGCTTTATGGGGCAGAATCCAAAGACAGTCGGGCATTCAATGGCCTTACACCGAGTGGAAGCACAATATTTCATGGGCGGCGAATGTTTGGAGAGGGAAAAGCTTCTTGGCCCTCACAAAACGGCTGTCGTTGGCTGCCACGGTCTACTACATTTGGAGGGAGCGCAATAATTGTATCTTTCAGAAATCCCCTCCCCATGATATCTCCCATATCTTCTCGACGATTATCAATGTTGTGAGACTCAAATTGAAGACCGTCGCAGTGTCTGGTGTGGATATTTCTGGGCCGCTGCGGATCTGTTGGAGTTTATAAGAAAAAATAAAGAATGGAAAAATAAGAAAAAAAAAGAAAAAAAAGAAGAAAGAATAGAAACGCAGTTCGGGTGGTGGCAGAGTGCTGTTTCTCGATTGGGACGGAGTGTGTGAGCTTCCGGATTGAAGGTGTTTATAATCCGGAGTGCTTTCTGTCTCCTTCTCATTCTGGACGGAATGCAGTCTTTTTAATCGAGTTTCCGAAGTGATGTAGCGATTTTTTGGAGCTCCTTGCTGTCCTCTTGGACGGAGTGGATTTATTCACTCCGGAGTGGGATTGAGTCAGTTGAATCCGAAGTGAAAAAAAAAAGGAAAAAAGAAAATGGATGGAAAAAAAAAAGTGAAAATCCTTGTGTTTAGTGACCGGAGTGGCTGCTCACTTTGGTTGGTGCGCCTTTATCAATCTGGCTGTGTGTTTTGCGCTTCCTTCCGAAGGGCTTGTGTTTTCCCTTCTCTGGTGGAATAGTTTTGTCGGAGTTTGAAGCTTGACTGCTTTCGTGGAAAAAAAAAATTTTGTACTCCGGAATCCGGAGTGTGAGAACTCTAGAATACGGAGTGTGAGATGTTCTGCATTTTCTGGAGTGGGTCTGCTTTTGTTTGGAATGGCCTTCTTTGCCATCTCCGTATGGCTACAAAAAAAAAAAAAAAAAAGTGGTTTGTGTGTACGCCGGTTTTCGGAGTGAAAGAGCTTTGAAATTTCGTGGTGTGAGAACTCCGGTTTCCGGAGTGTGTGAGCTCCGGCTTCCGGAGCTCAAGAACTCCGGATTTCGGGCTGTATCCATTTCTGTCAGTTTTTCTCTTGGCTGGCTTGGACTGGTTCCTTTGTATCCGAAGTTCAAAAAAAAAAAATTTGCTGCTGTTTTAGTGGGAGCTCCTTGTCTGGACTGCTCTTCTCCGGATCTTTTATGGCTCGAGTGCACGGTCCCGGATTGCCTCTTGCTATCTCATTGGGCGGAGTGTTTGATGCCGGGCTTGACATGTGGATCTCAAATTTCTTCTTTGCTGATTTGCTTTAGTGGTTTTGGCTTGGTTTTGATGTGGAACTGGCGATGCAAATCTTCTTCAAGCATGGCAACCGGTGGTTCTAGCTTTCGATCTCAAATGCTGATTGCCTCTCCTTATGCTGTGTTGGTTTTGAATATGGACTGGTGGTTTTCTTTTGCTGCTGGACTGCTGAACTGTTGGCAAATTAGGGTGATTCAATTGATCATGTTGCTATTGTATTATAGCTTTTGGTATTTTTGGGCAGAAGGGGATTGCGGACTCCTTCTATTCGTTGTTGTAATTTTTTCTCATATTCTGTTGGTTCTTAAAACGTTGGCCTCCTAGAGGTTTTTTTGTGATTTTTCTGATGTACTTGCTGCTCGGGGTATACCCTAACAGGTTATGTTTTATCCTCAAGTCAAAATTTTTGGCGATAAAACATCAATTTTGTAATTTTTTCTCCCTTTAATCCAAAATACTTACTTACCAAAAAAAAGTACAAATCAACTTTTACATGTCAGAAATATTGGATTAAAATAGTTAAATCCCTTCATTTTCGTACTTAGGGTTTCGCCAAATCTTCCGGACGATAAACGAACACCAAACACATATATTTATACGAAATCAAAGCCAGATATTGCATTATATACATGTAAACGTAAAATCAGTTCGATTAATTTGGAGAAATAGGTAGTATTTACGGTAAACATGCAAAATGATGAATTTAGAGTATAAATACCATTTTTAAGATATTAAAATACTGTAAAAACAGTAAATAACATCCGAAATATTCTTCCCTGAGCCTGATTTACCGTTATTTTTATCTAGATTGGAGTGGAACGGCCGGATTCCTCTTCTCCTCTTTCCCTTTTCCTTTTCTCCCCCTTCGTTCTCTGCTGGACGTCGCAGAATTGCTGAGAAAATGTGTGCTCCCTTTTTATATCCATTGGGGTGTTTAAGCGCCCATCGAGCGGTCCTCGAGCGCTCCGCTTTTGCAAAATTGCGCTTGATGGGGCGCTCAAGCGCCCATTGAGCTCACTCCTCGTATCATGTGTCATCCCCGCCTTGCCTCCAACGGTCCTTGGGCAGTCCCTTGTGCAAAATCGTGCCTCGCCAGCACTCGAGCGGTGTTCGAGCGCAGGTTGGCCGCACGTCAAGCATGCATCGAGCCTGCAGCGTGGAAACATAGCATTTTTGCCATCCGGGACCAGTTTCGACCATTCTAACCCAATTTCTCACATCCTTGGACCCTAATTTTGATTATATAATCTTAATAAATCACAATTATCATAATTTAAATCCCGAAATCTTATTTACGTAATAACATTTCTCGGTTTATAATTTCGATCCCCGATTTTACCAATTTTGGAACTTTGGGCTTTTCAATCCGATTCCACCCGTTCCTTTTGACCACAATTCACCTATTTTAACTTAATTACCTCACAATTACCATATTTTAGAAATTCGATACCTTACAAGGCTGAGCTTCCTCTTTCTACTTCCGAACTCGATTTTTCCCATTTTAAACGTAATCCTTGATAGTTATTAATTCAATTTCACTCTAATTATCGCATTTCGAAACTCGGGTCATCAAATTTTTTCCCACTTATAGAAATTTTATCCTCGAAATTTAATGATCCTTGAATTTCCTAAATCAAGGAACTTTCTTAATATTTCCAATTCCTTTTTTTTTGGTAAGTAAGTATTTTGGATTAATAGGGAGAAAATTTACAAAATCTATGTTTTATCTCAAAGTATTTTGACTAGGAAATAAAACATAATAAGCAGGGCATACCCCGAGCAAACGGTACAACAGATTATACCAAAAAAGTCTCTAAGAGGACAACATTCAACAGAAAGACAACAATTGTAATATGAAAATACACATAATCTGACACACAATCATCAACATTGTAGGAGCATCTTGCGGTTCAACGCAAGCAACACCTGGGCATATCGCTTTCAGTGCGACCGGACCATCTTCATCGTAGGACAAGCGGCAATCGGAATACCGCCCAAAGACACGGATACTCCGTCCATTCGGAACAAGACCATAGCGATGGCACAGGCACACCCGAGATCACATCATAATCACAGGTAGCACATCCACCGCAGGCATCCAACCACCGCCCGGCCAAAAAATCTGATACACCAGCACCGAAACAAAATTCGGGATAGCATCAGCCACGCTTATCAAAAGATTTCAAAGAGAGTTCAAGATGGGGCCAAACGAGACGGCAGAACAAGAGATTCTGTCCAAACCCCGATCGCCCACACCAAATGCGAATACCAACAAGCAACGGTGAAGCCGGCGAATGAACCCCAACAGCAGTCAAATCTTCAGCATCAACACTAACAGCGGGAGGGCATCAGCAAAAGCTTCAGCATCATTCGCCGTTAGCGGCCGTATTCACGGGTTTAGCTCGTGAACCGTGAGTGGAGCTAGAGAGAGAAGCTCTTGCTTCTCTCTACATTTCAAAATTTCGTTTTGAATTTTGAATCTGCCCGGCGTTAGCGGCCTCCTTCGACCCTCATCCTCTCGGGGCGCGCCCGTGCGGCCTTGGCCGTCTCTGGGTGCTCGCCCGGCCGCTACGCCTTCCGACGCTTGCGTCTTCCTTCCGACCTCTACTCTGGATTCGCTGAGGTCCTCCGAGGTTTCGTCTTCGATTGTGCCCTCGTGTTTGGGCGATTCAGTTCCCGATGAAGCTCTTTAGGCCAAGATTCGCCGGGGTTACTCGCAGCCTAAGTTCGCATCTCAAACGTCTTTCTCCGTTTGGGTCTCTCGCTTCTTTCTCGGGTTTCTTCTCGGGCGTAGGTACCTCTTTTCTTTCGTCCCTCGATTGATTAGGGATTCTCGCTTCCCGAGTCTTGCCTTGGCTTCTTTGCTATGGATGCTGTGACCGAGTGCCTGTCTCGGGGTTCCTTTAGTTAGCTTTGGCTTGAGTGCTTCGGTTTATCTGCGTCCTTTGACTTTGGAGGCGGATGGCCAAAGCTTTTGTCTTGCTTGCCGGGATTGACGCCGATGAACGCTGTGCTTGGTTTCGATGCCTTTACGCTTGTCCGTTCCGTCCCGTAAGTTGGGTTGGGGGAGCCTAGTTTGCGTTTGGCTGGAACTAAAGGCAACATTGTGGCTTAGAACTGGGTGTGGATTTGTTTGGGCGCTAAATTCCGTGGCCGGGCGAGTTATTGAGTGTGCGGTTCGCCGCATTGCTCGTTTCCAATGTTCGCTCGAGATGATTGGCAGCTTTGCAACTTTTGTTGACCACTTGCGTCTTTGTGGTGGATGCTTGTTGGAGTTTTTGAATTTACGGCCTATGGCCTTCATTGGTTCTGTTGATGATGCGTGACCCCTTTGTGGTGGTTAGTCGCCGATGCTCGGCCTACCTTGAAGGAATCTTTGCTCAGCGCTGGTCCTCTGGTGTTGCTCTTTTACTCTCAATGTGTGTCCCATTTGGATTGGGTTGGGGGAGCCTGTGTGTTTATGGATTGGGACCCTTCGGATGAGGGCTGAGTAGTCCGGGCCGAGGTACCCTTTGGTAGTAATATTTTTCTTCTTGTTGGGGTGGTACCGGTTAGAGTTGCGGTTGGGTCAGCTCATGTGCATTTTGGGCTGCCGATTGTGGTGGCCTCGAATTGTTTCTTTGGTTCTACTGCAAGAGTGGAATTAGCCGCTCCTGCTGTCTTTACCTTTGAGGATGTATTGCGAAGCTGAGTATGCTGCCTGTCGATCCGATGCACCGTGTGTGTGTACTAAGCCAAGTCTTTGGTGCTGCTAATCCACTGCCGGTAGGTGAGTGATGCACTTTGGGAGTCAAGCTTTTGCGGCCGATATATTTGGTGGCTGGTGGGAGGCATAGGCCGAGGTGGTTGAATCTCTTTTGGCCTTTTCTTTTTTGCCGTTGCTCAATCTGGTATTGGCCGATCTTGGTGCGTAATGTGGCGGTTGCCCGGTTTGTCTATGATGAGGTCTGGGCCGGATGCACAGCTAGTGGCCGATCTCGGTGCTCATTTTTGAACCCGCCAAGGTTGGCTGCGTGCAAGGTGTGAACTTGGGGTGGGGTTGAGTGCTGCGCTCATGAAGTAGGTCCTGGATGCACCGCAAGTGTTCTCGGCTGGATTTGCTCTGTGGCTAAATAGCTTGATGCTGATTTGAGGATGATATAGTGTCTTCCTTTGTGTCAGCTTTTGATGCTTTAGTATATATTGATTTAATATGTAACTTCATATTACATATTTTGTTCTTCTCATGAACGTTATCCTCTTGGATTTTTTTGGTATTATCGGATGTACTTGGATGCTCGAGAATGCCCTAGCATTTTATGTTTTATTTCAGTCAAAACACTTGGAGATAAAACATAGCTTTTGTAATTTTTTCTCCGTTAATCCAAAAAAATACTTACTTATCAAAAAAAAAGCTTCAAAGACTCTACATCACCCTTCAGAAAGGATGACATGGAGTTGCCAAAGAACCAGCATTCTCGCATAGTTTCAAGATCAACCGAAGTGGAGCTCCAAACCATCATAGGCCAAACCAGCCAAGATATGATGAACCAAAGCTCGAGAACCAGCGCACCATCCATCAAGTAGAATGGAACTGCGATAGCAAAACCCCATTCAGACCACCTCCGGCAAAACCGCAACCAGCCAAAATAGCGGCAATCCAGCCCGACCCGGGCAAGAGATGCACCGAGATCCAGCAAAGGAATCTAAGACTACTTCTACAGCCCAGCAATTCAAATACTGCAAAGTGGAGGTTATCACTCACAACAAGCAGCCCATGACAAATGCAAGAACAATGGGAATCCAGCTTTGATCAATAGGAAGATCATCCGCCAAAAAACCAACAAGCAGCAGCAGCAACTACTGCAAACCAAACTAAACAGGTGGGTCGATTGAAGACCATCTCTGTAGGTCAAAAAGAGCTCTACCTAAGATCTCTACTACTATCACCAGGAGATGGCGAACACAAGCAATGTTAGCCTTTTAGTCTAAACTGCATCTACGGTTCTTAGCCTTTTTCCATTCTTTTTATTGCAACTCCCACATTTCCCAAAGGGGGCATATCATAAGCCCTACCTCTTAGGTGGATCTTTTCGGCTCACATCCCCCGACGGAAGACACAACAGGAAGATTGACTTCCAAAGGTTTACATGAAGGAGGACATCCCACAGGATCGTTGATTCAAGCAATATTTCCGAGCAATCCGAGAGATAGATTCGGGGTAATATCGAGTCAATGTCGGCAGATCGGACCCAGTGTAGTGCGAATCCACCTCACAACTTTCATCGCGCACTAACAAAGAAGTGAGGCACGTGAACTGCAATTTGGAATCGAGATAAGGTATTCTCCTCTAGATCCACACAATGCAGACCCGGCACACACACACCCACAAAGATCCTAACACTACTTCAAAGCATTTAGAGATGTCACGGGCACCGGA
Organism: Nepenthes gracilis; assembly: GCA_033239525.1. Lineage (NCBI taxonomy): Eukaryota > Viridiplantae > Streptophyta > Magnoliopsida > Caryophyllales > Nepenthaceae > Nepenthes > Nepenthes gracilis. The sequence goes on from BSYO01000021.1 coordinate 430,002, forward strand.
ATCAGGAGAAAGGGGACCAAGACCCATTCCATGCCGATTGCACCTATCTACAAAGCCTTCCACTTCCTCCTCGGCCCGATCCTCAAGAGCGGAGCCTCCACCTTAAACCCAAGAGAGCAAAGCCATCGAACCGGATTGAGATCGGGCCTCGATGTCGGTCTCGAATGGACAGAATCGAGAGGAAATGAAGGGGAGGCCCATGTCCAACCCCACCGTCACCGAGACTCCATAGAAACCACCAAAGTGCACTCGAGCACCACACCGAGGGCCGAGGGTCGAGGGGCCCCGATGGAATCGGGGGTCATTCACCATACTTGGGTACCAAATCGGCGGAGCAAATGATCGGATGGGCAAGACCGAATGGACTTCCTCGGCAATATTAGACCGACATTTAGCAACAAAGATGGCCAATTTGATGGCAACCGATCGCAACGATTCGATTTCCACGAGTACTCCACCTTAACCTTCGAATTGAATCGTAACTGTGGTCGTCCATGGCAATGCATTCGAGTGGAAGGGGCCGTCTACTCCAACCTCCACGCATATTTTTGCAAAGGAGATATTTTCCATTCGTGCGGTTCGGGATCAAGGAACAGAGGGACTCCTATGGAACTAGCAATCCAACTAAGTCCACTTGAGTCCGCACTGAATCGGTATATTGATCGGTTTAATCCAGATGGGAAAATTAATATTTCCAATTCAATTGTAAATCGGGATGGTTATTCAAAAAAACTTGAAATCTCCAAATTGTTCTCAATCTTTAGTACCTGACTCACTCTATACTCATCTAAATTTATCAAATTTGCAAGCAAGTTCAATTTCTTAACTATTTTTCCATCTTGGTTCTAAACCTTAAACAAGCAAAATGCCTTACTTTCTTCAAGCAAGACCTCGTGATTGAGCATTTCTTCTGAACATTAATTCAAATCTTAAAATATACAGGTTATCTACATTTTCGCTGCACATTCTGATTAAATCGTTTAACTTCGAGTCGTCCGATTATAATTTACCATTACTATCACAACCTAACATTCCAATTCTTTTATCAAACTTAGCTAAAATCCTCACAAAAATTTTAGGCCACAATTAAACTTCAGAAGCAGGATATTTTATATTTTCTTCTTTGCGTTGGCATGTCCTCAAATCGACATTTTTATCAGACACATATTCCATTTCGGACATCCAATTTATGCAATAACCTTGATCAAAACTAATTTTTAGATAGCCATAACCCCAAAAATAATCTTCATAAATCCTCAATTCACCACAGAACAAGAGTCCTAACTATAACAGTAATCATAATTTCGATACAGTTTTAATTCATTACCTAAAATTTTAAGGCCTTAACAATTTGCAATCTCAGAATCTCAAAACTTCTGCACCGAGCAATTTCAGATCTTGTTGGCATACTAATAATCCCATTGATTCATCCTGAACACGTCCTCTATAATCATGATTAGTGGGTTGTTCTAATATGGAACCACAAGGGCTTCCTATTTTCAACTTCATATCTCCCACATTTTAGATACGATTTTGCTTTCCCCAACTTAGAAACGTGACATTCTGTTTCCCCCAAGCAAATAAGTCTACCCATGATTTTCTTTCTCATGTTTTTTAATGCACTAAAGCATGTCAAATCTATAAACCCTTAGCGTTCATTGTCAGTACTATTGCCCATCGAAACCCATCTGCATAATCCGTAGGCAAGCTTATCCATTCCCCATTTCTAAAATCAGTTTTCCTTAGGACATTACCATTCAGATCCCTAATTTATTAGGTAAAGCTATCTCCCAAGGTAATACTCACAAGTTCTCAAATAGAAGCTTCCATTGATTGAATTCGAACCATGGAAGCGTAACTCTAACTAGGGATTTCTTTTCCCACTTAACCCAAGGACATCGATCCACAAGCGATGCGGGAAAGCATAATCCTAGAGTTTTTCTTAACAATATTAGAGTCTATCATTATAATCCTTAAACAGATTGCTTCGCTTGTAATCTCCTAAGGCTACCTTTCCGTCATAATATAACTACTTTTAATCCTTGAGATTATTAGATTCAGAGTTATCTTTGAAACAATTCCACATATTCCCAAATGGAAATTTTCGATATCATTTCCCGATCTCAATATTCACACTCCCCGAATAATACCGAGATCTACCTATTACAGCCTTCAACTTTTAGGTTCATAAGACTTTAATTTCTTTTAAGGAATTATCTTTAAATCCTTAAAAATCTCATCACAAAATTTTTATTACATTGGAGCAAGTTTCACCTCATGAACATCTCCCTCACTTTGCTTGTGGGTGATTATTTATTGATGCGGGATGACATAATCCAAATCTTTCTTAAAGGCATTATCATTTATGCCAACTTCTTAGTCCATTAGTTAAATCCTACTTTTTGGAGGTTCCAAAGTATCTTTATTAGTGTCTAACCGATGCTCCTTCAATCTTACCCAAATCATTAGAGACTAATGCCAGTTCGATCCATCTTCGAATCGCCCATTAAAACAAACCGGCTTGATTCTATTCCTCTAATTACATACCCTCAAAACTTCCACAGGGTAGTCCAATTTTCTAATTAGGCTTAGCATATATCCTTGATTTGATTGGCTTTACCTCTCACTCAGAATTCACAACCTAATTACAGGGTACTGTATCTTCTAAATTACAATTTACGTCAACATCTTTGAGTACCATTCCAACTCCAAAAGGATTTACATTACTGAAAAATCGATTTCAAGATCATCAGTCCACTTATTCGTTATATCGACAAAATGGATCAAATATTCATTCTTCCAGTCGAATACTCATCTAACTACTTGTCATAATTTTCAGTTACCAACAAAACTTCAAAATTAAGCAACTTAATATTTTATTGTGAAGTCAATTTATTCATTCCAGTCGGACCACTCAGTTTTCACAAAAATCTGAGTAAAATCCAAGGACCTTACCGTTCAATCAATCATCAAGCAAAATCACAAGGATTTTGCTTTCATATTTTAATCTGATTCATGGTCACCATTTACCTTTCTTTCAGATATTTCAATCTTAGAAACTCCCAATCATCAAATCATTAACTTCTGATTATTTCAAAGTTCATAAAATATCCTCATCGACTGCACTTGAATCCTCAAGATCATTTTTGGTCTTGGCACAACCTCAACATCAACTTTATTCGTCATTCAGATTAGCAAATCTTCTCTTTAACACTTTCCTCAAATTTTCTCATCCACTTAATAACTCTCCAGGTATGGCCTAACATGCCATTCTTACTTAGGACAGCGAAACCTCAGTTTCAGGTACTGGACTTCCTTTCTATCCGATTTGAGAGAACATAGGAAATCCTCTATTATGCGATCAAATTATCCCTAGTAAAGCATTCTCTCAAAGACTTCTTTTCAACAAAATTTTGTCCATATTAAAACCACAACATTGCCTGCAATATCTTTTTATTCTTGAAATTCATATCCAAGGTAATCTTCACCTTTTATCTCATCTGAGGCAATATTAACTTATCTTTTTTCAAGCATCCAATTATTATCAATACCACCAACACCTTCGGAATTCACAAGATTCACATCTTATCCTTAAGCCATCAATTCTATCCTATCCATTATATCTAACCCTGAGGACCTCGTCCCAAGACCAATGGAACTTTCTTAAACTAAACTGACTATTTAGACCTTATTTCGGAACTATCATTTTCATCGCTGACTCGGCATTGATTAGATTCAAATTCTTGAGGTGCTCCTAAACAATTTTTTCTCCTCATCCTTGATCAACACTCGGAGGAAAGCTTCTGTTTAAAAGTTGTGCTATTTCCTGCATCCACAAACATCTCAAGATCACTAACCTCAAATAATCAGGTTAGAGGGAGGGGTTACGATCGATGCATTTTAAAATTTAAATCCTTAGGGCTAAAACTTGAACATTCCCTCTAATCCTAACTATTTCATCTCGCCTCAATATAAAATAATTCAACCTGAATCCTTAAACCTACATCGATCGGTCTAGGCCTAGCCTATATTCAGTATCAATTAACTTAATCACTAAGTCCTGGTTCAAGTCAATTTTTAATTTAGACAGATTAGAATACCTAAGACTTAGTTCATTCTATGCCTAGACCAATTTATTCTGTCAGTCACAATCATTTCCTAAGCTTCTGCATGCAATTCAGATCATTTCTAAGGTATCTCGTTTTCTCTGATACCAATTGTGATGGAATAAATTTTTTTTTATCCTCAAATAATTCTGTTATTACAGAATAGAAACAGAAGCCCAAGCCTCGCTTAAGGTTTTAGGAAAAAATGGGCAGAGTCTCTCCTAAAATTGGGTTAAATATAAACCTATACAAAACCTATTTAACAAATTAGTACATACACACAACTATCCATTTCTATCACAATTTTTCTACAACACACATTTACAGGACTATAATTGCCATCCATGGCTTAATTTCAACAATCCTATCCACTATATCAGAATTTAGACGAGAGATACCATCAAAGACCTATATAAATACAGAAAACATACAGTAGAAGTGTCTATATCCATAATAGAAACCTGCAGAAGTATAATTACCAGTTCAACAGTTTTCAGAGTATGTAATAACCATCAATACATAATTACATCTATAATCGAGACATTTGCAAGTAAGACTATAAGATTTTCCAAAAATCTTTAGAATTACTTCAAGGCTCTAAATCTTCCTTGATATGCTCTATCTAAGCCTGTACGTCCGGTATCATCTCTGACGTGTACCTAGATCCAACTTTGAACAGATTCGAATTTGTCCGATTGATTTGATCTAGCTTCGTTCGCTGAGTCTGAATGTTGCACACCACTACAAAAAACGAGAGGTCAGGTGCCGGCGGGAGGTTGTTCCACCGAAAACACTCCGACGCTCAAGTTAGTAAAGAGCCTTTGAACTGAGGAAGGTAAACTGATAAGTAAAAGAGAGAGAGAGAGAATAGATTTGTCGGGAGTGTTGGCCTGTAGAAACAGAGATGATTCTCAGGGCGGTTGAGGTGTGAGTTCGGCTCGGCATTTCACAGAGAGCGAGCGGAAGCGACGTCCGCGTAGAAGCTTTGGAGGATGATTCTCGAGAGAGCCGAGGAGACTTCCGCAACTGGAGGCTTAGAATGGGATTGGGAGGTGGACACTTTTTCGAGAGAGAGAGAGTTTTGCTCGAAGCACCGTAAGTGTTCATAGCTTAAATCGTATCTGGAAGTTTCTTTTGTCTTAGGAAGCTGTGACTGGAAGTTTCTTCTTAAGGCATAATACTATTTAAACATGTTTCGAAAATCGTGAACTAGTATAAGCATGTTTCAATAATCATAAATCAGTAAAGTGTGCTTCGAAAGTTGGAAAACAGTATCAGTTCTATAAATTCTCGAAAATTTCTTTTCCATCAGTAAAGATCCTACTAGCGGAGGAGGCGAATAATCGAGGATAGATTGTGTTCACTCCACACAATCTAAGACTAGTAAAAGTAGTCCCTTCCTGTGGGACATCCCTTCTCACGGAATTCGGTACAGTAATGCCGGCCGGTAACAGTAACTATCTATAGGTTAATGCCCTAAGGAAGGGCAGATCACATATAATTCTATGGACAGAGTTATCCTCGATTACCACCATAACGTTCTAAGGCATGTTGGACAACCTAACCTGATTGTATATCAGTCTCGGGTCCCAATTAATAGTTTTAGAAATATTCTTCTTTTTATTTCTTAATTGAAATCCTTTTTCAGTTTCAGCAGTCAGTTAGAGTTTCACAATAACTCTTCAGTGCGCTTCAGAAATTCTTTGTAGTTTATCTGTATAATTCCATGTAAATTTTTCAGATATAAATTACCCCATGGATATTATCTCAGTACAAATCAACTTATACATGTTGAAAATTTTGGAATAAAATAGTTAAATCCCTTCATTTTCGTACTTAGGGTTTCGCCAAATCTTCCGGACGATAAACGAACACCAAACACATGTATTTACATGAAATCGAAACCAGATATTACAATATATACATGTAAACATAAAATCAGTCTGATTAATCGGGAGAAATAGGCAATATTTACAGTAAACATATAGAATAATTGATTTAGAGTATAAATACCATTTTTGAGATATTAAAACACTGTAAAAATAGTAAATTATGTCCAAAAAACACTTGCATGAGCCTGATCTACCGTTATTTTTACCCGGATCGGAGTGGAATGGTCAGATTCCCCTTTTCTTTTCCTTTCCCTCTTCTCCCCCTCCATTCTTTGCTGGACGTCGCCGAATGGCCGAGAAACCCATGCCCTTTTTTATATTCGTCGGGCGCGCTCAGCGCCATTTGAGCGGTCTCGAGTGCTCCCGATTCGCAAAATCGCGCTCGATGGGGCGCTCGAGTGCCTATCGAGCGCCCTCCTTGTATCATGCGCCACCCCGCCTTGCCTCGAGCAGTCCTAGGGCAGTCCCTTGCACAAAATTGCACCTCACCGACACTCAAGCTCAGGTCGGGCGCACGTCAGGCACTCATCAAGCCTGCAGCACGAAAACGTTGTATTTTCACTATCTAAGACCTGTTTCGACCCTTCTAACCGAATTTCTCACATTATTGGACCCTAATTTTGATTATATAGCCTTAATAAATCATGATTATCATAATTTAAAATCTAAAATCTTATTTATGTAATAACATTTCTTGGTTTACAATTTCGATCCTCAATTTTACCAATTCTGGAACTTTGGGCTTTTCAATCCGATTCCTCCCGTTCCTTTTGACTACAATTCACCTATTTTAACTTAATTACCTCACAATTGCCAGATTTTGAAAATCCGATACCTTACAAGGCCGAGCTTCTTCTTTCTACTTTCGAACTCGATTTCCTATATTTTAAACCTAATCCTTAATAATTACTAATTCAATTTCATCCTAATTATCGTATTTTATAACTCGGGTCATCACACCTGTGGGCCTTTTGCCACTGCTTAGGGCTACCTACGATATGTAGTAGGTCCGTCCCGTCACTTGGTCACCCAGCACTTCACCAATACTGCATGCTATTGGAAATTTTATCTTTAAGTGCGGTATTGGTGCCAATTCCGAATCTTGCTGAACGGTCGGCCTAGGATAGCATTGTATACGAGGGTAGGTCAACAATCAAAAGGGTGAGTGTGCGACTCGCCCCGTTGGGGTGCGTTTTCGGTAACCTCCAACCAGATTGTCCCTTGGATTGCCACGAGTTTGTTGTGCAAGCCATACGGTGGTCATTCTGTAGGTTTTAGTTGATTCTTTTTGAGACCAAGTTTAAAGATTGAATCGAGGTAAAGCAAATCTTTGGAATTTTCATTATCAATAAAAAGTCGTTTCATCTGGTAATCTATAGTATTGTTTTAAACAAGTGCAGATATAATAAGGGGATCAGTATGTAGAAAAATTACATGAGCCATGTTACTATCACTAAAACTAATGACATTTTCCTCCACTCACTACTTCTTGTGCTCAACTTGCCTCTCCTTGTGATCTGCTTGGTGGGCCTTGGATGGTCGGGTTGTTATCATGTTGACCACTGTAGCGTGATCCAGTTCTGTGACTGGGATGGGTTTGACCCTTCTCTGCCTACGATGCCGAAACCCTTCCAAGATTCCTGATAAACTTGGTGAGATGACCCATTTGAATAAGCTCTTCAATCTCCCGCTGGAGCGTCTTGTTTTCCTCCGTGGTGTGTCACGGTGATCAATAGAAATCACAGTATTTTGTTGGATTTCCTCCCTCTGTGTTCTTCAGTGGCTTTGGCCACTTGAGATACTTCTCCCCACGGATCTGCATGAGGACGTTGGCCCGAGTGTCATTTAGCGGAGTCAGGTTGACATGCCTGTACTCCTTACGGTCCAGTGCTTCAGTCCTGTGTTGCTTTCAGCGGGGATTATAACCGCCACCGTTCTTCCGCTTTTCTTTGGCTGGGAAAGAGTGAGGCTGGTTGGTCCTCTCAGGACGCTTTGTCTCATTGGTCACTTCAGCTGCCACGTACGCTTTGGAGATGGCCTTCACTTCCCAGAAGGTTCACTGGTTCTTGTGAGCTAAGCGCTTGAAGAAGTCGCCCGACCCTAATGCAGAGATAAAGCTGCCAAGCTTCATCTCTTCGGTGAGCTTGGGGTTCTTCTGGCTTCTGCCACGTACCACTCCAAAAACTTCGTTGGATTCTCTCCCTTCTTTGCTTGATGTGGGAGAGATGTTATGGCTGTTCCTCTTCCCGATGGTTGGAAGTGTACTATACCAAGATAAGATCGGTGAGATCTCTGAAATTTCGGATTGAGTTGGTAGCATGCCAATGAAACCAGATCCAGGCATCTCCCCTCAAGGTGAGGGGGAAACATTAGCACATCACTGCCTCTTCTAGGCCCTGGAGGTTTAGATGGGTGTAGAAGTGATCCAGATTATCCATGGGATCAATGCTCCCATCATAGGAATCCAGGACCGGAATCTTAAACTTAGCCGGCATTAGATGATTCTGGATCTCTGTGGTGAAGGGAGATCTCTCCAGATCGGTGGCATGTTCGTCGTCCCTGAACATGCGATTTAAGATCTTCTCGACTTTTTTCTTTACACGGGAGGAGTTTCCTAATCTCTTGGAGTTGAGATAAGTCCTCAACTTTGTTCTTTTTGTGGTGCGGTGCGTAGTTGACTTGCTGCTATTGATGATGGATAGGATGATCCAAGAGACTCCCTCTTGAGCTTAAGGCCATGGTTCATCCCGAGAATATCGGGGGTTTCTTCTCTCGGGGCTCTCATCCAGAGTCCCATGGCCCAAGCACCCCTTAAGCCTTGAATAGCTCTGGGCATCGGAGGCCTTCGGAGCACGAGAGTTGCCCGGCCTTGAGGCCTTTTTGGTCGGCTTCTTCTTCCTCTAACCACCTCGCTTGGAGGCCAGAACAAAAATCGATGAGGGCCGAGCCCTCGCTTCTTGCTTTGGCGTGTGCGAGCATTTGGAGCATTTTGGACATGTTCATCTACTCCACCGAGTTAAGGAAAATGGTACAAAGCCGCCCTTCGCCTTGATTACCGAGTGAGTGGTTGTGATCGGGAGGCAAACATCTCTAAGCGGGAGGGCTACCTTGAGCCCTGTGTTCACCATCTTGCTTCGCGACACTTGTTTTAAGGATAAAAGTGGTTGGCTTTTAGTTAGCGTTCCCCTACAGACAAAGACCGATGATGCATTCTAGATCCAAATTTTTAATAGATTTGGATCGAGTTGTCTATTTGATTTTGATCACTATCCTCTGAGCTTCGGATCCTGCATACCACAACTCCAAATAAGAGGTCAGGTGACAGCAAAATTTGATTTCATTGAAAATATTTTGACACTCAAGTTAGTAAACAACCTTCTCGGAATAGAAGGTGGATGCAGAGAATGCAAAAATAAATACTGGGAGTGTATTTGTGGATGTAAGTGGGGAGTGCACTCGTAGAGAGAGTGACTTTAGATGCTCATGGAAAGCAATTCCTCTAAGTACTGAGCTTGCAGGAAGCTAGTAACAGAGAGAGAGAGTATTGGGATGCTTGAGAGTCTAGAGAGCTTCAAAGAGTTGGGGTTTGCTTGGGGGCATTTAGTGGGTAAGAGAAAGCGTGCCTTTGGAGAGAGTTTTCATGGCCTTTTCTAGCCATGGCCATGGGCGACATGTAGCGAGGCTGGATGCCCGCCTTCTATACGGGAATCGCTACCTTTCCTGCGTAGGCGTGAGTGTCATTCATGGCTGTAATGGTCAAGGAGGTGGATCTCTTTCCTTCTGTGCATGATAACCTTTTTTTTTGGTAAGCAAGTAATTTGGATTAAAGGGAGAAAAAATTACAAAATTTATGTTTTATCCCAAGTAATTTGACTTGGGAATAAAACATAACCCGTTAAGGGCATACCCCCGAGCAACAAGTACATCCTGAGGTACATAACAAACCTCTAGGAGGCTAAGATTCTACAAAAACTATAGAAATTGAAAAATATTACAAGTCACCACTCCGGATCAAAATCCACGGAGAATGGAAGTTATATTAACATTGCCATGCCGGCCAACATTCAAGCATCCAAGTCACCAAAATGGATCCAGGATATCTAGCATCCACAACCAGGACAAGCCAAGCCAACTCGGACGGCCAGTACCCGATAGAGCGACGAGGAATATCTTGACAGGGCGCCGCAGAGCCGAAAGAAGCTCAAACACTCATCACTGCTGATTACGCACTATCATCGCCACGGCTATTTCGGCAGAAAACAAGCGGCCGGACAAAGAATGCTTCCATCGCAACAAACTGAGAATCGGAAACATTTATCAATCCGGAGAAAATGCGCAATCCAAAGAAAACATCAACTAAAGATTACATCAAGCAAATAACTAAAGAATAAAGAAAAATCAGCTCACACTTCGCAATTCCAAAGAAGTATAACCACGAGCGAACCACACACGGCAATTGGAGATTACTGGCCATCGTAGAAATATATATGCCGTGTCGGCGGCCGGCCAAAGCCAACCTGCCACGTCGACAAACATCCAAACCGGCAAAATCGAGAGGAGAAGATCCAATTGACGTGGGCGTGAGCCGAATCCTCTGACTATGAGCTTAACGTAGCAAAGAAAGCCCACATCATCTCAACCTGGAGCAAGCGATCCCCAAAAGGCACACACAAACTACCATGAGGCAAGTCGGGCGGGAGCACCTAACGGCTATGACCATGGACGAAGGCAGAGCAGTGAAGATGTCGAAGGCATGTCACCAAAAGAGCCGCGACCTAAATCAGCCCAAACTCCATACCAGGCAGAAACCACAGCTACCCTCCAAACCAATGACGAGGCTAAAAGAAGGAATCGTTCATAATGCCAACACCAGCAACTCGTTGCATACCATGACAAGAACAATCACATGACATACAGAAGCCCGCACTCCACCGTATCATCGTCCTCTCCATCAAAGAAAACTATGAACCATCAACGCATCCCGTAAGGCCGCCATCGAGAAGAGAGCGAACGACCCGGTCGGGCAAAGAAACCATTCAATAGCATCGACCTCATACATCATCAATGTATCGAAAAAATGCAGGAGAGCAAGCCACTCGACAAATCGGGCATGGCGAGATCTACCCAAAATAGAGCAAAAGCTTTCGCAACTAATCGAAAATGAGGACGAACATGAACAACCACATCGGTCCGGGGCATGGAAGCCTAGCCCACATCCGTTGAGGCGAGAGAATCGCGAGAAGAACAATTCCGATTTGAATCTAGAAAATTGAAAAATTGAAAACCCGGAGAGAAACCAAAGCTTCTCTGAACAACCGTGATCCCGATGGGTGAGGACATCTCAACATCCAAACCGGATCCGTCCCAAGCACCACGGAGGCATTAACACAATATTTGAAAACAGAGGGTTCGCTCAAATGGGCGAGCCACTGAAAAAGAAGAAAGAAGAAATCCGGAGAGAGCAACGATGGCCTCGAGAGGATGAACCTTGCCTACGGCGACGGGAAAGAAGGCCTCAAATTTCGGGATTGAAATTTGAAAGGCACACTAGAGAGAATCGGAGACTCGGGGCTCGAAGAGTTTGACAAAGACCATCTGACAAAAAAAGGAAGAGAGGTGGGGTCGGAACCCGAGGAGGGAACTGGGTAAAGCACTCAGAGACCGGCGTGACCGGCTCCGGCGCCGCCCGGGCAGAGGCGTAAACCCGAACGCCGGAAGACGAAGACAAATTTCAAAATGAAATTTGAACAAGAGGAGAGTTCTGCGCATGATAACCGTTAGGATTTCCTAGTAGATTATGCAGATCCTCGTGCCTTCCTCCCGAAATGTGCTCTAATTTTGAGAGGTTATCGTTATAGGGGAGATTGCGTTCTTTGAAGATGTGAAAAATCAGGGCAGATGACTGTTGTGGCCTAGAAAGGGACTTGTGGGCCGATTTAGGCATGGGCCGCTCGTGCCTCGAGGCCTCTGTGGAATCCCACTCGCCCCTTCTCTTGTCAGCGGTAGCGTTGACCGACCTAGGCTCAGATGGGCTATCGTTGATCTTGGGCTTCTACCGACCCACTTGCTACTCCATCAATCAACAGAAGTGTTGACCGCCCCAAGTTGAAATAGGCCGCTGCTGGATTTCGGTCATTTTTTCCTTTGTGTGCCAGCCTACTACTGGCGTCCCCATCACTTACATACAGTTTGTTCGCTTCGTGGGAAGGACAAAAAGCTAGTTTCTTTTTTTGGTAAGTAACCAAAAAAAAGCTAGTTTCTCTTGATGTATTTATGTTGATACTATTACCGCGTAAGCCTTAGTCTCATCCTGAAATTATAAAACTTACCAAAAAAAAATCCTAAAATTATAAAAAGTAAAAAAAATAAACAGGAGAAGGAAGCTTGTCCGTGGGATGGCCTCAACGGGTCACAGAGGAGGGATGTCGTCCGCCCATAGTTATTTCAAAATAAAAAATATCAAAAATAGTTTTATAAATTTTTTCATAATATTTACTTTATTAATGATGGGTCCAGTAACCATGGGCCAGGTCCCACAGGAAGCCCACAATCCAACATAATTCATTCAAAGTCAAAGTCCCACATTGCTTTTGGAGTAACAGTATATTTGTAAATCTCACTATAAGTCTTCTTTTTGATTTGCTGCATGCCTTGCAGTCGAGAAAGGAAAAGGAAATTTGGGTCTTTATTTTGCTGCATGCCTTGCGGTTGTAAAAAAAAAAAAAAAAGAAGGATAAAAGAGTTACGGTTTTTTGCATGCCTCTTTGTTGGGTTCTTCCTTAAATTTAGTGATATCGATTTCCTTTTCCCCGTTCCTCAGTACATCTTGCTTTCCTTTGGGCGGGGCTCGGTTTTATTTTTGTCTTTTTGCTACTTTTTTTTTTCCGTTACTTGGGCTCGTTGCTCGGGTCTTTCGTGTAATCCCATCCCCCGAAAAAAGGGCGTGGTTGTTTGCATTGTGGCGTTGTCTTTGCCGGGAGGTGATCTTGCATTATATGCATTGTGGTTGATCTAAGTGATTTTGGTCTTTGTTATGCTGGTTTGGCTAGTTACTGAAATTGTAAAATGATATACTGTTTTTATTGTGATCTGCCACTGGTTTCATTGGCGTGGAAAGACTTCATTGGTCTGGCCAGGGAAATATCTGCTTTCTATTTTTCGAATAAGGCTTTCAGGGATTACGAATGAAGATAGTGGCCGGGTGATGGCCCGACTCCCTGGGTCTGTTTGCCTAATCGGGTGTGGTGCGGGGTGTGATGATGGAACACGTTGTCATGGCCTCTTTGCTCCTCATCTTGAAGCAAGGTTTATTATGCTTGTGGTGATCTAAGTGATTTTGGTCTTTGTTGTTTGTTATTTGGCTAGTTCTTGGAAATTGTAAAATGATATACTTTGTTTTATTGTGAACTCGCCATCAAGCCCGTTGGCGTGGAAAGGCTTGCTTTGGTGCTGTGATGGAAATGCTGCTTCTATTTTCGAATATGGCTTTTATCGGATTACGAATGATGATGGTGGCCGGTGATGAATGACCAAACTGGTCTGTTTGCCTATCTGTGTGGTGCGGGGTGTGATGTTGGAACCGCTGTCATGGCCTCTTTGCTCCCTCAATGCTTTGAAGCAGGTTGATTATGCTTGTGGCGGTGTCATCTCTTCAAGGTGTATGTTCTTGAAGCCGCTATGTTGTGTGGTATGCTTATTCTTTGAAATTAAGAGGCCGTGGGTTAAATGTATTGCCTTTGGTTATCAAGATGTGATGGTTGTAATGATCTCGTTTTCATTATGCCTTCGATCTTGATGGAGGCATGCGTAGGTGTTAGGGGCTCTGGTGATGAAACCGGAGTGAACTCGATGATCTTGTGAGATTGCGGGATCTTTGCTGTGGATGTTACCTAAAAGCACGCGCAGCTTGGTTGTTTGATGGAGGGGTGGAATTGTCCTCTCGTTGAATGTGATCGCGAGTCTCAATGCCGAGGGGGGGCTTGATCTGTCTCGTTGAAGATTGTTCTTCTTTGCGCTTCTTCCATGAGTTAGCGGGAGTTTTGAGAGAACAATGTGAAGATGGGTAGTCCGCTGCTGTAGATATGAATCTTTGTGGGTGTGGCTGCATGCATTCTGCCCGGATGAAAATGCAGTTGACGATTTGCGAGTTTTCTTGCCGCTCTTGTTATCTACTTGTCCCTTGATGGTCGCCGCGGATCGCTGCTGTTGGTGCAAAGCAGTGAGGACCGATTTCATTCCATGCACGCAGTTAGTAGGACACTTTCGCTTGCTACCCTTCCAGTAAGAACGGCTGAGATGCTCTGAACTTGCAGATGTCTTTGTTGGAACTACCCGTGGAGTGTGGAGGCAATATGGTGCATTGCTTATTGCGGTGGCGTAAATGTTTGAAGGCAGATTTTTGCTCTAAGTTTCAACGGCATTATTGATGCGATTAGTTATTAAATTGATTGTAACTCACGGTGTCTTTGATGATGTGTGTTTGCGGATGACATGTGCTCCACAGGAATAACCGGGTACTTTGGGTCAGCTTCGGCGATCTGGTGTGATATAGTTAGTTCTTTGCGAGGTGATCATTGTTGTTCATATTTGTCTATTGAAAGTATCTCTTTTGCTTCAAACACGTATAATGACAAGATTAAATTTTTGTTTCTTTGGTCCATTACATTTAGATAGTTCCTATTTGGTTTTGAGGAATTCTCCGATGTACGGATGCTCCTGGGAATGCCCTAACTTTTTATGTTCTAACTCCAAATCAAAAATTTGGAGTTATAACATATTTTTTTGTAATCTTACTCCCATCAATCCAAAATACACACTTACTTATCAAAAAAAAAAAAAGTAAATCTCACTATAAAAGCAAGCATTCTCAAGCTTTGAAGAACAAGCTGGAGAAGCTCAAAGAAGCTCAAAAAGCTCCATGAGGCTCCGGATGGCTCAAAGAAGGGCGTAGCCATCGCTAGCGAATCTCTAACGAGAGCAAGATGGCAGTCAGGAGGCCACCAGCTTGCTTCCCTCCAGGAGGCTTTCAAGGCTAGCGGCCTTCCGTTGCGAAGAGGCTCTCAACCCTCCTCCAGTCCGGAGGCCATTAGCCTTCTGTCGCCAGGAGGCTCTCAGCCCTTCGCTCGTCCTGAGGTCAGCGGATTTCCGCTGCCAGGGGGCTCTCAGACCTCCTCCAATACGGAAGCCATCAACCATTGGTTGCCAGGTGGCTCTCAGCCCTCCTCTAATTTGGAGGCCATCAGCCTTCCGTCGCCAGGGGTTCTTAGCCCTCCTTCCTTCTGGAGGCTCTCAGCCCTCTTCCAATCGGGAGGTCATCGGCCCTCTGTGCGCTTGGAGGCTCTCAACCCTCCTCCAATTGGGAGGCCATCGGCCTTCTACCGCCAGGACGTTCTTAGCCCTCATCCAGTGCAGAGGCCATCAACCTTGTGCTACCAGGAGACCATCGGCCTTCCGCCGCCAGGAGGCTTTCAGCCCTCCTCTAGTCCGGAGGCCATCAGCACTCCGCCGCCAGGAGGCTCGTAGCCCTCCTTCCTTCCGGAGGCCCTCAGCCCTCCGTTTTGGAGTTGGGAGCCCTCCGACCTAGGAGCATTCCGTCTTAGGAGCCCTCCGACCTAGGAGCACTCCATCTTAGGAGCCCTCCATCTTAGAAGTCCTACGTCCTAGAGACAGGAGCCTTTCGTCTCAAGAATCCTTTGCCTCGGAGTCAAGAGCCCTCTATCCTGGAGCAACAAGCCCTCCATCTAGGAGCCATGATCCCTCCATCCTGGAGTCAGGATCTCACTGTCCAAGAGTCAACCCTCTACTCAGGTAACTAGAACGTCGACTCACCAATACAACTTAGTCATTCTCCTTTATGCCGCCCCTCTATGGGCGCACCTCAAAACTGTCCTTTACGGGCGCACCTCTAAGCCGCCCATCTGGCAGGTGCACTTCTAGCCACCCTCCACGAGCACACCTCAAAGTCGCCCCTCTGCTGGGCGTATTCATGAAGCTCAAGCCTCCCAATACATTCCTTTCACACTCCCATCATCGTTGCATCTTTGCACTCCCTCCATGTTTACCTTTAAACGTGCATTCCTTCATTTATTGTGGAAGATTTCTGACTTGAGCATCAGAGTATCAACGGAGAGCCATGTTTACCTTTAAACGTGCATTCCTCAATTTATTGTAGAACATTTTTGACTTGAGCATCGGAGTGCCAATGGGAGATAGCCCCCCGTTGACCTCTAATATTTTGTTTATGATTTGTGTTGTGCAGGTTCTAGGTTATTATCGACAGAGACCGGACCCGATTCAGATCGACTTGCAGTGGAAGATTGGAAGGCTCAATTATCCGTATAATAACCGAGGACCCAGGATGCAAATTGGCGCTGTTTGTGAAAAATGCGACAAAAAGTCTAGCGTCTCTCCTCAACCCTCAATCTCTTACACAAAAACACGGTCAATACCCGTGCTCCAGCCAGGATGTCGATTGAAGATATCACCTCCCATGGCCCATGGCGATGACCCCTCATCGGGTAGCCATGCTAATAGGTGATTGTCGCCAAATGTACGAGTGCCTAGCACTTAGTAGAGCACCCTCTTCCTGACTGTCTACTCCCGTCAGAAGATGTGACACTAGGGGCTTCGCCGATCTGCCTTCAAGCGATCCGAGAAAGTCAGCATCCTTAGAGAATCAAATGGCCTGCCGACCTCAGGACCCAGATGGCCCCCAGTATCTATCTCATCAACCCAACGACCTTGGTATTCGGGAAGATCCGAGCAATGGGGCCCACTCTCGGAGAAATGTTCAATCTGGTTCCAAGGGGCCACACTGGGTAGCAAAGCTTCCCTCAAAACATATGCTTCGCTTCCCTCCTTTGCTCTTCAACTAAATAGAGCGTATCGGAGCCTTACAGAACGTAAAAGCTCTCAGGCACTCCGTCTCTCATTCGGCCAGCCTGTAGCAGTTTTCCAAACTAACTATGGTGTTCCAGTCGAATTGAGGAGCATTTTGGCGTTCCAATCGGATTGAGGAGCGTTCTAGTTCTCCAGCCAGTCACCTTCATTGCCAAAACTTCTTTAGCCTGCCGTAGCTCCTTGCAGCCAGATCTCTCTAGCCAGCCAAAACTCTTCGCCACTAGATCTTCTTTGCCTACAGGAGCTCTCGCGCCGGATCTTCTCGGCCTCGCGCTTCTTCGCCGCATCTCTTTGGCTATCAAAACTCATCGCGAGATCTTCTCTAGCTTCGCCGTAGCTCCTCATCGCCGAGATATTCTCTAGCTTGTCAGTAGCTCTTCGCCGTCAGATTTCTCTCGCCTACTTGAGCTCGGGCGCGAACCTTCTCTAGCTCGTCGGAGCTCACGCCGCTGGATCTCGCCGCTTCTTTGGAGCTCTCGGCGCCAGATCTCTCGGCTGTTGGAGCTTTGCTTGCCGAATGTTTACTTGCTTGCAGAGCTCGCCATCGAACCTTCATTGGCCTGCC
Organism: Nepenthes gracilis; assembly: GCA_033239525.1. Classification (NCBI taxonomy): domain Eukaryota; kingdom Viridiplantae; phylum Streptophyta; class Magnoliopsida; order Caryophyllales; family Nepenthaceae; genus Nepenthes; species Nepenthes gracilis. The sequence continues at coordinate 447,464 of BSYO01000021.1, forward strand.
GGAGCTCTGCTGCCAAATTTCTCTGGCTTGCCAGAGATCGCTTGCTTGAATCATGTTTCTGTTATTGGGATAGTAATATTATTTGCTCATATAATACTGCATAAAATCATGCGACCTAGACTACCCCTAAGTCGGGCGGGTTTTCACCCATTTGTAACTAAACCTTGGTCATCCAGGCGGCCCATAAGCGGTCGTAATTAAATCCTGGTAATCCAGATGGCCATAAGCGGTTGTACTTAAACATTGGTCATCCAGGCGACCCCATGAGCAGTCGAATTGAACCTTGGTCATCCAAGCGGCCCGTAAGCGGTCGAAGTAGACCTTAGTCATCTAGGCAACCCATTAGCGGTCAAACTAAACCTTGGTCCCGTCACTAGCGGCTTATGTGTGGTCGAACTCAAAATCTTAGGGGGCTTTTTTAGCATGTGTGCGGCGACTTCCTCCCGAAGGAGAGGGGACCATCAATCAACGACAGTCGGTGATTTAGGACCAGACGTATGAAAGCTACGACGTCCTCAAGTAGGACTGAGCATTGACGGTACATGCGGGTGACGGCATAGGTTTGCAAAAGCCCGATAACAATAGCTTCAAAGCTTAGCCGGCAACTTCATCTTTCAGTGCCACGACCTCCTCTTCAGGCGAGCGCGACCAACTAGACGTGTTCATCAAGGCATAAGGCTTAGACGACAATCGCGTCTCCTCAGGGCTAGGACTTCCCTTCATAGGAACGATCGAAATCTAGTGCAAGTATCCCCAACAACCCTGATGCTTCGTTAGAAAACAAAGCGGCATCCTCGAAGAGGGAGTCACTGAGATCGGGATCCCAAACTTGGCCGTGGTTACTGTACAGACCCATTTGTTCAACCCGAGAGCTAAAGGATCCCTAGTTCTAGCAACAGAGCTTTCTGGGGGCTCCTCATTTCCAATCCCATTGGCTGACTTGCCAATAGCAATGCATGACAAGAAGAACCCTTCCAGGGAACGCAAGGCGCATCCTATTACCACTGCTCGAACGATCAGCTATCTTAAGATAAGTCACCTCCCGACCTCTCGAAGCATGTCCTTACAGTTAGGAGATCCAATCTTGAGTTTGGGATCTTCTCTCTACGTACTCCTGAATCTTGCCTGAGATTCGGACAGCTCATTATTCGCACTGGTCAACGAAGATTTTCGGCATTGAAAAGCTTTCCGAATTTGAGCACTTCGCCGGTCAATGGATCCGGTCAACAAAGATATTCGGCTCTGAACTGCTCTCTGAATTCGAGCACTTCGCTGGTCAACGGATCCGGTCAACAAAGATTTTTGGCTCCACACGGCTCTCCGTATTTATGCACTTCACCGATTAACGAGCCGGGTCAACTAGCATTTCTGTCTCCGCTCTACTCTGTGGATTCGAGCACTTCACCGATCAACGGATCCAGTCAACAAAAAATTTTCAGCTTCGCACTACTTTACAGATCCAAGCACTTCATCGGTCAACGAATCTGGTCAACCGCCTTATCCGTCTCCACTATGCTCTCTGAATTCAAGCGCTCTTGTCAGCGAAACCGGTCAACATTGATCTTCGGCTTCGTATTGCCCTCCGAATTTGAGCGCTTTGGTCAGCAGCTCTGGTTAACCAACCTTTTTGACTCTGCACTGCTCTCCAGATTCGAGTGCATTGGACATCAAAACCGGATAACCATATTTTCGGCTCTGTTATGCTCTTCGGATCAAGTAATGCGGTCAACCAAGCTGGTCAATCATCAATCTGGTTCCATCCACTCCCGAGAGTCAAACTTTCCGATCATTGAATCCAGGTCAGACTTGAGGAGACAGCATGACCACCCTCGTCCCATCATGAACATGCTGGAGGCTGAAGATTCGGTCCACCGATATGAGGGGTCAGTGATGAGTCCAGTAACCATCGCCCAATGGGCCCGTCCCCACAAGCAAGCCCACAATCTAATATAATTCTTTCAAAGTAAAAGTCCCAAATTACATTTGAATTAATAGTACATCTACAAATCTCACTATAAAAGAACCATCAAGCTTTGAAGAACAAGCTGGAGAAGTTCAAAGAAGCTCAAAAGGCTCCATGAGGCTCCGGATGGCTCGAAGACGGGCGTAGCCATTGCTAGCCAATTTCCAACGAGATTGAGATGGCGGTCAGGAGTGCCACCAGCCCTCTTCCCACCAAGAGGCTCACAAGGCCAGTGCCCTTCCACCGCTAGAAGGCTCTCAGCCCTCCTTAGTCCGGAGGCCATCAGCTTTCTATCGCCAGGAGGCTCTCAGCCCTCTGCTTGTCCGGAGGCCAGCGACTTTCCGCTGTCAGGGGGCTCTCAACCCTCCTTCAATCTGGAGGCCATCAACCTTTGGGTGCCAGAAGGCTCTTAACCCTTTTCCAGTCTGGTGGCCATCAGCTTTCCGCCACTAGAGGGCTCTCAACCCTCCTTCCTTCTGAAGGTTCTCAGCCCTCCTCCAGTCAGGAGGCCATCAGCCCTCCGTTGTTAGGAGGCTCTCAGCCCTCCACTGATTCAAAGGCCATCGACCTTCCGTCGTCAGGAGTATCTTAGCCCTCCTCCAGTGCAGAGGCCATCGGCCTGTGGCTGCGGGAGACCATCAGCCTTCCGCCGCCAGGAGCCTTCAGCCCTCCTCTAGTCTAGAGATCATCAGCACTCCGCTGCCAGGAGGCTCTCAGCCCTCCTCCAACCTGGAGACCATCAGCCTTTCGTCGCCAAGAGGCTCTCAGCCCTCCTTCCTTCTATAGGCCCTCAACCCTCCATTCCGGAGTTGGGAGCCCTCCGACCTAGGAGCATTCCATTTTAGGAGTCCTCCATCCTAGAATTCCTGCGTCTTAGAGACAAGAGCCTTTCATCTCAGGAATCCTCTGCCTCGGAGTCAAGAGCCCTCTGGCCTAGAGCCACGATCCCTCCATCCCGAACTTAGGATCTCACTGTCCAAGAGTCAACCCTCCACTCAGGTAACTAGAACGTCGACTCACCAGTACAACTTAGTCCTTCTCCTTTTTTTTTTTGGTAAGTAAGTCTTTTTTTTTTTTTTTGGTAAGTAAGTCCTCCTCTAAATCGCCCACTTGTGGGCGCACCTCAAAACTTTCCTCTGCGAGCACACCTTTAAGTTGCCCATCAGCTAGGCGCACCTCTAATCAAAACTATTCTCTGCGGGCGTACCTCCAAGCCACCTGTTTGTTAGGCACACCTCTAAGCCGCCCCTCTACCGGGCACACCTCTAAGCTGCCCCTCTGCTGGGTTTAGCTCAAGCCTCCCAATACATCCTTCTCACATTCTCATCATCGCTGCATCTTTGCACTCCCTCCATGTTTACCTTTAAATGTCATTCATCTATTTATTGCGGAAGATTTCTAACTTGAGCGTCTAGTGCAACGGGGGATAGCCCCCCGTTGACTTCTGACTTCTTGCTTGTAATTTGTGTTGTGCAGGTTCCAGATTATTAGCGACGGAGACTGGACCCGATCTAAATTGACCCGTAGCGAAAAATTGGGAGGCTCCCTAATCCGTACAATAACCAGGGGCCCGGGACGCAACAATTAAATATTAAATTAAATTTATAGAAAAAATATTTGATTAAAATAACTTCTTAGTAGGTATTATTTAATATTTAAATTTGAGCCATTAATTTTTTTTTAATTTAATCCTTGACATTAAAAAGAAAGCAAGTTTTGCTTTGTTTAATAACTCTTAAAAACACGTTTGAATTACAAATTACGGCAAAAATAAATACATAAATAAATAAGAAATGAAGAGAAATTACAATTTCACTCGGGTAGGTACTACCCCAGAAGCCAACACCACCTGGAAGGTTGGCCGGCACCGTGGGTGGGTCATTGATTTTTCACGACAAAATAAATTTGGACACATTAGGTTTTGCATAATTTTCAAAGACATTGATC
>BSYO01000021.1:451473-691473 GCA_033239525.1 Nepenthes gracilis
AAAGTGTGTGCATATTGGCGGCTCACTCACGGCACTGCGCACCGAATCGATTAAGCGTTCTATGCAATGAAACGTCGATATATTCGCATGGACTCCTACAGACATGCCCGAAATTTCTGCTGAGGTGATGGTCCACAAGCTGGGCCTTGATCTTGGCAGGAAGCCAGTTAGGCAAAAGCGGAGAAACCATTCCACAGAGAAGCTGATCGCCATCCGAGAGGAGGTGAAAAAGCTAGTGGACGCTGGGTTTATTAGAGAAGTCCAGTACCCGGATTGGCTCTCAAACGTCGTCCTGGTTAAAAAGAGCAACGAAAAATGGCGAATGTGCGTCGATTTTACCGACGTCAACAAGGCTTGCCCGAAAGACAGTTTTCCCTTGCCCAGGATCGACTTACTGGTTGACTCCACGGCTGGACATGAGCTGCTCAGCTTCATGGACGCCTATTTGGGTTACAACCAGATTCGAATGAGTCCGGAAGACGAGGAGCATACCTCGTTCATGACGGACTAGGGCACCTACTGCTACAAAGTGATGCCCTTCGGACTAAAAAACGTTGGAGCAACTTACCAACGACTGGTCCATAAGATGTTCGAAAAGCAAATTGGTTGCAACATGGAGGTCTACGTCGACGACATGCTCATCAAGAGCAGGGTTACCAGTGCCCACATACGTGACCTAGAAGAATCATTTGAGGTGCTCCGCCAGCACCAAATGAAACTAAATTCAGCCAAGTGCGTCTTCGGGGTAGCCTCCGGGAAGTTCTTGGGTTTCATCGCCTCTCCCGTGGGGATCGAGGCAAACTCAAAAAGATCAAGGCCCTCGGCCGACATGGCTCCCCCGGAGCGTTAAAGACGTCCGGCGATTGGGGCGTGGCGGGTGACTTTGTCCCGCTTCCTCAAGTCAGTGACAAGTACCAGCCCTTCTTTAAAGCTCTAAGAGGAATGAAATCCAACGAGATTCTAGTGGATGGCTGACTACCAGTCCGCCTTCAATGAATTGAAGTAGTATCTGGCCAGCCCGCCACTGCTAGCGTCACCCAAAGACGGGGAGCTGTACTTTTATTTGACAGTGTCAAAAGTGTCCCTCAACTCTGTCCTCGTGCGCCAGGAATTCGATATCCATAGCCGGTCTACTATGTAAGCAAAACATTGACCGGCCCAGAAACGCGTTATCCACACGCTGAAAAAATGGCCCTAGCACTTATCTTCGCAGCGCCGAAATTGAGGCCATACTTTCAGGCGCATCGCATAGTGGTCCTTACTAACCAGCCACTGAAAGGCATACTCCAGAAATCAGACGTTTCAGGACGGCTGAAAAAGTGGGCAATCAAATTGGGAGAGTTCGACATCGAATTCTGGCTCAGACCTGCCATAAAAGCGCAGGCTCTGGCTGACTTCATTATTGAGACCATGACCCCAATTCATGAGGAGTGGCCTGCAGAAAATACAGAACAGCCCGACGAGGTCCCAGAATGGACACTCCACGTGGACGGATCGTCCACGGACAGTGGCAGCGGAGCAAGGGGTGGTCCTTGCAACCCCGATGGATTCGGGATCAAGTATTCCCTAACGCTTGACTTCCCGGCAACCAACAATGTCACCGAGTATGAAGCCCTGCTAACCGGCCTACGATTAGTAAAGGAGTGCTCTTCCAAGAGGTTGGCGGTTTACAGCAACTCCAAACTAATCGTCAACCAGGTCAATGGGGGCTTCGAGGCAAACAACCCTTCCTTGGCCAGGTACCTAGCAAAGGCAAGGGAGGCCATCCAGGGCTTCGACAAACTGACCCTGGTAAACGTTCCTCGAACTAAAAATTGGAAGGCAGACCGGTTGGCTAGAGCCGCTGCTGTCGAAAACCCATAACAGTATTCGAGAGACATGCGGGAGATCCTGAGTTCTCCCAGCATAGAGAAACATGAGGCAATGTAGATTTCCGAGACGGAAAACTGGATGATGTCCTACCTTAGATATTTGGCAACCGGATCACTCCCAGAAGACGCCAAAAATGCCAAGCGAATTAAAAAGACAGCTAGCTGGTACACGGTAGTCCATGGGCGGCTGTATCTCCGCAGATACTCAACTCCTTATCTCTGCTGTCAATCTCCCGAGGAGGCCGACTACGCACTGGGCGAAGTTCACCTCAAGATCTGTGGATCACAGTAGGCGGGAAAACCTAGCATTCAAGATCATGCGACAGGGCTATTATTGGTCCTCAATGAAGAAGGACACGCTAGAGTTTGTGAAGAAATGTGAAAGTTGTCAGCTTCACGGCAACCTTCACCACCAGCCGTCCGCTGACCTGAAGTCACTTCAGGCTCTGTGGCCCTTCACACAATGGGGGCTCGATATTCTCTGCCCATTTTCCATTGCCACTGGGCAAAGGAAGTTTATCATCGCGGGCATCGACAACTTCACCAAGTGGGTCGAAGCTGTCTCGCTGGCAAAAATCACGGAACACAATGCGCTGGAATTTCTTCGCCAGAACATTGTCTGCAAGTTCAGCGTCCCAGAGGTCGTGGTGACTGACAACGGGACCCAATTTTCTGGAAAATGCTTCACCAAGTATTGCACCAGCCTTGGGATCAAGCTGGTCCACACTTCGGTAGCATACCCCCAGGCCAAGAGCAGGTGGAGGTCACAAACCGTACGCTACTCCACGGGTTAAAGACTAAGCTAGAGAACGCCGGGGGCTCCTGGGCTGACGAGCTCCCATCCGTCCTCTGGTCTTATTGGACAACACCGAAGGAACCAATGCGCGATACACCCTTCAACCTCTGTTATGGGACTGAGGCAGTAATACTCGCCGAAATCGGGCTTCTAAGTCTTAGGGTGGAGTCTTTCGGCCATAGACCAACTCCTAGAAGATCAGGGAGCACTTAGACTTGCTAGAGGAAGCCCGCGACGCCGCCAGAATGCGGACAGCAGCATACCAACACCGAGTTTCCCGGTACTATAATAAAAAGGTGAAAGCCAGGTAATTCAACGTTGGGGACTTGGTTCTACGAGGCGTCGAGGCCACAGGCAAGCTGGCCGGCCGAAACAAGCTCTCTCCCAACTGGGAGGGACATTTCCTTGTCTCCGCCGTCCTGCGAAACGGAGCATACAAACTCCAAAACCAGGACGGGAAGTTGGTCCCATGAACGTGGAACGCAACCCACCTCAAGCGATACTTCCAATAGGACCCAGGTACGCACTCACCCACTTATGCGCATTCATTCGCATGCTTGTTTTAATTCGGCAAAATAAGATGTTTACTTAGCATATAGAATCCTAGGCTCTGTATGCATACATATGAACTGCGTTTGCCTTGTAGGTTTACCCGACCTAGACTGTCCCTAAGTCGGGAGGGTCTTCACCCTCTCGTTAAACCCTAGTCATCTAGGTGGCCCAGAAATGGTTTGAACCCCTGGTCATCCAGGTGGCTCATGAGCAGTCTGAAACCTTGGTCATCCAGGTGGCCCATGAGCGGTCTGAAACCTTGGTCATCCAAGTGGCCCATAAGCGGTCTAAAATCTCGGTCATCTGAGCGGCCCAATAGCGGTCGTACTAAACCTTGGTCATCCAAGTGGCCCTACAGCGGTCTAAAAACCTTAAGGGGCAAATATGGCACACTGCGACCTCCTCTCGGGGAGCAGCAATGTCAGTCAACGACGGTTGAAGGGAGAAACATTTCTTTCTCCAACATTGGCTGCCCAAGTCATCACTTGCATGGCGCCGCCAGGCTGGTTAACACAGCCGCCTATCTAGCTTAAGGATCTGATTCCTTAGGCAGCCAGCTAACCAGGTTGGCTACCCCACGCACTAACCTTCTCAATGAAAGGGTAGCATGATCGAACAGTGGCGAGAAGCATTCCTTCTCCAACGCTGACTGCCCAAGTTTTTACTTGGACAGCACCGCAAGGCTGGTTAACACAACCGCCTGCCAAGTCTTGGGACTTAGCTCCTTAGGCTACCAAACAACAGTCGTCGGCCAACCAGGTTGGCCGCCTAAGGCAATGATCCATACAAACACAAAAAGCAATAAGGAGAATGGATATCAAATTGAAAAGAACTTCCATTTTATTGCTCTAAAAGTAAGGTACAATGTACAGAAATCCCAAAAGTACAAAAGGCTATAAAGGCGGCGGACCACCCTGGCTGTCTCGAGGCTCTCCCACCAAGTCTTCCTTACGTTACGCTGTGCGGTTACTCTGATTGATAAGCTCAGTTGGGAAGTTAGGATCGATTAACCGTGCAACGTGCCGCCCAATGTTGAGCCCCTCTAACAGCCAGGCGTGCAGTGCGCCTCCGATCTCATTGAGGCTGATCTGAGTGGCCAACTCGTTCTCTGAGGCTGCGGCTCTGTCGGCAAGGTGCTTATTGCTCGCCTTGAGTCGATCCTCCTCCTCCTTCAAGCGAGCGACCTTGGCCCTCAGCTCAGCATTCTCTACCTCCACGCCTGCCATGATAGCCTCAAGAGTAGCGGCCTGCTCACCGAGCTCCCCTCCTGAGGCGGCCAGCTTGGCCACCAGCCAGGCGATCTCAACCTCCCGATCCGCAATGATGCAATCGCGTTGCTCCATTTCCCAGGAGACAACTAAGACCAACCTTCTTGACTGCACAAGACAAGAATCGAAGTGTGAGTAACAAACACAAGGAAGAAAGAAATATGAGTGAGCCATTACAGAAGTCATACCTCATAAGTCTTCCTGAAGGGCCTCACAGGCCTAGACTCTAGGCCTGGTCCAGCTGGCGGTGAAATAGGAGACGACGAGTCAGGAGCATCCTCTCACGCCGAACACGCCGCTGCTTCATCCAAAATACGGTCCAGAAACTCATCATCATCAACAGCAGCGGCGGGCTCCTCACTTACAGCCTCTAGAGCAATCGCAGTAGGCTTCATTCTCCTGGCTGCCTTTGGAACAGCTGCTGGTAGATCAGCTCTCGTCGACGGCTCCACAATAAAAATGCATGAACCCTCAAGCACGTCGCGAGCTGGCTCCTCCGCAGATTCCATCCAGGCAGCGCCTGGAACCACCCTCGCCGCATGCTGGGCCAGGATGGCTCCTCCGGCCTCCGCCAGCCTATCCTCGACGGACTTCCCCACTCCAGAGGTGCTGCCGAATCCGTCGCAAATCCCAGCAGCTAGAAGGTCAATCTACGACGAAGACAATGAGGGCGTGCCAATTACCCTCTCAGTAGCTTCCTCCGTGGGCCTTAGGCGGATGATCACACCCCTTGAGTCTTCAGGTCGCATCATCATAATTGGAGGGTGTGGCTTCTGAGCCGGTGATGGCGGCCCCCATTTAACCTTCTTGGTCTCCGCCTAGGAAAACCAAGAAGTCCCTCCTGAACTCGTCGTGGTTAAGCCGTATGGCCTTGGTCTACCATGCGTAGGAGGCGCTCTCCATCATAGACGGCGTACCAAGGTACGCCTCCGAAACCTGGCCCCAGCTCCTCGTAATAGGCCATTTCTCTCCCACTTTCACAAAGAAGAACCGGTTTTTCCAGTTCTTCAGCGAATCATGAATGGCCATGTTAATTTTTATTCCCGTACGGGGACTAAGTGAAATCCACTCTGCCCCTGGTTCACTTTAAATACAACTTTAACGCCCGGACATCCTAAATTTTGGCCAAACTTCTGGGCAAAAATACATAAGGTGCAAAGATACCTCACTGCATTGGCATAGAGCTGAGCGATGGGTACTCGTAGAGCCGCCACGATCGACTCCAGCTCTTCCGGCAAATGCAGACGGAGACCGCTCCTCAGATGGGCCACGCAAATGGTGATGAACCCCTCCGGTGGGGAAAAGGCTTTGTTGTCCTTGTCCGGAACCCTCCAGGCCATCTCCTTGGGAATATTAAATTCAACACACAGTGCCTTAACATCGTTTTCTCTCAAGACGGACGAAAAGTCTGCGACTGAAGCCATAATCGAGCAGAAGCTAGGGTTTCTTTTGGAAGAGTTCGTCTGAGAAACAAGAACAAAGAAGACGACGGTTTGAAGGCGTAAGTAATTTCAAAAGTACGAAAGGATAACTCAAGCGCCAAGCAGAAACCCCTCATTAATGACGCCATCAGGATTACCACGTGTCGCCTCCCTACTTGACCTGTAAGAGGACGGATCTCTAGCGCATTAATTGCCAGGATCTCAGCCCAACCAACGGGAGACACGTGTCATTTTCTGCCCCATAAATCGGCCAAAGGCTGGCAGAAAGCGTTACCAGGATTGGCCAAGATGGTCAACAATTCTGGTACTCTGAAATTGACCAAAACGGTCAGCAATTCTAGTGCTCTGAAATTGACGAGGACGGTCAACAATTCTAGTACTCTGAAATTGACCAGGACGGTCAACAATTTTGGTACTCCGGAATTGACCAGGACAGTCAACGATTCCGGTCAAACTCTCCTTCACGACTTTTTATGAAGTGCCACGAGATCTTCAAAGCATTCAGGGACATCCCATCATGAACATACTGGAGGCCAGAAATCTGACCACTAGCATGTGGGGATAGTGATGGGTACACCAAAAATGGGCTGGCTCCACAAAAGTCAAATGCCCAAGACGATGGTCAACACTCTAACGGCCCAACTGGAAAACGGGCCCAAGAACTGAAAAGTCCAGGGCGGTCAACGGTGGCGTTGACCGTCTGGCGGCCAACTCTCAAACAGACGGTCAACACAAACGTTGATCGTCTGCTTTGTGCGCATTGGACCCAAAGAGGCTTACTACAGTAATGGGCCTGGCATACTCAGGCCCATAGCCCATCAGGTGGTTAATAGCTGACGTCCTTCACAAGGGCGGCCAACACGCACGCTATCGGTCAACTTGAACGTTGACCGTCCGCGTTTCGCACAATGGGCCCCAAGAAGCCTTTCTACAGTAACGGGCCTGACTCGTTTAAGCCCACGAATTCTCAAAAGGCCAACAACGATCCTCCAAGGATATTCCATGATCTTGACTCAGACCAAAAAGGGCATTAACAAGATTGGCGCCCTTCAAAGAAGGAAAGTGCTAGATCTTCCCAATTCCTTGACAACCAAGGCACTCCAACGGTAATATGCTGAGAAGGAAAGAAAACAACTTAGAAAGTTGTTGGCCGCCGCACAAGGAAACAATCACGCCTACCTTGGCAACTGGCATTCGCTCCAGAAGGCAAGCCAGCCAAGGTGGACAGAGGAGATCACGCCTTCCAAAGGAGGAAAATCACCCTCTCAGCCATTAAATAAACCCTAGAATCATCATTCTAGGGGGGATTCTCATCTATCCTTTCATTGAGTGCTCTGAGAAATCTGCCTTCACTGCCACCTTCATCCTCCAAAAAACCCTAAGGCAACAAACGGACCCTGACGGCCGTTTACTTCCTTCCCACCTTCCAGATTCAAGAAGACCTCACGTCTCTCTTACATTTGGATCAAACACTCAAACTCTCTCTCTCTCTCTATTTTCAGTTTCTTCCTTTTGAAGACTGTTTTACTGACTTGAACGTCGGAGTATTTTTGGTGAAATAACTTCCCGCCAAACACGCTGACCTCTTGTTCTGTTTAGTGGTGTGCATGATCCAACTCAAGAATCGGAACTGAAGCCAAGACAGGGAATCATCCGAATCTGTTCGAAGTTCAGATCCAGAGATGCATCAATTATTATTATTATTATTATTATTATTATTATTATTATTATTATTATTATTATTATTATTATTATTATTATTATTATTATTATTATTATTATTATTATTATTATTATTATTTTCTACTTTTCTTTTTCTTTTATTCCAAAATCTAAATTAATATTCGGGTAGTAGCACGTGCGCACTTCAGGCATCAACCCAACCAATCCAAATATTATTCCAAAATTTAAAATATTTAATTAATTTTTGACACGTCCAAATTACTCAAAACCATAATTACTATTAAAATAATCCAAACGAGGACCTGGGATGTTACACTTTGATTTTGAGATTCGCCAATTGCTCCACAGATGGGTCTTAGTATGTCTTGTATAAATGATTTGACTATACGTTTTGATCGAGACACTTGAACTTTCTGTCGTGATATTATTTCGATTTTTGCGTATGCTATTGGATCATCCGACTATCGGATTCTACCCTGAATCACAAGTTGATCAAGTTTTAGATTTGAACTTAAACTCGGACTTAGACTCAGACTCGAACTCGGACTTAGACATGGACTTGGACTTGGCAATTTGCCTATTAAAATTGGTCTTGATCACTTCTATTTTGTTTATATATATATATATATATATCTCAATGATAACTGTTTTCTAATTTAGATATTTATTTTAAATTTGGATAATTGATTTGAGTACGAGACTACCATTGAATTTTAGATTTTGGATCTTAGATCTCTATTGAATTTATTTTATCAATAATTTAAATTTATTCTGTCATTTGAATGGATTTCTATCGATTTGACATTTCCTCTAATTCATTGGACTCTTTTTATTTAAATATGATACTTGTTGAGTATTTGGCTCACGTTTTCTGTTTTATCCCTTCAGAATAGATGGTTCGGATGCATTGTAGAAGTTAGGACATAATTTATCTACTATTCATCCGATTTGGTAAGTTTTAGTTTTATTATAATTTGAATTGATAGTTGATATGATTGGATTATAAAATTTACTAGATATAGGCTTATTATTATATTTCAGGAATAGTTCAGATATTATGTTATATTTGATTATAATTTTAGTTGGATTGTTACATCCCTTACAATGATTATAGAGCAAGTCATAATTATTTTACTCAAATGGTTATCCGATGAGATCCTATGTAGATTTTTGATTTGTTGGATCTTATGTATTTGGTTTGTCATACTCGAATTTTAGAATTTAGCATTATTTATTAAATTTATTTGGGATTTTAATTTTTAAAAATTATAATTAATTATTTAAATTAACCTGCTTGGTCCGAGTTCGTGACATCAAATCCAAAAACCAAATTCAAATCAAAGCCTAATACAAATCAATACAAAGATACAAATCATGCATTAAATTTGAGTTCCAATTATTTAAAGATTAATTTGAGGAAGGGTTATATATAATCTCGGTAACCTTAGGCTAAATCAAATGTAAATTAGGTTATAGCATGAATGGCCACCCATGTAGTCTATGCCCATGGGTAAGATTGTCAGATATATTAGGACGTCTGAATATATTATAAGGTCAAATTAAATCATCTAAATAGGAACGGTCACTATTCTAAACCTTTTCTATTGGCAAAAAGAAATTTTTAAATAAATCTCCCCGTCAAGAGCTGGCCAGAATATCCAATGTCCAAATTCAAATGTAGTAAGCACAACCTAACACACGCATATGAAAATATACGGCATATGCAAATTTCATACACATTTCATTATACAGATACTGATATAAACATATACAGTGTCCAATAAATTATTCAAACTTTCAGAAAATATTAAATCTTTCAAAATTATAAAATCTAATCCAAAAATATCCAAATCAACCAATAAGCTACACGTTCATGTACATAATAAACAGATCGGGTATATAAAAATATATACATGTTAGTAAAAATTTTAAAAAGAGTCTAAAATATTTCAGATGATAAATCAGACCAAAGAGAAGGTTTACAGATACTTATCTTAACCTCATACTTTGTAGATCTGAAGAAATGATACTCCGAAGCACATGAATTGGGCATTTTCTCTCTCTATTGGCGGGTTTCCCACTGGTTGCCCCTTTCTCTCTCTTTTGCGCAGCTTCCCACGCGCTACTGCTGCCGCTCAATACCACCGTGCCAACTTACCACTGCAGCGTTTGGCCATCACTGACCTTCTCGGCATCACCCCGTCGGCACCGTCACCGCAACTCTGCCACCTCTCTTTCCTTTGCGCCGTTCTCTCTCTCTTACACAACCCTCTACCACGCGCCAATACTGTTTCTCCCACGGCCATCGCCGACCACCAACGCAGCACTCAGCAGCGGCGATTCTCCAGCCAGTGGTTGGCTACTGCCTCCTGCGTTGGCCACTCTCCCTCTTCCCTCCTTTCTCTCCCCTCGATTTCTTTCTCTATTTTCTTTTTTTCCTTTTTTTATATATTATTATTGTTTTTATTTTTGTTGTTGTTGTTATTATTATTATTACTATTATTATTATATTTTCTATTTTTTTTCTTTTATTCCAAAATCCAAATCAAAATTTGGGTAATAGCACGGGCATACTTCGGGCAGCAACTCAACTGATCCAAATATCCTTCCAAATTTCATAATATTTAATTAATTTTTATAATCGTTAAATTACTCCAAATTATAATTAATATTAAAATAATCTAAATAAGGACCCGATATATTACATTTTTCCCTCCTTACAAAAATTTCATCCTCAAAATTTACACATCTCAATCATTACCTCAATTATCATACAATAAGGATATTCTTCTGAACTTCATATTCGATCTTCTCAATAGACTTCCTCAATCAAATGATTTCTCTGAATATGATTCTCAACAAATAGGGATATTTTCTTGAAATTACCCTCAAGATCCTTTAACGCTTCCTCAATTGAAAGATTTCTCGAAAGCACAATGGCCCATAGAAACATATTATTTCTCGCCACCAGATCCTTCCTTTCCTAAAAATTGGAACCACCTCATTAACCTAAAACACTTCTCATTGATCAAAAAAACGACCTCAATCCAGACACATGCGAAGGATCATTCATATAAAATATATCTTATCCATCCATCAAATTAAGAAGTAAAACCAATCTATAGGCTACTTCTCTAATTTGTTGAAAACTTTAAATGTCACAATGAACCTCTACTTCAAATTGTCCTTTGACTCCAAAATTTAAAAAACTTCTCTTCAAGAAGCTTTCAGAAATATTTGACTACTTTTTTTGAACCTCCATTCGAGTTACAAATCTGATCTCCCACTTCAAACCTCAAATCAAATCTTGTGATCGATAGCCACGAGTCGAAATGCTTCCGCTGCACCACTTTAATCGATTTTCAGCCTCACATCAAACTAAAAGTCTAGAAGTAGAAATACCTTACAATCTTCTCATATCAAAAATATGCCAACGACCAATCTCGAAAAGGACATCCCGATAGACAAATAATAAACCAATTTCATCAGCTCATCTATCATTTGCCTCAAATCACAACAAACAATGAACCATCTTCATCACCTAAACCATCATCAGCTAGTCCAAACTTATCCAAATGACTATCAAGTCATTTGTTGTTTGAGGCAGACCCGAAACAAAATCTCGAAGGCTTCTTCTCGCATCTTCTGCCTTTAGACACGGATACACCTTACCACATGAGTCGTGATCTCGTGCTTCATATTCTACCTGCGTTCCTTGACTCATGATAAAATTGCCATCAACCACTCTCCACTCCGCTAGGTGGAGATTCTTCGATGTTCCTTTCGAACTTGGATCATCCCAACTTAGCCATAGTTGCTGATCACCTCATTTACTCCCAAGCTTCTATCCAATCAACTTTCGACTTTTCATCTAATCAGCTTTTGAGCTTTTATACAATTAGCCGAGATTCTAATGAGAGAATTCTTGAAAACATGCCCTGTACAGAATGTTCAAGATTGCTCGCTTGATCGCTTCCAACTTCATAATAGCTCGTCTAAAAAGGACATTACCTCCGATCTTCATAAGTGCTTTCCCTGCAAATAGAAGTTTTGTTCAAAATCTAATCCTGATAGCAAAGAGAGAAAATGCCTCTAGCCCAGTCTTTCCACTGGCATCCTCGCATAACACTTTCACACAAAATCCTCCAGACTGTGCCATATCCTGAATTTCCTCTAGATAATGTGCCCGAGTATGTAGAATCCAAACATAACTAGATCTTCCTTAGAAGTATCACTAAACACTACCATCCTTTCCGATCAATCAGGGATCGATAAAATCAATGCCGATAATAATCTATTTTTCAATTACTGAAAACTTCTCTCACAAGCATCACTTCAAACAAATACAGTTCGCTTCTAGTCCAAGGGCGCCAACGACACTATAATCCTCAATAACTTTTAACAAATTTCCAATCATAACCGATCAGATCCAAGAAACTCTGCACTTCCATGACCTTAGCCAGTCTTTTCCAATTGCCACTGTTTCCATCTTCTTCAAATTTCCAAATGTCACCTTAAGAAATATGTGATCCAAAATGACGCATTCTTATAATCTGTAGCAGACTTTCTAATCGAGTCTCATACTCCTTAAAATCCTTCAAATGAATTAGAACATTATTGATAAAATCACCACAAATAAAACCATTACAACTGATTCAAATACAATCAAAAAACCAATCGATAATATCCATAAAAGATACAAATATATTTAACAACCCAAAAGTACCATCAAGACTTTGTAATGGCTATACTTAGACCTGAAAGATGTCCTACACATATCCTCTCACTTAATTGTCAACCGATGATACCTCGAATACAACTCAATCTTAGAGAAAACCCAAACTTCTTGAGATAGATCAAACAAATCTTCGATCATTGGGAGGGGATACATATTCGATTCCCAAATAATCCAAGCATAAATGCATCGATCCATCTTTCTTCACTAGATAGACTGAAACACCCCATGCCAAGACACTTGGCCGAACAAAACCCTTCTCAACTGATTTTGCAATTATTGTCTCAATTTCTTTAGCTCAAACCAGACTACCCATATAATGCCTTCGAAGTAGGCACAAATCCAAGCACAATATTGATAGCAAATTGATCGCTTGATATGGGAGCAATCTAGTTGAATCCTCTAGAAAAAATATCCTCAACCTCACAAATGACAAAAATGTCTTCAATGGTCATAGAATAACTCCTAGATGTGACCATATATGCCGGATAGCTCAACATCTATCTTTCAACAAATGACTTACATGTAATGCCGAAATCAACTCTTAAGCCTTCAGACTGATTCTTTCTTGAAACTCTGAGGACTAATATCCTGAAATATAGAATAAAATGGCACTACCAAAATAGTCTTCTATGACTGAAGATCTGGCTCTAACTTCATAAGCTGTAACTATAAATATTTCGTCTGGAATCGTCTGACTCCTATTTGGACATCTAGAATCCGGATGTCGAGGATTCGAACAATCCTTTGACAGATGGCATATATGGCCGCAATTTAAAGCAAACTTTATTTCTGATAAAGTAACTCGTCTTGCATGCTTCTTTCCGCTAAACTTGTAGGTTGACCTTGCAAACTTGAACTTTGGGGAAGACGAATTAACTTATCCTTTGGAGGATAAACGAATCCATTCTTCAAACTCTGACTCCAATACTTTGATTTTTTTCTAAAAACGCTTCTCTTGAAGTTACTCTTGCTTGATAAACAGGGCCTAGTCTAACTCCTCGCCATAAGTCAAAAGTTGAAACGGTACCGACTGCTTCCAAATTGAATCTTGAAATCCTCAGCTACTATCATGCTTCAACAAATCCTTTCAATTCCTTTAACATCTTCCTAAGTATTACTTTAGGAGATCAAACCACGAACTCTTTGTCATTCGATTCTTCAACGATGAAAGATTTATGGAGACGACTATCCACTTGATCATAGGGACGAGTGGGAATGGACACCCTTGAGTCTTCCTCTCACTCAACCGTAGCTTCAAACCTCAACACAATCAGTATCTTCACTTCCAACACAATGAGACTTTCACTTTATTGTCCTATCTTCGGCAAAGATTATCTACCAAGGCTCCACAGTTTCTCTTACGAAGAGAAAAGAATTGAATTAACTTGAGTATCTTTATCTTTTTTCGTGGCTTCCAATCTTAAAAAATCTCCATTTCTTCAATCAAACATAACGATCACCTCTTGCTTTGTACACGTGCCATCCTTGAACAGAACCACACCAGTTTTCTCTATATTATTCTAATTTTATTGGATGTCTCCGAAGAGACATTTCAAGTGACCTCTTCATTCTTCTGGCCCAAGATAAGGCGTTGCCATCAGCTCACTGTATCTACTCAATCATCCTCATCACATATCAACCGACCTGGGTCTCAAACCGCCACAGTCTTGCACAAATATTTTTACTCTTGTCCTCATCAACCCCAAGCAATAGCTTACCTTTCTACCGATAAAATCTTCTCCTATTCCACGAGATTTTGGACTGACCAATTCCATCACCTACTTCTCTGCCGACCAAAACATCCTTCTACTCCATAAAATTTTGAAGCAGCACCACCCAGGGCTACTACTCTTCCAAAATCGTAAAATTTAATATCTCCACATATTTGCAGAAACCAAACGAAATTCTAATTCAATTACTATATCAAATCATACATTATGTCACTTGCGCGACTCATAATAATCAGATAATCATCCTTCAAATTCAAACCCAAACCTCTACGACTAACCTTCTAATTCAAACCCAAATCTTCACAACTCAAAATTTTCTATTATCAACCAAAGGCAGTACTTATCATACCAAAATATTCAACCAATTATTTACCTAAAATGATCCAAAGTATCTCTCCTTACGACGTTTCTCTAATACCATTTTTATCGTGAACTCGGACCAAGCAGGTTAATTTAAATAATTAATTATAATTTTTAAAAATTAAAATCCTAAATAAATTTAATAAATAATGATTAGTCTCAAAATTCGGGTGTGACAAATCAAATACATAAGATCTAATAAATTAAAA
This sequence comes from Nepenthes gracilis, assembly GCA_033239525.1. Classification (NCBI taxonomy): domain Eukaryota; kingdom Viridiplantae; phylum Streptophyta; class Magnoliopsida; order Caryophyllales; family Nepenthaceae; genus Nepenthes; species Nepenthes gracilis. Next base: position 466,123 of record BSYO01000021.1, read on the forward strand.
ATCTACACAGGACCTCATCGGACAACCATCCAGATAAAATAATTATGACCTGCTCTATAATTATCATAGGAAAAGTAACAATCCAATCAAAATTATAATCAAATATAATATAATATCTGAACTATTTTTAAAATATAACAATGAGCCTATATCTAGATAATTTTATGATCCAATCGTATCAAATATCCATTCAAATCATAATAAAACTAAAACTCACTAAATCGAACGAACAAATGATAAGTTACGTCTTAACTCCTACAATGCATCTAAACCTTCTACTCTAAAGGGATAAAACAGAAAACATGAGTCAAGCACTCAACAAGTACCATATTTAAATAAAAATACTCTAATGAATTAAAGGGAATGTCAAATGGATAAAAATCCATTCAAATAACATAATAAATTTAAATTACCGATAAAATAAATTCAATAAAAATTTAAGATTTAAAATTTAAAATCTAATGGTAGTCTCATACTTAAACCAATTATCTATATCCAAAATAAATATTCAAATCAGAAAATAGTCCTTATAGGGACGTATATATATATAAACAAAATAGAGGTGATCCGGATCAATTTCAATAGGTAAATAGCCATATCCAAGTCCAAATCCAATCCAAGTACAAGTCCAAGTCCAAATCCGAATCCGAGTCCAAATCTAAGGCCTGATCAACTTATAATTTAGGGTAGAATTCGATAGCCAGATGATCCAATAGTGTGCACAGAAGTCGAAGTAGGACCGCGACAAATAGTCCAAGGGTCCCAATCAGAACATATAGTCAAATCATTTGTACGACACATACAAATGCCCATCTGTGGGCAATTCGACAAATCTCAAAATTCAAATCTAAATCACAGTCTAATACAAATCAATGTAAAGATACAAATCATGCATCAATTTTGAGTTCGACTATTTAAAGACTAGCTTAAAGAAGGGTTATACATAATTTCGGTGACCTTAGGTCAAATCAAATACAAATTAGGTTAGCATAAATGGCCACCTATGTAGTCTATACCCATAGATAAAGTTGTTCACTACTATTTATCACCCGTAATTTTAAGTGCAATCCTCAAACTTATCAAATATATTAGAATATCCAAATATATTATAAGATCAAACTAAATAATCCAAACAGAAAGAGTCACTACTCCAAACCTTTCTTACTGACGAAAAGGAATTTTCAAATAAATCTTCTGTCGGAAGTTGGCCAGAATATCCAATATCTCGGCATATGCATATGAAAATGTACAGCCTATGTAAATTTCGTGCACATTTTTATATAAAGATACTGATATAAATATATATAGTGTCCGTTTTTTAAAAAAATATTAAATCCTACAAAATTATAAAATTCAATCCAAAAACATCCAAATTAATAAATAAACTACACATGCATATTCAGAGTAAACATATCATGCGTATAAAAAATATCCATATTAGTAAAAATTTTAAACGGTATCCAAAATATTTCAGATGCTAAATCAGACCAAAGTAGGGGTTTACAGATATTTGCTTTGACCTCATATTTTATATATCTGAAAAAATGATGCTCCAAAGCACCTGAATCGGATATTTTCTCTCTCTATCGGTGCATCACCCGCAGGTTGCCCCTTTCTCTCTCATCTGTGAAGCTGTCACCGGCCTTCCCGGCGTCACCCATCGGCACCGTCACCGCAGCTCTGCCGCCTCTCTCTCCTTTGTGCCATTCTCTCTCTTCCGCGACCCTCTATCGCGTGCCACTGGCATTTCTCCCACGGCCATCGTTGACCACCAATGCACCACCTAGCATCACCAGTGGTTGGCCACTGCCTCCCTGCGTCGACTCTTTCCCTCTTCTCCTTCTTGCCCACTTCCCTCCTTTCTTTCCTGCCAATTCCTTTCTCTGTTTTCTTTTCTTCTTTTTTTTGTTTCTTTTTTGTTTTATATTATTATTATTATTATTATTATTATTATTATTATTATTATTATTATTATTATTATTATTATTATTATTATTATTATTATTATTATTATTATTATTATTATTATTATTATTATTATTATATTTTTTTATTTCAAAATCCAAATCAATATTCGAGTAATAGTATTAGCACACTTCGGACGCCAACCCAACTGATCCAAATATCCTTCCAAATTTTATATTGTTTAATTAATTTTTATCACATCTAAATTACTCAAAATTATAATTAATATTAAAATAATCCAAACGAGGACCCGGGATATCACAAATTCTCCTCCCGATCTCTTCGGGCTTGGGCAACATTCTCTTCCCTATCTCTTCAGGCTTGGGCGATAATGGCATCTGAGCGGTTCAAGAGCTCTGTCAGCTGGAGAATTTTTCCCTCCCTTTCATCGATCATTTCACCCCGCTGGCACAAGACCTTCACTACCGCGCCAAGTATCCTGTAGTCCTGCAATTCCAACAAAACAAGAACAACGATAAGTCAAACCAAGACAGTGGAATTAAGAGAAAGAGGAAGTTTCCCTCGAAAGATTACCATCAAGAACTTGCGCTTCTTCTTCTTTCTCACCGATCCCTGCGACCCTGGGATTTGCTATGGGAGGTCCTGTGATGGGTCAACCGGGAGACTAAGTGTGGTGGCCACATGAGTCAACTCTGTAGTGATCGTGGCGCCCGCTACGACTCCATCCCCATCAAAAAGAACGTTACCCTCAAGATTAAATGAAGAAAAATCTTGCAGAAAGTCATGGATAGCTTCCCAAGTGGCTTCTTCTGGAGTCTATGATTGCCATTGTGCAAGGACCTGGGATATAAGTTGTCAATTGCGGATAATCTATCGTAATCCCAAGAGTTGCTAATGCTACAGAATCGGTTGTGAACCCCACGCTTCAACTGGCAATGTGGATGACTAAATTGGTGGATCCCCATGGCATGCTTTGAGAAGAGAAACATGAAATACATTATGTATCTTAGACTCAACTGGGAATTCCAAGTGGTAAGCTATAACTCCTATGCAGTCTAAAATTCAAAAGGGATCATAACAACATTTGGTGAGTTTGTTTGTCTGTCATTTAGCCACTAAAGTTTGCCGATAAGGTTAAAGTCGAACATACACTAAATCACCGACTTGAAACTCTTTGACCAGCTATTTCATGTGGAGCCATGCCCACTGCAGATTAGCTCTTAGGGTCGCCAGAATAGTGGAGCGTGTGGTCAACAATTCATCGATGGAGGCTATGGGGGAGGTCCCTTGGACGTAGTTGAGTAGTGAAGGGGGTGGTCAGCCGTACACCACCTCAAATAGGCTCATCTTAATGGAAGAATGCCATGAGGTATTATAGCTCCACTCAACTGAGGGGAGGTACTGAGCCCAAGAGGAGGGGTGTCTAGTGGCAAAACAATGCAAATAATCTTAAAGACATCGGTTAACCACCTTGGTTTACCCATCCGATTGTGAATGGTAGGAGCTGCTAGTGGACAGCCGGGTGCCCTATAATTTAAAGAGTTCTTTCCAGAATGTGCTCATAAAAATAGGGTCATGGTCTAAGACAATGTCCGCTGGAAAACTGTGCAAGTAGCAGATGTCGGTGACAATCTTCTCGGCCAGTTGAGCTGTGGTGAAGTGAGTTCCTAGAGAAGAAAAATGGGCATGTTTTGAGGGCCGATCCACCACCACAAGTATGACCGTTTTGCCACATGAGGGAGGTAAATGAGTTATGAAATCCATTGAGAGGGACTTCCAAATTTTACTTGAGATGGGTAGCGGTTGGAGGGGTAGTGGTGATCCTTGCTTTAAGGTCAGGGAGAAGGAGTTGACCATGCATCAAGGTAGGTAGGCTAAGTATAAGGCATGAGCTCACAGCTTATATAGCAAGGTGTATCTAGTTCCTAAAGGAGGAAGTCGAGCAAAAGAAGAATCCTTCAAGATATTATTTTGGGTCTGCTTTGAACAGTGAGAAATTTGGTGACAATTTAGATGATGATAGATCAGTTGATAAAGTCGGCTCATCGCTTCCCGATCAGGATGTCATTCCCAAAATTGACGATCGACACATTATTGAGATGAGGAGATTATAAGGTATTCCAATTTTGAGGTTTTAGATTGTGATTAGAGGCAGATGATCAATCAGAGTGGTACAGCGAAAGCATGTTGGCATATGACTATCAGTCACAAGATTTGATATGAGACTTAAAACAGGGTATCAGACTTGCAATCCTATTGGAGGTTCGAGAGGAGTGGTCAGGTGTTTCCAAAAATATCTTGAAGAGAAAAATTTTGAGTTTTGGAGTCAAATGATAGTTTAAAGTAGAGGTTCAATGAGACATTAGAAGTTTTCAACAAATTAGAGAGGCGGCCTACAAACTGGCCTTAATTTCAAATTTGATGGATGGATATTATATGTCTTACGAGAAAATATATGAATGATCCTTTGCATATCTCAGATCGGAGTTGTTGTTGATCGACTAGAAGTGGTCTTATGTTAAAGTTTCAGTTTGAATTTTGAAATAGAAAGGATCAGATTTTGGAGAAATTATTTAATTGAGAAAGTAAATTGAGAAGAGAGAAGATGAAATTCGAGAGAATTTTTCCTGCCTATTTGAGAATTAAGGTACATAAATTTTAAAGACGAAATTTTTGTAAAGAGGGAAGAATATAATATTTCGGATTCCTATTTAGATTATTTTAATATTTATTTGTGATTTTGGATTAATTAGATATGTTGTATAATTAATTATATATTGTAAAATTTTAGAAAAAAAATTAAATTTATGATGTAGCGCCCGAAGTGTATGTGATTGCTGGTGGAATAATGTGTGTGTGTGTGTGTGTGTGTGTGTGTGTGTAAAGAAAAAAGAAAGAAAGAAAATAAAAGGGGAATGGGCGGCTAGCAAAGCAAGGGGAAAGAAAAAAAGTAGAGGAGAGGAGAAGAGGAGGAGGAGGGTTTTGTTCATGGTGGGCGGCGCATGGCAGAGGAAGAAAGGAGAAGAAGGAAAAGAAGGAGGAAGTAGCGCAATGAGAGGCACGAGGCAAGAGAGAGAAAGAGGACGAGTGTTTGCTAGTGAAGGAGAAAAGGCAGCGGCCGTGCATGGCAGAGAGAGCATGCCAAGAAGGTCGGTGACGATCGATAGAGGAGGCAGCGACAGTGGCAGCTCATAGCAATGTAGCGTGTCACAGTAGGATAGAGAGATTGCATGAGTAGAAAGAGAAAGGGCTCGCCGGTAGGAGAGAGAAAAAACGTAATTCGAGTATTTCAGAGTATCCTTTCTTTCGATTTAAGGAGTATAAGGTCGAGGCAAGTATCCTATATCTTTATCCTTTGTTTGATTTCATATTTGTTTTATTTTGGTTCTGATTTAGAGGTTTTAAATTTATGAGTACACTTTCAATTAGCCCACTTATCTGTAAGAAAATGAGCATAAAACTTATATTAGGCGGTGTGTTTTTATATATATGTGTTGAATTATGATCATTATATTTGAATTTGTTATTGGTTATTTTGAATATCTCCCAACGAGAAAATATTTGTTATTGAAATTTTCTTTTTGCTGGTAGAAAAGGCTTAGATGTAGTGACCCTTCCTTTTTGGATGATTAATTAAAATTTATATATATTCAGACGTTATAATATATCTGACAATTTGAGAAATTACATCCAAAGTCACGGATGGTAAAATATAGTTAGTAATTTTATCTATGAAAAATAGCGTATATATGTGACCTAATATACTAGCCTTACCGACATTTGATTTGATCTAAGGTTACCGAATTAAGAATAACCCTTTTATTAAGTTAGTCTTTAAATAATCAAAACTCAAATTTAGTGCATATTTTGTGTTTCCGTATAGATTTGAATACTTGGACTTAGATTTAAGATTTGTCAGTTTTGCCTACAGATGGATTTGATATATCTCGTATATTAATTTTGCATATGTGTTTTAATCTAGACCTTTAAAATATTTGTTGCGATGATATTTCGATTTCTGCGTACACGATTAGATCATCTGGCTATTAGATCCTACTCCAAATCACGAGTTGATCGGGCCCTGGATTTGGATTTGGATTTGGATTGGACTTTGAATTGATATCTATTTATTGGAATCGGTTCGAATTATTTTTGTTATATAGATATATGTGTGTCCTCGTGGGACTATTTTTGGATTGAATATTTATTTAGATTTGATATTTAATTTGAGTACGAGATTACCATTAGATTTGGACATTAAATTTTATTTTGGATTTGATGATTAGATTTTTGCATCGACCACACAGATTTATACCTATTTTTTTTTATTTGGTACTTATTTTTTGATCTTCTCTCTTATTTATTGGACCAATTTACTCATTTATGATATTTGCTAAACTATAAACTCATATTTTATATTTTCTCCTTTTAAAATAAAAGGCTCGGTTACATTGCAGAAGTATTGTAACGTCCCCGGGCCACCCGCCTCTAGATATTGTCCTCTTTGGGCAGGGAGAACTTCATGGTGTCTCAAGCCAACATACGGCCTGCACGGTTTTGTTCCTAGCATACGGAGTCCACCGCCCCTAAAACGCGTCTCCTAGAGCGGCGCAGCCGCAGTACAACGTGGCGAGATATTGTCCTCTTTGGCCTGGGAAAACTTTACGGCGTCTCCAGCCATACACAGTCCTCAAGGTTTTCTCCTGGAGAACCCCCACAAGCTCCCAGGACGCGTCTACAATGGAAAGGTTTCCATATTCTTATAAAGGCATGCGTCATTCACCTCTCTATCCGATGTGGGAACCACAATCTACCCCCCTTAGGGAGCCCAGCGTCCGCACTGGCACACCGAACCGAGCCCCGTCTCTGATACCATTTGTAACGTCCCTGAGTGGCGCATCTGTAGATATTGTCCGCTTTGGACTAGGAAAACTTCACGGCGTCTCAAGCCAACACGCGGCCTCAAGGTTTTCTCCTAGCGAATCCCCCACAAGCTCCCAGGACGCGTCTACAAGGGAAAGGTCTCCACATCCTTATAAAGGCATGCTTCATTTACCTTCCCATCCGATGTGGGACACCACAATGATATCAGCAAGGTGCTGCAGAGTTCAGCAACATAGTCCTAAATTGACATGTTGCTGAACTTTGCTTATTCTAGAATAGATTCGATGAACTTTTTAAGTATTGGATCAACAATATTTCAAGCTAAGATCAAGAATTAAACAACAAATCAAAGAGAGATAGGAGTTCTTGCCTTAATTAATTTATAAAAATTTTTGAAGCTTTCTATCCAAACAGTCCCTTTCACTTCTCCCTGCTAGAGCTCACCAGGATTTTCCTCTCTTTTTGGGACAAAGGGATCAAGTGCTCCGATCAAAGACTATTCCCTTAGTCAAAGTCTTGTGACAAAATCACTCCCAAGAAGAGGCTACCTGGGAGCGAGAAGATGAAATTCGTGCCAAGTATCCCCACCTCTTTCCCTAGAATTGTATTCTTTTTAAATTTCGAGGACGAAATTTTATAATGGGGGAGGAATTGTAAGGAAATGAATTTTATTAATAAAAGAATTTGTTCCAATAATTTCAAATCCAATCCAAAGATTTAAATTTTTATTCGAGATACCTCATTAATTTAGGAGATTTATCACTAGACTCGGTTCGTAACTGAGCAAGTTGCGGTTAATCAAATTTGTGTCCCGACAAATCCGAAACCACCCCAAAAACCGGCGAATCTTCTAAACAATGACTTAACCAAACTTTATGATTGAAATTAATATTTATAAGAACTGAAAGCATCTAAATTAAATTAAATAAATTGGAAAGAAGTGTAAATTTAGGGACTAATTAATACCAAAATAATTAAATAATTTTTAATATACCCTTAACAAGTATATTTTAATTGAGGGACACATGTCACCTTCTCATAACCCCATACAAAAAAAAATATTGAAAGAAAGAAATGGAAAAAAAAAGGAGAAGAGAGGGCCAGCCCTCTCCTCTCACACACATACCCACACGTGCACATAAGAAAAAAAAATATAAAGGAAAGAAAAATAATGTTGCATGAAAATTTTATGGGACACATGGTACATAATAAGGCTTAACATGTACCTAATAACACCCCAATTAGAATTCAATAGGTAACTCATGGAGAGGCAACCAACTCACCCCAAGCAAAGGGTGAGTCATCCTTGAGTAACCAAGGAGTTGCCACCTTATGGAACATGTGGTAATCTCTAAAAATTTTCTCACTAATTTATTTATTTAGGGGGACAATAAATAAAGAATTTCACTAAAAGAAAGGAGGAAAAATCGGAGAGAAAAAGGGAGAAAGAGAGAGGAAAATCAGGGTGAGCTCCAGCAGGGAGAAGTGAAAGGGGCTGTTTAGATAGAAAGCTTCAAAAAAATTTATAAATTAATTAAGGCAAGAACTCCTATCCCTCTTTGATTTTTTGTTTAATTCTTGATCTTAGCTTGAAGTATTGTTGATCCAATACTTAAAAAGTCCACCGAATCCATGCTAGAATGAGCAAAGTTCAGCAACATGTCAAAACAGGACTCTGCTGCTGGACTCTGCAGCACCTTGCTGATATCCGAATTGTTTCATGCCTCATTGGATCGATTCATGCCATGAAATTTTTACTGAAAATACTTCAAGATCTTGGTTAAATCGCATATTTTTCTAGAAGAATTATGCTGCATAAAACTGACCGGCTCAATGGAAAGAAATGAGACTGGCAGACTGAACCGGCTGAAACAGAGCAGTCACTGGTGTTGAATTTGGCCTCTGTTTTCATCAAGTTCCAGGTCGGTTTAGGCTCCACAAAAATTATGAAAGACACTTTAATGAACCAAAAGTATGCCATAAAATTGGCATAATTTTATCGGTACAAATCTGACCCGTTCAGGCCAAAGAATAGTAAGTGTCACTGAACCGGCCAGAAGCAGAACCGTGCTTAAAGATCAACGCATAACTTTGAACTGGGTATGAATAAAAAAGGAGTGTTTATATGAGACGGTCTGACATTTTGTTCTGATTCTGGAAATGTAAAGAAGATGATTTTTCATGGTGATTTGCCCACGGAACTGGCCAGAAAATCGAAGATTGCCACTGAACCAGCCGCAGCACTAATTTGGTGGTTTTGCCAAATTTGAGTGAACCGGCCGGAATTTCATGAATAAACTGGTCATATACGTCACGGTAAGATAAGAAACTAACCAAATATCAAGTGGACCGATCAATGGAGGGGTGAACCGGCTTCCAAACTCGAGCAAAGAGCCGGTTTTGGCGAAAATTGGTTCAGCCCTTGGTTCTTGAGTGAATCAAGGGTCCAGTTCAGACATGAAAATTTTCTTAAGTGGACCGGCCAACCCATTTTTATATATAATGAATCAGTTCACATGATAAAATAAAAAGGATTTCATTAAAATGGCTAAACCGATTGAAAAATTGGTAAAATCACTTAATATGACTCATAAAAATTTATTCCGGCACTTAAAATATTTTATGGCATGATATTCTTATGGTACACGATAATATGATTTTTATGATATATATGTCAAGTTTGTGCATAAGTGGAGGCTTAATATGACTATACAAGAATCAAAAATTTTCTCTGATATGAGAAAATTAAGAAAATATGAAGAAGAAGCTTCCACTAAGAAAATTTTAAAAGGTAAGAAAATCAAACAAATGAGTTTATTTCAGATGATAGTATTCCCTGACATAAATTAAAATATTATAGTGTGGATCGTTATCTAAATATGTATCGCTATGCAATTTAGGCCCCGTCTATCGGGAGATAATAGGTAATACCATTCTGCTCTCGGGATGTAAATAAGGCAGTTATGGTCTTTGATTGTGTAGAGTGAATACAATTCAGATATCAATCAAATGTTCCGTTAGCTGGTAAGGCCTACTTGCCCTAGTCCCTCAAATTAAGAAAGATAAGAAGTGCAGATAAGATTAAAGAAAAAATATACAAGAAAAAAAAGTCAATGCATAAGAATGTTTCTAAAAATATATATGTATTTTTACATGTATTATGATTCCTATTCCTCATTATGAATTATTTTAAAGAAAAATGTGCATGTCCTTGATTACTATGTTCTTGCTGAGCATTTGGTTCACTCTCTCACTATTTTTTCTTTCCCTCCAGATACTAAGTAGGAGTTCATGCCCGACAAACAAGAATAGGGAGAAAAATCTTAGCTTAGTTGTATTTGGAATTTTGTTGCTCACTGATAATGTATGAGATGTAAATTTTCTAGGTTTTTGGCTAATGTATAAATGTTAATGGTGTTTATACTTCCGCAAATATTTTAGTTGTCTTTATACTTCCGCAGTGACCATTATGAGATTTTAGCAGGTATCGTTCCTGTTTAGGATTCTGTGCAATGATTAGTAAACAAATCATATCAGCATGATAATAAAGCAATGACCTATTATATAAGAAGTTAGGACGTGATAGTTTTGGTGTCAGAGAGTACTTTTAGGAGATGCCTTAGGTTGGTCGATTTTAATGTAGAAGTTTAGGATTCATATTTTAAAGAATCTTTGACATAGTAATTTCGGCCTAAATTTTAGATGCTGACCTATTTGTTAATGTTTGAACAATAGGAATCGTAGAATGGCCAACCGAAGAAGATACGCTTGGCCTAATCAGCCGGATCGAGAGGCTGAGTATCTTAATATTTTGGGACGTATGATGGAGGTCATGGAGTCTATGGTGCAGCGTAATGTGGCACCTGCTGCAGCCCTAACTCTAGCGCTAGCAAATCAAGGGCCATCCGCTTATGACAGATTTAATAATGAGCGGGTGTCTGAGTTCATGGGAGAGCCTAACCCGAACAAGGCAGATGTCTGGATCCGCAGAATTAAGAGGGTTTTTTTGGTGATCCATTGTCCTGAGGAGGACAAGGCCTTGTTCGCATCTTATCGACTTGAGGGCAAGGCAGGCCATTGGTGGGAGATGGAGAAACGGATTTTTGGTGTACTCGAGGCTGAGATTACTTGGACAATGTTTGAAAACACTTTTGTAGAGAAGTACTTTCCCACCAGCATCCGTGTGCAAAAAGAGGAGGTGTTCACTCGTTTAAGGCAAGGAAATCGGACTGTGGCAAAGTACGATGCCAAGTTCACTGAGTTATCCCGCTACACTCCCTATCTGGTAGAGGATGGTGAAAGAAAGGCCAAAAAATTTCGGCAAGGTCTCCGCAATGATATCAGAAAGCAATTATCAACACTGAAGTTATAGACTTATGGAGAGGTTCTTGATCGCGCTCCTATCTACGAAAAAGAGCTTGAGAAAGAAGCTTATTTCAAAAAAGAGGTCACACCAGGAGGTCAGAGCTCAGAGGTGAGTCCCGGGGTAGGAGGATCAACGAAGAAAGCCAAGACGACCGGCAAAGGAAAAAGTAATGCAGTTATTTCTTCAGCTCCTCAGCAGCAACCATCAAAGCCTGCTTGCTCTCAATGCAGGATATGGCATTCTCGGAAGCCAAGCCACAAATCTTCAGGAGCCTGTTTCAATTGCGGACAATAAGGCCATATGATCAAGAACTGCCCCATGCTAAAGCCCAAGTACAAGAAGCCAATGGTGCCAGGAAAAGATTTTGCGGTGTCCATTCTGGAGGCAGAGGCTGCTACAAATGTGGTTGAAGGTAGTATTTTCATCTGTGACACCCCAGCACATGTTTTATTTGATTCGGGATCCACACATTCCTTCGTGTCCTCTCAATTTGCATGCCATCTTAAGTCACCTCCGAAGATCCTTGATTATTCTTTTCTGATATCGACACCTACGGGCTCTTCCGTGGAGACTCATGTAATGTACCCAAGGTGTATGATTTGAGTTGGTGAGCTTTCATCGCCTAGAGATCTAATCCTACTTAAAATGGTAGATGTTGATATTATCTTGGATATGGATTGGCTGACGAGCATCCACGGCAACATAGACTGCTTTCACAAGCAGGTCCATTTCTTTATTTCGGGGCACAAGGCATTCTTATTTCAAGGAGAAAGGCGTCAGAAAATACCTATTCTTATTTCGGCCCTTTTCGCTCGGGACCTTATCCAAAGTGGGTGCCAAGCTTATCTTATTTATGCCTATTCGGTGGGGAGCCATGATGTGCAAGCTTGTGAAATTCCAGTGGTGTGCGACTTTGTTGATGTTTTTTCGGAGGAGTTGTCTGGTTTACCACCTCACCGGGAGATTGAATTCGAGATTGAACTTATGCCCGGATCAAGTCCCATATCCAAAGCACCATATCGAATAGCGCCTGCTGAGTTGAAGGAACTAAAGCAGCAGCTGATGGAGCTATTGGAGAAAGGCTTTATTAGACCTAATGTGTCTCCCTAGGGCGCACCAGTTTTATTCGTCAAAAAGAAGGACGGGACCTTACGCTTATGTATTGATTATTGTGAATTGAACAAAATCACGATCAAGAATAAATACCCACTGCCACGTATCGATGATTTATTAATCAATTACAAGGCACTCGGGTATTCTCCAAAATCGATCTTCGGTCTGGATATCATCAGCTACGGATTAAGCAAGAAGATGTACCCAAAACTGCTTTCCGGACAAGATATGGTCATTACGAATTTCTGGTCATGCCATTCGGCTTGACTAATGCTCCCACGGCCTTCATGGATCTTATGAATCGGGTTTTTCAGCCATATCTAGACAAATTTGTTGTGATATTTGTAATATTTTGGATCCCGATTTGATTATTTTAATATTAATTATAATTTTTGGGTATTTCGGACGTGGTAAAAATAAATTAAAATATTATAAAATTTTCTGGAATGATCGGAGGTACGGAGTGGGGCCCGAAGTGTGACCATAATATTGTCCGGAGGTCAAGTTGGATTTAAAAATAAATGAAAGTTATATATAAGTATATATATATATATATATATATATATAATAATAATAAGTAAGTAAAAAGAAGGAAAAAAAATAAAAGAAAAGGAGAATGGGAGTCTGGGAGAGAGAAAGTGAGGGGGAAAAAGGGGGATTTAGGGTTTGCCGCGCGAAGAAGATGGAGGAGAAGAGAAGAATCGGCGGCGGCGACGTAGGAAATCGGCGGCGATGGTGGTCAGCGGTGGCACGGCGTAGGCGACGGTGGCATGGGCTGTGGCGATTGTGGTGAGCGGTGTGGGTGCGCGAAGGAGATCGACGGCAAGAAGTTGCGTGAGGAGAGAGGCGGTCGCGTAACGGCGTCGGCGCCGGCTGGGTGGTGCCGAGGAGGTCGATGACGGCCACGTGAGGCTGTGTGGTGGTGGATCGGCGGCAGAGGAGAGGCGTTGGCGTGTGTTGCAGTGACCGGGAGAAATCGAACACGGAGGAGATGTGCGAGGAGAGGAGCCGCGAGAGAGGACGGCGGCCGGACGGGAGACAGCGACGATGGCGGTGGTCGGTGGGAAGGCCGGCGAACGGTGGTTCGCGGCAACAGAGGACCGGCGACAGCAGCGGCTGGCAGAGGCACTGTGCGCAGAGAGGAGAAAGGGGGGCTGTTCGCGCGGGGCGCGTGAGGCAGGAGAGAGAGAGGCACAAATCGGGTGCTTCAGGACATCCTTTCTTCAGATCTGCAGAGTATAATATTAAGGCAAGTATCCTCTAACCCTATTCTTGATCTGATTTAATTTCTGATATATTTTGATCACTGTGGGAGATTTTACTAACATACATGTATTTTTAAATACCCTCAATTTATCACTTGTGTACATACATGTATATTTTATTGATTGTGCAGTGGTTTTGTACTGGTATTTATGATTTGGAGGGTTTTTGGACATCCGGACGATGTATATGTACATTTGTATATCCATACATTGTGGAACCATGAACCAGGCCTTGCACTAACCATGCATGCTGCCGGGGGTGGGATCACTACGGGACCATGGTGGTCCGAGACCCTAGGGGTCGATTTGTGATCCGAGGCATTGGCTATTTGTGGCGCCGCTCCCGAGAGGAGGCTGTCCCGACGGGGACGTATTTGATAGGCTACTTCCGTCGGACGGAAGGTCGAGGCTACTTCCGCCGTAAGGAAGATATTTGTAGCTGACCTGCCCCACTGTGTATTTAATTGAGAACCATCGTAAGGAATTGATGAAAAACTAATATATTCGGATGTCCTAATATATAACTAAAACTTGAGGTTGCACCCAAAGTCGCGGGTGGTAAAACATAGTGAGCAAGTTCCTAATCTATGGGAGATAGAGTACATAGATGGCCTTGAGCTACTGGCCTAATTCGTAGTTGATATAGCCGTGGTTACCGGACGAGGGTAACCCTTCCTCAAGTTGGTATCATTGATCTTTGGTTCTCCGATTTCGTACATGCTTTGTATTTCTGTACGTATTTGGGTGTACTGTGATTTAAGATACGTGGTTTGGCCCGTGGATGGGCGATCGGAATGTCTCGTACGTACTGATGTGATAAACCCGGAACGTGTTTTTGATTTATGTTTTAGTTCCGGCGGTCTTCTCTTGATTTCTACATTATGAGTTTTAGATCCGGACAACGGTATGTGTCCCACGCGGATGTGGTGACGGTCGCGATTATGTAATGTGACCTCGGATCATATGATATGATATCATCTATGAGATTTTACCGGATCGTGATTGATATGATTTTTGTCCCGGATGGACGAGTTAATGCGAACGACGATTTAGTACGAGACATCTCCTTGATTTTCAGGGATTTCACGGACATGGTGTTTTGTTTTACGTGATTGCTATGCGATATCCCTGCTTCTGATTTATGTGTACCGTTTTATACGATTCTTGATACTTGTTGAGCTCTAGGCTCACGTTTTCATGTTTTATCCCTTCAGACTGGTGGCATGGATACGCTTGCAGGAGCTCGGATGTGATCAGGCTTGGATATTCCTTTTGGCAAGTGGAGATGTTATATTTGGTATATTTCTGGTCTCGAGGATATGTTATGGTTATTATTTATGGCCGGATGATGGCCTTGATTATTGTATGCGAATATTGGAGTTATAGTATTATGTGAATGAGTTGTTGTAAATGTGGATACCTCCCTTGCGATCATGGTTAGTAGGTCGTGTATTATGTTTGTCCGGATTCTTATCCGATGAGATTTTGTGCGGGTTTTATTTATATTGGGTCTTACATGTGTATGATTGTCACACCCGGGTTGGGTTATTATGGTTGATGGAAATATTATTATTGATTTTATTTTGACCTGCGTACGTTGTGTTCCCGGGCCGTGAGAATATTTATCGATGATATCCTTATTTATTCTAAGAATTATGTGGAGCATGAGGTACATCTCAGGATAGTACTACAAACACTACGGGAAAGGAAGCTTTTCGCCAAGCTAAAGAAATGTGAATTCTGGCTTGAGCAGATGGTATTCTTGGGTCACGGTATATCTATTGGAGGCATTTCGGTTGATCCAAAGAAGGTCGAGGTTGTCTTTAGTTAGAGCCGACTCACTACTGTGACTGAAATCCGAAGCTTCCTAGGCATGGCTGGCTGTTATCGACGGTTCGTGGAGAATTTTTCTAGAATTGCCATGCCTTTGACCCAGCTCGCAAGAAAGGAGACCAAGTTCATATGGACCGAGGATTATGAGCAAAGTTTTCAAGAATTTAAGGTTCAATTGACAATCGCTCAAGTCCTGACCATTCCTGAAGGTTCCGGAGGATTCGTGGTCTATTGTGATGCATCCCAATCAGAGCTAAGCTGCGTCTTGATGCAGCATGGAAAGGTAATTGCCTATAGATCTCTCGACAGCTTAAAGTTCATAAAAGGAACTATCCGACACATCATCTAGAGTTAGCCGCGGTGGCCTTTGCTCTAAAAAGCTGGCGGCATTATCTTTATGGAGAGAAATTTCTCGTATCCTCCGACCATAAGAGTTTCAAGTACTTATTTTCCCAAAAGGAGTTAAACATGAGACAAAGGCGGTGGATCGACTTCTTAAAGGACTATGATTGTGAAATCTTGTACCAGCCCGGCAAAGCTAACGCTATAGCCATGCACTTAGTCGCCGGACGGGTTTCCTGGCAAGATTGCAAATCAAGGAGATGGAAATGCTAAAAAGTATAAAGCAATGTGATATCCAGTGCTACATCTAGGGCAATCGCATGATGCTAGCATATTTTCAGATCCAGCCTGAAAATTCTCAAAAAGATCAAGGAGGAACAAGCAAGTGACTCATTTCTGATGGATATTGCTGGAGACTTAAGCCGTAACTCCCGAGCTGATTTCAACATCCATGCGGATGGAGTCCTCAGATTTCGTGATAGGTTATGTGTACCTGATATTAGTGAGCTGAAGGAAGAAATCTTAAAGGAGGCTCATTGCTCCAGGTATACAATCTATCCTGGAATCAATAAAATGTACCAGGATCTGAGAAAATCCTTCTGGTGGAGAAATATGAAAAAGAAGATCGTAGCTTATGTGGGCAGATGTCTTGTTTGCTAACAGTTGAAGGCTAAACAAAAGAAGCCATCAGGCTTATTACAGCCACTGCCTATTCCTAACTGGAAGTGGGAAGACATCTCCATCGACTTTGTTTCAAGATTGCCAAAGACCCCCAGGAATCACGATGCTATCTGGGTCATTGTCGATCGACTGATCAAATCTGCTCATTTTTTGGCAATTCAGACGACGTATTCCTGTGATCGGTTGGCACGGTTGTACATCAATGAGATTGTCAGACTCCATGGAGTGCCAGCATCTATTGTATCCGACCATGATCTTAGATTTGTTTCAAAATTTTGGGAGAGCTTACACCGAGAATTGGGAACAAATTTAAAGTTTAGTACGGCATATCATCCCTAAATTGATGGGCAATCTGAGCGCACAATCCAAACTCTGGAGGATATGCTGAGAGCCGCAGTGCTAGAGATGAAAGGTAACTGGGATGACCATTTGGCTCTTACTGAATTTGCCTACAATAATAATTACCATGCGAGTATTGACATGGCACCGTTTGAAGCATTATATGGAAGAAAATGCCGATCCCCTATCCATTAGGAAGAAACGGGTGATCGACGACTTCTTGGCCCTGAAGTCATCCAAGAGACTTCTGAAAAAGTTAAAATGATTCACGAAAGATTGAAGATGGCTCAAAGCCGGCAGAAAAGTTATGCAGATCACCGGAGATCAGATCTGCATTTTACTATTGGCGATTCCGTCTTTTTAAAAGTCTCGCCGTCAAAGGGTACTTCTAGATTTGGTCTCAAGGGCAAGCTGAAACCAAGATTTATTGGCCCATTTGAGATTTTAGACAAAGTCAGAGAAGTGGCTTATCGTCTGGCTCT
Source organism: Nepenthes gracilis (assembly GCA_033239525.1). Lineage (NCBI taxonomy): Eukaryota > Viridiplantae > Streptophyta > Magnoliopsida > Caryophyllales > Nepenthaceae > Nepenthes > Nepenthes gracilis. Next base: position 483,354 of record BSYO01000021.1, read on the forward strand.
ATCACCTAATTTATCTGAAGTGCACAATGTATTTCACATCTCTATGTTTTGAAAATATGTGCACGACCCAACTCATGTGATCTCCCATGAGCCCTCGGCTATTGAGGAAGATTTATCTTATATCGAAGTGCCAGTGCAAATTTTGGGACAAAGATCAAGTGCTCCGATCAAAGACTATTACCTTGACGAAATTTTATAAGGGGGGAGGAATTGTAAGGAAATGAATTTTATCAATAAAAGAATTTGTTCCGATAATTTCAAATCCAGTCCAAAGATTTAAATTTTTATCCAAGATGCCTCATTAATTTAGGAGATTTATGGCTAGACTGGGTTCGTAACTGAGCAAGTTGCGGTTGATCAAATTTGTGTCCCGACGAATCCGAAACCACCCCGAAAGCCGGCGAAACTTCTAAACAATGACTTAACCAAACTTTATGATTGAAATTAATATTTATAAGAATCAAAAGTAGCTAAATTAAATTAAATAAATTGGAAAGAAGTGTAAATTTAGGGACTAATTAATACCAAAATAATTAAGTAATTTTTAATATACCCTTAATAAGTATATTTTAATTAAGGGACACATGTCACCTTCTCATAACCCCATACAAAAAAAATATTGGAAGAAAGAAATGAAAAAAAAAAAAAGAGAAGAAGAGGGCCAGCCCTCTCCTCTCACACACACACCCACACGTGCACATAAAAAATATATATATAAAGGAAAGAAAAATAATGTTGCACGAAAATTTTACGGGACACATGGCACATAATAAGGCGTTACATGTACCTAATAACACCCCAATTAGAATTCAATAGGTGGCTTATGGAGAGGCCAACAACTCACCCCATGCAAAGGGTGAGTCATCCTTGAGTAACTAAGGAGTTGCCACCTTATGGAGCATGTGGCAATCTCTAAAAAATTTTCCCACTAATTTATTTATTTAGGGAAACAATAAATAAATAATTCAACCAAAAGAAAGGAGGAAAAATCGGAGAGAAAAAGGGAGAAAGAGAGTGGAAAATCAGGGTGAGCTCCAGCAGGGAGAAGTGAAAGGGGCTATTTGGATAGAAAGCTTCAAGAATTTTTATAAATTAATTAAGGCAAGAACTCCTATCCCTCTTTAATTTGTTGTTTAATTCTTGATCTTAGTTTGAAGTATTGTTGATCCAATACTTAAAAAGTCCACCGAATCCATGCTAGAATGAGTAAAGTTCAGCAACATGTCAAAATAAAACTCTGTTGCTGAACTCTACATCACCTTGCTGATATCCGAATTTTTTCATGCCTCATTTGATCGATTCATGTCATGAAATTTTTACTGAAAATACTTCAAGATCTTGGTTAAATCACATATTTTTCTAGAAGAATTATGCTACATAAAACCGGCCGGTTCAATGAAAAGCAATGAGACTGGCAGACTGAACCGAGTGAAACAGAGCAGTCAGTGGTGTTGAATTTGGCCTCTATTTTCATCAAGTTTCAAGTCGGTTTAGGCTCCACAAAAATTATGGAAGACCCTTTAATGAACCAAAAGTATGCCATAAAATTGGCATAATTTTATCGGTTCAAATCTGACCCATTCAAGCCAAAGAATAAGAAGTGTCACTGAACCAGCTAGAAGCAGAACCGTGCTTAAAGATCAGGGCATAAATTTGAACCGGGCATGAATAAAAATGGAAAGTTTATATGAGACGGTCTGAAATTTTGTTCTGATTCTGGAAATGTAAAGAAGATAATTTTTCATGGTGATTTTCCCATGGAACCGGCTAGAAAACTGAAGACTGCCACTGAACCGGCCGCAGCACTAATTTGGCAGTTTTGCCAAATTTGAGTGAACCGGCTAGAATTTCATGAATAAACTGGTCATATATGTCATGATAAAATAAGAAACTAACCAAATATCAAGTGGACCGATCAATGGAGGAGTGAACTGGCTTCCAAACCCGAGCAAAGAACCAATTTTGGCAAAAATTGGTTCAACCCTTGGTTCTTAAGTGAATCAAGGGTCCGGTTCAGACATGAAAAATTTCTTAAATGGATCGGCCGACCATTTTGATATATAATGAATCGGTTCACATGATAAAATAAAAAGAATTTCATTGAAATGGCCAAACCGATTGAAAAATTGGTAAAATCACTTAATGTGACTCATAAAAATTTATTCCGGCACTTAAAATATTTTATGGCATGATATTTTTATGGTACACGATAATATAATTTTTATGTTATATATGTCAAGTTTGTGCATAAGTGGAGGCTTAATATGACTATACAAGAATTAAGAATTTTCTCTAAGATGAGAAAATTAAGAAAACATGAAAAAGAAGCTTCCACTAAGAAAGTTTTAAAATGTAAGAAAATCGAATCAAGGAGTTTATTTCAAATGATAGTATTATCTGGCATGCCTTAGAATATTATAGTGTAGATCGTTATCTGAATATGTATCGCTATGCGATTTAGGCCTCGTCTATTAGGAGATAATAGGTAGTACCATCCTGCTCTCGAGATATAAATAAGAAGGTTATAGCCTTTGATTGTGTGGAGTGAACACAATCCAGATATTGATCAAATATTCCGTTAGCTGGTAAGGCCTACTAGCCCTGGTTCCTCAAGTTAAGAAAGATAAGAAATGCCGATAAGATTAAAGAAAAAATGTACAAAAAACAGAAAGTCAATGCATCATAAGAAGGTTTCTAAAAATATATATGTATTTTTACATGTATTATGATTCTATTCCTCATTATGAATTATTTTTTTAAAAAATATATATGTCCTTGATTACTATGTTCTTGCTGAATATTTGGCTCACTCTCTTGCTATTTTTTCTTTCTCTCCAGATGCTAAGCAGGAGTTCATGCTCGACGAACAAGAATAGGGAAAAAAATCTTAGCTTAGTTGCATTTGAAATTTTGTTGCTCTCTGATGATGTATGAGATGTAAATTTTCTAGGTTTTTGGCTAATGTATAAATGTTAATGATGTTTATACTTCCGCAAATATTTTGGTTATCTTTATACTTCCGCAGTGATCATTATGAGATTTTAGCAAGCATCGTTCCTAATTAGAATTCTGTGCAATGATTAGTAAATGAATCATATCAGCATGATAATAAAGCAATAACCTATTAAATAAGAAGTTAGGATGTGACAAGATAGAGGTGATCTATCAGCTATTCATCCGATTTGGTGAATTCTAACTCTGTTATGATTTAAATTGGTATTTAATATGATTTAATTTTTTAAGTTAGTCAGATATAGGTCTGTGGTTACATTTCAAAAATAATTGGGATATTATGTTATGTTTTGATCATGATTATGATTGAATTATCACATTTCTTACAATAATTGTAAAGCAAGTCGTATTTATATTGTTTGGACGGCTATCCAAGAGATCCTATGCGGATTTTGATTTGTCGACTCCTATATATTTGATTTGTCACGCCAGAATTTTTAAAATTTAGCATTATTTATTAAATTTATTTATGATTTTAAATTTTAAGAATAATAATTAATTAAACCTACTAAATTTTGGGTTGTAACATTTGCTTCAAGAGAAAAATTTATACTCTTTGATTTTATTATTTGTAATGTACAAAATTCAGATCGCTACTTTCAAGTTTGGATTTTATTTTGGGTGATCATCGTCTCAAACAAGTCTTCGTTTGAGGTACAAATCAAGATTTATGTTTTGCTTCTGTGCATATGACGATATTCTTTCAAGCTCACCCAAAGAAATAATATGCTTGCTCTTAGTTTTGGAAAAGTGAGATGGGAGCTCTTCATTCAAATTTGCAAATGGTGCCTTTGTGTGTTGGTAAATTTTGAAGTATTTTGCTTTTAATGGGTAAGAAAGAAAAAATTATTCTAAGGCATAAACTTGGCCAAAAATAAAATTTATCGTCTCCCTGCCTAAATGATGTAGACGCGAGATAAACTGACCAAAAATTTGGAACGGTTGATAAGGTGTGGAAGTTGAGACAATACGTGAACAATGACCAATAGTTATGACCAGGTGATCCCGTAGTACACAACCCTTTCTTGATACTCTCGTACAAAATCCTTGAAATGAAAAAAAGGAAGCAAACATGTAAAATACAAAATACTCGCATGATTTATGTTCGCGATGAAGTTATATGGTGGATTCATATCACAGGATGCGGAGGTCAAGATGTGAAAAATGGATGCTGATCTCTGATGTGATGGATGTGATCTTCAGCTTTCGCCGTTAGCATCATTGTATACCACAAGTTGCTACTCTTTGGACTTCGCTACGTTCTCCTCTAAACCTTCATTCTTCCTGAACCCTATTTGTTTTCTTCTGCTATTATTACTCTTTTCTTGTACTTGCAGTAAAGTAAAAGCTGGAGGATGCCCAAGGGACAACCAACCAGATTAGGTGACTGCCAATAGTAAAAAAATAAAACATTTCAAAAATGGAATAAAAGATGTAAATCAATGATCACCAACTGTGACAATAATTTCAAAAAATAAAAAAAATAGTAAAAAAAATAAAATTAAAGTTAAAAAATTAAAGCATTTGCCAATTGTGACAAGGAAAAAAAAACAACTTTGATAACCATCTTTAACAAATTTAGGATTCATTGATGCATTTCCCAAAAAAAAAAAAAAAAAAACTACTTTTTTTACTGACCGTAATAAACAGATCGTGGCCTAGTAGTCCGTATGCCATCCATAGGAACTTGCAAGGAACGGAGAAAAAAGACAGGTAAAATGGCATGAATTCCACACTTTTGCTTTCTATCACTTGCTTCTGCAATAAATATATACGAGATTCATGTCAAATCGCCTGTGAAACTTCCAAATATGTTGTTTTTTTCTCTTTTTGTCATTTTCTTCCGGTGCTTAATTATTCTGTATCGCATTGGCATAGTTAATGAAGTACACAAACATCACTTGTTGGAACTTAAGGCCTGGTTTTTGCTGTTTGTTTTGTGTAATGAAGTGCGAGAGAGAAATGACTTACTATAGCCACGAGTGGAGAACCATACATTGCTACAGAGGCTACCAGACCAACACTCCCGACGAATGCCTTTCTGTTACGGTGATCATGGAACACAAAGGCTGACACTAATGCAGTGGTGCTGAATACTGCAATAACAGGTAACACTGCTGCAGCAACTTTTACCTGCATCCTCATGGCATGTCAATATATATGTAGTTTCTTCTCTTAAATGAGCTTTAATTTATGCAGGTAAGAGTAACTTAAATCGCCTCAAGCGCAGTATCATTTTCTTTCATATTAGTGCTGCATTGCAAGGCTATCATGTGTGTAAATCACCAAAAAATGACAAGTCATAAGTGTCCGATTGGAATATGGGTCACTCCCCTGTGGCCTAATGATGAAGTACCAGCCAGAATGACAAAATTGTTAGAGTGGTTAAACGTAGGATGAAGTGGTGAGTTCGCCAAAGTAGTACACTTGAGCAGGAGTGGGGAATTTCCGGAATGGAACACTTGGCTTGAGTAGTGAAATGCTAGAGTGGTTCCGCCCAGTTGAAGTAATAAGACCAATTTGATCTATACTAATGTGAAGGCGGGCCGAGTGCTACCTATCTAGAAAGTTGATTATTTGCAAAGTTTAGTACAGATAGTTGACTTTGCAGAGTAAGTAATTGACTTTTTAGAGTTAATAGTCAACTTTGTAGAATAAGTTAACTGCAAAGTTGATGGTAGAAAGGAAACTTTGCAAAATAGGTGGCAATCTATACAGCGCACGTGACCGTCTTACAGAGCAGCCACCGCCCGGTGTATTTGTATATATACATATATGTGTATGTATGTGTGTGTGTGTTCATAGCTAAATTAAGCGGGGGAAAAAAAAGAGGAAGAAACAAAAAAATAAGGAGTAGCATCTTTTGCTTTTGTACTCTATTTTCTATTTTTTAAGAATTTCTATAATCAAAGGTTTTCGTAACCAAATTTTATATAGTAAAATTTTTATAATCTAAGTATCCTATAATTTTCTCCCTCTTATTTAGAAGATGGTTCTCACGTAAAAATATGTATATTATTCTTTTCTCTTTCTATTATGTGTGTGATTATTATTATCAATTTTTCTTCTCAATTCACGGTTTTGCCACCGCCGGTTCCAAACATGTCCTAGGAGATAACTTGCTAGAAGTAACTAAAAGGAAAGAGAAGATCCCTTATGTTTACTTCCTTCCTTTTAAATGGGCCATGATTTAGCATGTAAAAATCACTTCAATTGCCTCAAGCATGATTCCATTCTTATTCTTATAAATGATTCATAGAACTCTATCATGGGGCATGCGTGTTGATCTCCCACCACGATGAGTATGGGTGTGAAAGGTGGTAACTTGCTAGAAGTACAATTAAAGAAAGAGAAGAAGGCTTGCCTTTCCTCTAGGTGAAGAAAACCAAAAATAGATGAGAATGAATGAGAGCTCAAGCAGAATGCCTAAGCCATTAATGGTGATGACAGGGAAGTTTTCCCATCTGTAGCTTACAATAGGCAAGCCATACCACGTATAAAGAAGACAGTTAAACAGAGCGAGAATGTAGGGAACACACGAAAACTCCTGAATGCTTTTCTTCCTTATGATTGTTGAAAATGTCAATCTGTGAATACAGAAATGGTGTAAGTCACGTAGTGCAATTTTGCTTTACGCGGAACCAGTAGAAACAAATTCAACTACACATAGAATTTTGAAGTTACATGGGTGCAGAATAAAGTAACAGAGAAGCTGCATTCCCTGCACAACAGAAAGTCATTCTCAGTATATGAAGGTACATGGTCAGTAATTTATGAAACTTAGTAATTATTAAGGAACAGGTGTTTAGACAAAGGAGTACCCATTATTCCAACAGCTAAGCGTAACCTGTCTCCCATGCAGTGTACTCTGAAAGAAGGCCCCTGGATCAGGAAGAAGAAATGATCCTGAGAAGATGACTCCTAATGAACATGTTATGAATGCTATCTGAGAAGTTTAGCATATAAATAGAAGATCCTCCAGAGAAGGAATAATAGAAAATTTGAAGAGGAGAAGGTTCTGTCTATGCTATAATGGATAGATGCATATGTGGATGCAAATAACTTTGACCTAAGTTGGAGGATTTGCTGTATTTCTTTAGTAGTTTCCAGCTAATTAATGATGTATCATCGAACAAGAAACAAAATAAATAGAGAATTAAAGATGGATGGGAAGAGAATTGTTCTTGAGTGGAACGTGTCAGAGGTCTTCCACTGTCCACTTGAAGAAAATCTCAGGTGTTTTTGGCTTTCATGATATCTTTGGAACTATACCCATGATTCTTTCCTGTCCAGTGACATATTATAACATTTTTCACAAAGTGGCCATGACTAGTGAAATATTTTCTTTGGTGCGAAAGATAAATTGCTTATCTAGGCAACTCAAATTCGATGGCAGGAGTCGTACAAAAACAAGACTGTCTGAAGTTCTATGATAATAAGTATTATAGTGTATCCTTTTTCTGTGGCAAGTTTTTGATGATAGGAATCATGTGCATTGACTATATAATTACAGCGTAGTAATTTCTTTCTTTAGAAGTAAAAGATATAAACAATTATATAATTTTTCCGTTAATACTGCATATCTTCATAGATTTTTAAATTTCACTGTTATTTATTCTTGGTGTCAGCCTGTAGTAGTATAAGAATCTGATATCTACAGAATACTTCCGCAATGTCTTTGGTATCAGCGTTCTAGTATAAATTGATATTATCTTGAACCTTCTCCCAACACAATAGATTCCATCTTTATGCATTGTGATTATAGTAATAGGGCTCTATGTCTGCTTAGTTGTTATAAGTTCTGAAAGATGTACGGCGTACACACGCTGTATATCCAATTTCAAGTAGCTTCTGGTGGATAACAGGTATTATAAGCTTCCTTACTTTCGAAGCAGCACCTTTAGCCTGAGGTGACTTGGTTGTGGATGCAAACATGGGACAGGACGAGTAGGTCTACAAATTTAGCCTGAGGTGGTAAATATATTTGTTGACCTAAAACTAATATAGGGATTTCATTATTCTTCAAGCTTTGGATGATGTTCCCCCAAACTAATTTGAATGACAGAAAGGGGCTTATGTAACCCTTTCTAGTTTTTTTGTTAGCCCAAACCTTTGAAACATATTATAACCGGAGGTAGTAAATAGTTAAGTTATACATTGTATTAAAATAGTCACTTTTTTGTCCGATTCATACTTATTATATCTATTTATTATTTGATTTATAAGCGAACGTATAAAACTTTATAGGAGTATCGCTTGAAACATGCTCAAGCAAATGAGGTTTTCAGTGAGCAGTTGCCTAACACACACACAACAAATATGCACGTACAAATTTATAACAGCAAGGGTGTGCCTAATATGCTTGAAGTGTGCAAATACACTAACTATTGTTGTTGCTTATGCCTAATGCGAACAAGCCAGGTACTCGTGTGCCACTTTTAGTATAAAAGACAACATGATTTTAGGATAATTGTTGTGGGAGTCTGAACACTCTTTGGTGATAGCTCAAGAGAGAAAGATATAGAAGAATGAGAAGAATTTTGTCAATTGTTCGGACTCCAAAACTTACTCCAATTTTCAATATCCTTGGTATATTATTACATTTATTATTTTAGATATTTTTACTTGTGGTTCTTTTTTAATTTTTATATATTATTATATTTATTTTAAATTATTAAAGTTACGGTGAAACCAAAAGAAGTGTTGAGATTTGTATAACCATTCTCACAATCATAATAAATTTTATAAAGACTCAAATTCTCATAATTTTACCTTCCATTTATAAAAACTTTTCACTACAAATTTGTGTGTCTTATTTTTGTTCCTTACTACTATTATTGTAATTGTTTGTCATTTCGTCTCTTCACGTATGTATCCAATGTGTTTGATTTTTTGATCCGATTAGAGATTGTTTCTTAGCTTGATTGTGGAAGCTTGATGTCTCGGACCCAACACACTATTGGGAAAGATCAGTCTGTCATACGTATAATAATTTTATTTGATTTTTCCCATGTTCATGGGAAAATTACTTCTTTCTAATTGTCGTGTTACAGTTTGTTTTCACAGCAAGGACAGATTACGCTCAGAATCAAATTCTCATGATGTTGGCCTTTTACATGGTATAAGAAGTCCAATAACTGGTTAGCGTCAAGTTGGAAGGAAAATGATAAATTGTGATAGGCCAATGTGAGGAGGTCATAGCCTGTGAAATAAGCATGAAAGCGAAAAGTTCTTTGAGACAGCATATTAGTCATATCTAAAAAGCATATTTATCTGATTGGCCAATCCAATTGTCGTGATTTGCGATCTCAGCCTTCTTCCATTTGGCTTCCATCTGCTAGTGTCATTGCTGCAATCTTCCACTAAAATTCCGTGTGGCCAACCTGCATTGTGGTTTCTGATACTATGTTCTTTTGATGGTTCTGCTAGTTGAATGCGTGTCAACCACTATCCGACATATTGATTTATTTATTTATTTATTTATTTTACTCTTGACTGTATCACTACTAAATTTAGATTCTCTCTGCACCATGATTGAATTTACGCTGCCTGCTGAAGCGATACTGAGATCTGTTGCCTACTCCTTCCATCCCAAAAAATAGAGGTGCCAGTGAGGGAGAGTGGAAGGAAATCAAGAAACAAGCTTTAGTTAACCTCATTGGTAAGGTGTTTTCCAAACAGGGTCAATTTCAGATTGACGTCAAAATATTTCAGAACTTCCAAGCGTACTTCCCATTACTTCAACACGTAAAATATGTTGATGTTATGTCGTTTTCTTTTCATTTCATTTCTTTTTTCCTGGTAAAATGGGTTAGGAATATGAAATTGTATGCTGTAGATAGCTATGTTTGATTGCTTTGAAATGTTGGCTTTCAGCCGATAGGAAAACAATCGGGTACTTCCACGAGTGCCACACATGAAAGCTCTAATTTGAAGAAGCATGGCAGCTAGACTGAACGGCTACCTTTGAGAACGGCTTTTGGAGAAGCTTGAAATTAGAACTTGCCATGAAAGCTCTAACTTGAATATACTCTTTGCACTTTTCTGGAAGCCTTTTCTTTCTTTTTCTTTTTCTTTTTTTTTTAATACGAGACAATCTCTAATTCGAAGTTTTTTTCCAGAGGGATTCAGATGAGCTTTTAGGCAAGCTTCAGTGGGGAGCTCCCAACTAGAAGCTCGAACTTATCATAGGTGGCCAAATAGGCTCATAATGAAACAACGAACATGATGCTCATGAAATTTGATATTGGCAGCTCATAACTGTGGCAAGTGCTGGCATTTTAGAACAAGTAATATGTTAGCGTATGGAAAACATGGAATATATTCTTCCAACTATATTGTTTAGCATATGCTTGTTACGTTTATGCCAAAGTAAATGCTTCTCCATTCGTCTGGATTCCAAGAACCATACATCTATGAAGAAATTTCACATGCAAATTTGTGGAGCCAATCAAAGCTTGTGTGATTATGTTAGTTTTGTCGGAGCCATCCACATTGTGGCAACCCGAACCAAAATCATCTAACCTAACCCTAACTACTCATGCGTAAAACCTCAAACCACGTAAACTATAAAATATCTATCAAAATTTAAATGTTCGTTACCATAAAATTAAATTATCATAAAAATAACGTAAATATAACCATCATAAGAAATATCAAGAACCAGAGGAGGCAGCCCTAAGTTTCTATAAAAATAAATCCTACTATCACTAAAGAAATAAGAGTTACTAATTTTCAAAATTTTTATTACTTATAAGTTCCGCAATAAATAAAGGATTATCTACTAGTGTTGCGTACTTAACTCGAATCTAGAGCTGAAAAATACAATTATAAGCCAAATATCGAACAAGAAATAATGATCAATAATACATATTAGTCAATAATTATCTTGAATAAATAATATTAACATATACAAAAATAATAAAAATAATATAAAATTTAATAATAAATTCTATTTGAGACTCTATAACTTGTTATAATTATGACTCAAAAATAACAATAAAAGTAGGTTCTACCAAACCCGCATACCACAAAAACAAAATGATTTTACATATTCTAAATATTATTAATAACAAGTAGAGATTATCCGAATCTAAACATAACAAAATAAATTCTATTTGTACGAATGACCTGAATACTCAAAATCTGAATAATAATAAAACATAGTAGATAATGCAAAATCTGAATCTTACTGAATTCAATTCATAAATTTTATTGAATATAATTTATGGGTTTCACTGAATTATAAACTAAAAATTATCTATAATAATGAGATATTATAAAAATCTTTTAGATCTTATCCTAATATTATGAATTAAAAATCACATATATCTATCTCTATCAGTTAAGTGAATACCATTCAAACGTTTAATATGCGATCAAATTGTTATCTATAGATACTCTGCCACGCTAAGTAAAAATGTCTCACAAGTGTGCATTCTCTCTACTCCCATGGGATATGAGAATAACCACGGCTAATACCCACAAAAGAAATGGGAATATTATTACTCAAGTTCCCTCTACCCATAAAAAGTATAGGGATATCACTACTCAAATTCTCTCCACCACAAAGTGTACAAAAATATCACTACTCAAATTCCCTTTATCCACAAAGTGTACAGGAATCACCACAACATGTCAAATATAGTTTTCATCATTATAATATCTCTCGATATCATACCGTATAATGGTTACATGGTTATAAGTATCCATTTATACTAAATAATATATCTTATCACCGCCATGATAAAAAAATTAATATTTGATGACTACTGGCCACACTAAATTTTTATTGATTTTATATTTTTTAAAATTATAGTGTTTTCATATAATCTCATTTACTTTAATTATAAGAAACCAATAATATACTTATATAATCAAGTATAACGTAAAGGAAATTTGCAACATATAAAATAGAAGTATCATTTAATATTAATAAAAACTATACTCACGCGATCAAAGTTAATATAAAAAAAGTTATAATTAAAAAGTATAAGAAATAATATAATAAGTATTCAACTCCTAATACATCATTGAGCCAACTACAGCACATTACAAAATACGAACTATAAAATGGTATCACATAAATACCATATCTAGACCTCAAATTGAAACTCACTTGTGTCCTCTGGCATGCTAGCACCTACTCACATTTCATCTCGCATAACAACTTATAACACTTTACCTAATTATCAACAAGATTATCAATTTGTTAATTTTATATATAAAGCTAAAATTATATACATACACCCTATTTTATCATCAACAAACAACTCATGAAATGTCATCTTTGTCCAAAGCTGACCTATCACTCGAGTGCTAAATTATTCAAACGATCAACTATATATCTATAGTAGCAGCAACAGGTATAAGAATACATTTTAAGAAGGGTAACCTAAAGTTTCCACCCACAACTCCCAGCACAGCAACAAAATCAGCCAGTAGCAGCAATTGTGTATGGATATATATATGTATGTATGTATGTAGGTATGTGATGGCATATATGTGTGGGTATATACGTGTATATATATAAATAAATAGGTATATATGTATGTGGGCGTATATGTATATAAATATATATATATATAAAAACTGATTGGAACGTTTATATGTGTATTTATAAGCATATTGATATATTGATGGTAGGAAATATTTATATGGAATTATGCAAGCATGTTAGCATGCTTGAAATAATATTAATCAATTACGTAATTATTCCCGTATTTCGTTAATAAAAGCTAATAAAACTATTCTTTGCATCAACATTGGTGGTGTGTATATAACGTTTGACACTCTATGGATAAGTAAAGGAGAGTGTACGAAAACTCTATGGTATCCGGGCGAATAGGAGTTTGTGGGACCGTAGAGTAGTCTATACATTTCCAATACCGATTCTGTTCCGAATGTTGAGGTCATAATATTGCGAATGGATGCTTATAACCTGGTGACAATCGTAGAGGATGATATATGATATATCATTGGCGAGGGATATCGGAGGTGGCATCGACATGCTACGGGTATAGCCTCTGGGAGGACTATAGGGGTAGTTGGATACCATAGATAACCTCATTGCTTTACCCAACCGTTGGGGGAGTAAATACATGACCTTTGATTCACTATGGTAGAATAAGGTCCATGGAGACTCCTGTCATTTATCTAATTGTGACCTCATATGGAACTGATGATCGGATTCGACGGAATCCATGTTGCTTCCTTAATACTTAGCCGTTCACGTGGCCTTCGGGTCGTGGACACGACATGTTATTGAGTCTCGGACAGTAGTGGATATATTACCTGCTATGATTGGTTTTATTCATTATTTTATCATCTGAGATGCTTTATTATACTCCTCTATTATTGTTCATTTTTACTTGCTGGGTATTCGACTCACCGTTGTGTTTTATTGGCTCCAGATTAGACAGGTTGATATCAGGATCAAGGAGATCACGTGACTTTTGGGTAGCCACCAGATAGAGTTGATATCAGAGCTCGAGGCTCTCCGGATGGGAATTTAAGATTTTTAATTTAGTTATTTTTTGACTTTTGTTAGATTTTCTTTATGAGAATTGATATTTTGGGACATCGATGTCACCTATTGAAGTTATTATTATTTCTGTTATGGATATTTAATTTATGATACATTTATGAGGATCATTGGTGATATTTTGATGATATTGAGTTAGTTAATGATATATAATTTTTGAAATTGGGGACGATTCAAGATTTTCACCGTGATGATCTGGATTGGGTTCAAGATTCGAGCCTCAGGTTGTTACAAAAATTTTCTTCTAAATGAGAGAAAAAAATTACAGGACTCTAGGTTCGAGAACAATTTTACTATTCAGATGCGTGAGTATAAAGGATAAAGAACCAAGTGTACAGTGACTCTCAAAGATCACTCTTATAATCACGAGTGTTCTCTTAGTTATGTAGCATGAGTATCTTTCTTTCTCTCTCTATGAGCGTAAATGCCAGTGCAGAAAATATTCTTTGTTAGGTACACAAGTAAATACTTATATAGTGGTTTGAATCCTCCTACGTGGAGCGCCTATGTGGAGTTGGCGTGTGTAGGGGTTGTACCACCAACTCTGCAAATCCATGTTGCCATGTTAGAGGCGTTGCGTGCATGTGAGCTTCCTCTGCGAGACGTCACTTCTGCAGTGATCACGCCTACTCTACAAACCATCATTCCCTATGAAGATTTCGTGTTGCAGATATTGCGCCTACTCTGAGCTGGCGTCCTCAATCATCCTGAGCTTCCTTTCCTGCGCTCATGACATCAGAGATTTCTCAGAGTCCTCGTCCTTAATAAAGGCTTTTGGCCTTTATCAAGTCAGCGGACATTTGGTATCAAATGTCTTTGGCTTTAACTGTGAGCTTGGTCAGCAACAAGTCTTCGGGATTTCAAAGTCATATCCTCAGTGCTATGTCATCAGGGCTTTATTGGAAACTTTGGTCTCTTATGGAGTTCTCGTGCCTCCTAAGCCAAATCAGTCTCTCGAACCAATTCAGCCTCGTGGGCCTCTTAGGACATGGTCTCAACTTTTAGACCTTTTATCTGGGCTCTAGGTATCACTACCCATCACTAGCCCCCCATGCCAAGAGGTTTGAATGCCTCAACCTTTGACATGTGCAATGGGGCAAATGCCTCGAGCGACTTTGGTATTGTTTTGATCTTTCAGAACGTTTCTTTTTGTCCGCAGCTTAACGCTCCTTTTTTCAAGAGCTAGCTTTTCAAGTGTCCACAGTCTTTTCCTGAATGGCTCAGCCAGAATCCATCTGATGAAGCGATTACAGTCTGATGACTGAGGAAAAGCATCCGAGGGTATTACTAGAACCAATGGCTTGAGCTGATGTTGTCTGTGGATTCTTCCCAGGTCCGAGGCGTTGGCCTATGCTGACAATTAGCGCATTAAATGCACAATAAATTTGCATTAAACGCTGCCTTGGTAAGGGAGTGGTATCATTGCTGGCGACCTGTGGGGAGTCAACACGTGGCTTGGTGATTAATGAAGTGCGCCTTTTTGAATTTCACGGCTGTTTCAAAAGCCTTTCCTTGCTTTCATTCCTTCGTCTGCAATCCTAAGTGTTTCATTCGAACTCTGTGGGCTTTCCTTGCTTAAGCTTTCGCCTCCCATTTCTCTTCTGCTTTCCTTTTTCTTCATAATCTCCTTTCATGGCTCCAGGCATGAAGGATATCACTTCCACTCTTTCTTTTGAGGACCTCGAGGCCAATCGAGCAAGATACAAGATTTCGAGCTCGATGGGCATGGTAGTTCCTGGTGACCATAAAAGAGCGTGCTCACATTCAGATGGCTTCATTACTGTTTACAAAGTCTATTTTAAAGGTAGTCTTTGATACCCCATGGCCTTGGAATTCTTCGAGATTATGAGGGACCTCAAAGTCCCTGTGGCCAGGCTCCAACCTAATGCCGTTAAGTATCTGGTCTCTCTCTGCATTTTTGCTCGCTGCCACAAGAAAATCTTTGATACTGTGGCCTTAAAGGTTATCTTGAGGTTTGTCCACAGATAGGATTGGATCATGATTTCTCCTAGCCCCGAATTCGTCACTATAAGCGATGGAAACCCTGATTCCACCAAAAGGTGAAAGGATAAGTTTTTCTTTCTTGGCGTTCATGAGAATTGGGCCATCCCTAATGAGTAGGACAATGTGGAGCCTAATTTGTGCAAGGATGCCACAACAGATGAGAGGGCTACGGTGAAAGATTTTACGGACTTGCTGCTGTCCAACCTGAGCTCATTTAATGAAAATAAGAAGAACAGATGGCTGAGGCCCAAGTACTTGGGAAAAACCAAGTAGGAGCCTCAGCTCGAGGACTCTGGTATCCCTTTTGTTCCTTTGACAAATAAGAAGTTGAAGAAGAAGCGACAAACTCTAAAGACTAAGGAGTCGTCCGAGTGGACAAAGAAAAATCATCAGACTAAAACTTTGAAGCATCCGATGGTAGTTATTGATTACTCCTCGTCCAATGAAGATGATGCCACTATTGACCGGCTGGTGAGAAAAAAGTGGCCAGTCTGAGGGGCTAGAGACGTCGGGTCTTTAGTTGACGCTAAGCCTACCGAGCAGCCTTCTGAAGTCGTGGGCCTGTTTGTGAAGCCACCTGTTGCCCCTTCTTTTTGTGAGTCCATGCCTGACATTCCTTCTATTTTCACTGGTGAGGTTATGGATTGGATAGATAATCCATTTAAGGACATTATCAAGGAATAGGCAGAGGGGGAGACTGAGGCGACTCAAGACGAGGAAGCAGTGATGATGACTTCGATGACGATTGCTGAGACTACTGAGGCCGAGCAAAGGAGGACCACTGAGGCGGCCACTACTGAGCTCCCTTACCTAACAATCCAAGTTTACAGTCCGATTGAGCTTCTACCCAAGGCCCGTGAGGCTACCCTAGTCGAGGACATCATTGGGACTTTACATGTTGCTGAAGCGAAGGCTGGGGCTAAGGATCACTTTGAAGCGGCTGAACCCCCAGTCATTAACTTAGGTGAAGTTGCCCATGCGGCCGAGGCCGCAACCGCTATGGGACCGGTGAAGTCTGAAGCCCCTAAAGGAAACTGTCCAGTAGAGAGCTCATTTTTCTCCAAGGTACATCTCTGTTTCACCTTAAACTCTTTTGTTTTCTAGATGACACTTTAATAACTATCCCCTCTTTTATAGCTCCGTGAGCTGGTCGGCCGATTTACTCCAATTATTGATGAAGCCGCCCAATCTTTCACGGGCTTGGAGAACCTCAAGGCTGCTGAGGAGCATAATAAATGCCTGGAGCTTGAACTTGCTGAAGCTAAGGTCAAAATTGCCTCTCTTGAGGATTTACTGAAGGCCTAGCAATAGTGGTACATTTTCCTCTGGGAGCAAAATATTTGTCTGGAGGCCGAGCTTAAGACTTCAATAAAGGCTGACAATATCAAACCTGTATTAGAGCGAAAGTATTGGGATGGCATCGCACTGTGCCGCCGCGTAATAAAGATGTTGATGCCCTAGTTTCCCCTTTCTCCGCTCCGTCCGAGGAATGCCTATGCTGAAAGCAAATCAGACCAGGATGAGATCCTAGACCCTTCTTCACCTAGATCTTCTGGGTCTTAGTGTATTATTGTATATGTATACATTTTTTGTTATACATAATATATACATATATGAAAAGGTTTTTTTTTTTTTTTTTGGCACAACCTCTGTTCTTTACTTGGATTGCTTATGCTTATGGTTCTTTCTTGAACTTAGACTCTTAAGAAGTTTTACCCTTTATGAGCAAAGTATTTGAACCTTTTGATCGTCGTTGGCTGAAGATGCTATTTCTAGGGTCTTTGTATTCTTACTATTTTTAAGCCCTCTAAGTTTTTAAATTTAACCTCTTATGGGCTGCTTGGTGTCATTGCCAAGTTTTGAATCTGACTTCGATGAGCTGCTCGAACTTTGCTGAGTTTTGTGAGTACAGCCTCTTAATGGGCAGCTCGAACTTTGTCAAGTTTTTGAGTACGACTTCAATGAGCCACTCGAATTTTGCCCAGTTTTGTGAGTATGACCTCTTAATGGGCCGCTCGGACTTTGCCAAATTTTTTTAACAAGTGAAAGGGATTTTTTCACTTAACTTAGGGGCAGCCTAGGTCTTGTAGATTTATGAAATGATATGTAAACACTCAATTGAATACAAAATAGTAAACAAATAAAAATTTTATCAATATGATGCAAGCATATCAAATGATGTAACCAACTATACCTGTGTGTTGTACATATTTACTGATAGTATTTCTTGAGATGGGTGGCATTCCACGTTCGAGGGACAAGCCTTCCCTCCTGGGTGTGCAGCTTGTACACCTTGTTTTGAAGGATGGCTGAGATAAGGAACGATCCTTCCCAATTTAGAGAGAGCTTGTTCCGACTGATCTTTTTATCAGTGGCCTCAATACTTCTTAGCACTAAATCTTTCATTTCGAATTGGTGCGCTTTCACCCTCTTATTATAATACCGGGCAACCCTCTGCTGGTACACCATCATACGCAGTCTTGCTATGCCTCGGGCTTCCTCAAGTAAGTCTAAATTTTTTTGGAGTCTCTGCATATTATTGTGTGGATTGAAACTTTTCACTTGAAGACTGGACAGTCTGACTTCCACTGGAATGACTGCCTCGACCCCATAACACAAGCTGAAGGGAGTTTCCTGTGTAGGCTCTCTTAGAATTGTCCTGTTCTACCATAATATTGATAGCAGCTCGTCAACCCATGAACCCCCAATATACTCCAACTTCATCTTCAATCCATGCAATATTGTGCGTTTCGTAACCTCCACTTGCCCATTGCACTGCGGGTATGCGACTGAGGCATACACCAGTCTTATCTTTACGTTTGTGCAATACTTGGTGAACTTTTTTCAAGTGAATTGGGTCCCATTGTCAATCATAATACATTTTGGGATTCCGAACCTGCACACAATACTCTGTCTGACGAAGTCTGTTGCATTTTACTCGGTTATGTGGGCTAATGGCGTGACCTTAACCCATTTTGTAAAGTAGTCAATTCTGACGATCTAGAATTTTCTTTGTCCAAATACTGTTAGCAGCGGTCCAAGTATATCCAACCCCCATTACGCAAACGGCTAAGGCGATTGTAGAGCTTAGAGTTGTGTGTGCGGCTGGTGAGTAAGATTGCCATGGACTTGACAGTTCTTGTATTTTCGGACAAAGTTCAAAGCGTTGTACTATATAGTTGGCCAATAGTATCCTTACCTCGTTAGCTTGAATGCTAAGATCTTGCCCCCAATATGGGATCCATAAGTTTTGAGATGTACTTCCCCGATGGTATAATCAGCTTCTTCTGGAGTGAAGCATCGTAGATAGGGGCAGAGAATCCTCATCGATATAATCAGCCATCCATGATAATGTACCACCATGCTGTCTTCTTTACCTTCTTGGCTTCCTCTGCATCTTGAGGCAATGTCCCGTCGAATAAGTATCTTAGGTAGGGGGTCATCCAATTGTCGAAGCTAGATATCTGCATCACTTCTTATTCATAATCGTCCACACTAGGTTTATCAAAGACCTCGTACATTCCTCAGGCATATTACTCTAGGTCTCCCGATGCTACTGCTTTTGCTTGCTGGTCAGCTTTTCCATTCTCCTTTTATGGGTTGTGAACTATTTATACCTTCTCAAAGGCTGAGATTAGTCCTCAGACTTTTGAAAGGTATTTGGACAGTTGTGGGCTGTTTGCTTCACAGTTTCCTCGGACCTAGTTGATGACTAACTAGGAGTCACTATAGATAACCAGATCCTTGGCGGGGTACTCCTTTGCTAACCATAGTCCTACAAGTCTTCGTGTTTCGCAATGTTATTGGTCGCCGAGAACCCGAGGACCATCGAGTACTTTATCTCTGATCCCTCAAGTGTCCTCAACACAATGCCAGCTTCACAACCATCATTCATGGATGAGTCATCAACATGTAGAGTTCAGACTGTTGGGCTGTGTGATTCTTCAGCATCACAAACGTCCGAGGCGTCCAGGGTTAGGGTTGTGATTTAGAGAATAAAGTGTGCCAAGGCATGGCCTTTTAAGGACAGTCTCGGGCAAAACTATATGTCAAACTCTCCCAACTTCATGGCCCACTTAACCAACCATCTTGATATTTCTAGCTTTTGCAGAATTGCTTTCAAGAGCTGGTCAGTCAGGATGATAACTTTACGTGTTCAAAAATATGGTCTTAGTTTTTGAGCGAATACACGAATGCCAAAGCCATTATTTCCGTACGAGAGTATCTTGTCTCAGCGATAGCCAAGATCTTAATGATGTAGTATACAGGTTGTTGTCTGTCGTGTTGCTGTCAAATCAAGGCTGAGCTCAAGACTGTGTCGAACACAGTAAGGTACAAATAAAACTTCTCACCTGGTAGGGGAGAAGTTAAAGGAGGGGGTTTAAGAGATACCCTTTGAGTCCTCGGAAGGTTTATCCGCCGTAAGCCATCTATTGAAAACCGTTAGTTTTGCTCCCTCTTAGGGCCTTAAAAATGGTAGGTACTTCTCGGTCGACTTGGCCAAGAAGCGAGACAGCGCTGCTAGCTTCTCAGCAAGCTTCTGGACCTCCTTCATGGTCCGAGGGGATTTCATATTAAGGATGGCCTTAATTTTTTTCTGAATTTATTTCGATCCTCGGTGCAAAACAATGTTACCCATGAACTTCCTCGATGTCACTCCAAATGTGCACTTAGCTGGATTGAGCTTCACCTGGTGTGGTCTTAGGATATTAAAGGTCTTATCTAGATCTTGAATGTGGTAGTCGATTATTCTGCTTTTGACAAGCATGTTATCCACATAGACCTCAACATTCCTTCTGATATAGCCTTCGAAGATTTTATTTACGAGCCTCGAATAAGTGATACAGCGTTCTTAAGACCGAAAAGTATGACTTTATAATAGTAGTCCCTTGGTCCGTCATAAACGATGTGTGCTCCTCGTCATCGGGACTCATCCTTATTTGATTATAACCCGAGTACATGCTCATGAAGCTTAGAAGTTGATGTTCAGACGTCAAGTCTACAAACCAATCGATCCGCGACAGTGGGAAGCTATCCTTTGGACAAGCTTTATTAACGTATGTAAAGTCCACGCACATCCTCCACTTCCTATTATTCTTCTTGACCATCATGACGTTGGACAGTCAATCTAGATAATGCACCTCCTGTATAAATCCGACATCTAGAAGTTTATTTACCTCTTCCCAGATAGCCACCAACTTTTTCACTGAATAGTTTCTCCTCTTCTGTTGAATAGGCTTATGATTGGGATCTAGGCCAAGTTTATGCACTATTACTCCAGTCGGTGTCCTTGACATGTTGCTCGGTGCCTAGGCAAAGACATCTAAATTTTTTCTTAGGAAACTAATGAACTGGTCTCAGAAAGGTTGAGGCATTGAATTGCCTATCTAGATGGATTTTTCAGGATCTCTAAGATCTAAAAGGATTCAGTCGATTACTTCTCCAGACTCGGCCTGTTACAATGTCGCTTCATCACGGAAATCTAAGTCTTCAACGAGCTGAGGAACAGACATTTGCGTGACTTGGGACATATAGTATGTCCATCCAGCAAATTGATCCCCACGGACCTCCCCAATCCCATATGGCGTGAGAAACTTCATCTTCAAATATGGGATTAAAGTTACGGCTCCGAATGCAGCCAAGGAAGGACGTCCGAGGATAGCATTATAAACCGACAGGTGGTCAACAACCAAGAAGGTAAGGGTCTTGGATGCTATCCTTGAATATGTCCCTAATGTAACCTCAAGTTGGATGACTCCCTGCACTGGTACTGGCTGGTTGTCTAGTCCGTTGAGGAGTCTTTTGGTAGATGTCAGTTGGCTTTTCTTAAATCCCAATTTATATAAGGCACCAAGGTAAAGCAAATTGTAGGAATTTTCATTATCAATGAATACTCGTTTCATCTTGCAATCTAAAACCCCATCAGAAACAAGTGTAGTTACAACTAAATGGTCAGAATGGGGGATATTACATGGGCCATATCTTTGTCGCTAAAACTAATGACCTCATCCCTAAATTCTACCATTGGCTTCTTCTACTTTGCTACTGGATCCTCCCGGGTGCCGTCTCTGGTCGGGCAAGTCGATATCATGTTGACGACTCTCGCGGCTACTCAAGTCCTTGGGTGGTCAGCCTCACCATCTTCTATTGTTCCAAAAGCCTGTCCGGGTCTTTACAGAAAGTGGTTGAGGTAACATCTTTTGATCAGGTCCTTTATTTCTTTTTGCAACGTCCTGTAATCCTCGACACCGTGACCTTCGCAATGATGGTAGTAGCAGTACTTGAACTTGTCATCTCCATTGGGATTCTTTAGTGATTTGGGCCACTTCAAAAATTTTCTATCCCAAATCTGCATTAGGATGTTGGTATGCGAGTCATTCAAGGGAGTCAAGTTTAAATATCAGTACTTCCCTACAAATGGTCTACTCGGACTTCTACTACTTCTTTGCCGTTCGGGAGCCTTGTCAGTCTTCATTTTTCCTTTTTTCCTCTACCGTCCTCGAGGGGAGGCTCTTTTCCTGGATGGACCTCTTCGCGTCATTGGCTTCTCGGTTGATATGTATGCTCGTGCCACGACCTCGGCCTCCACGAAGGTCTGGGGTCATTTGTGGATGAGGTCCTTGAAGAAAACTTCTCCTTCCAATGCAGATAAGAAAGCATTCAACTTCACCCAATTTGCCAGTTTTGGAATCTGTTGGGCCTCCGTAATAAATCGAGCCAAAAATCCTCTCAAGCTCTCCCTGGCTCCTAGCTTTACGTGAGTAGGGTGCCAGAGTTGCTTCTCAATCCTTCTGCTGGAGGCAAACTGTGAGAGAAAATTGCCTGCCAGCTCGTTGAATGATCGAATGAAATTTGCTGGCAGTCCATAAAACCATATCCTCGCATCTCCCTTAAGTGTCAGTGGAAAGCACTGACACATCATCATCCTATCCAAGCCTTAAATGCTTAGATGCTCACAAAAGTGATCAAGATGATCCATTGGATCAGCGCTTCCATTGTATACGTCGAGATTTGGCATCTTAAACTTTGGGATTTGTGCGTCCTTGGATCCTCATGTTGGGTGGCTTGCTTCGTGGGGTGCTTCTTCCCCTTACCCTTTTTCTGGGACGTCGTGGTTTGAGAGAACTTAGATGGCGCCTCCTCTAGCTGCGCATCCATTTTTTAACAAAGGGTCCAAATGGCTTTAGACATGTCATCCATCTTCATCGCCAACACCCGTACGTACAAATCAGGATGATCCTCTATCCTAATGCATGCAGTAGGGCCATTGCCACATGAGGCAGCTTCTCTGATCGGGGCACTAGCTTGTACTCTCGTGTTTACCATTTTTTAACTTTTGAAAAATGTATTAACTTGACTTTTTATCGGTTCTCACAGATAGTGCCAATGTTACATCTTCGGATCCTTATCTCTATATGAATGAGGACTCGAATGCAAAGCAAAACCAATATATCTTTTAAGTAGATGGGAGAGACAGAGTGTGTGTGACACATAGTATTTTAACATGAAAAATTCTCTTCTAAATAAGAGAAAAAACCACGAGATTTTGGGTCCAGCAACAATTTCACTATTCAGATGCATAAGTACAAAGGGTAAAGAACCGAGTGTACAATAACTCTCAAGGATCACCCTTACAATTGCAAGTGTCTTCTCAATTATGCAGTGTGAATATCTTTCTTTCTCTCTCTATGAGCGTAAATGCTAGTGTAGAAAATGTTCTTCCTTTATTAGGTACACAGTGAATGCTTATATAGTAATTTGAATCCTTCTACGTGGAGCTCCCTCATGGAGTTGGCGTGTGTAGAGGATCCTGCCACCAACTCTGCAAATCCATCTTATTATGTCAGAGACGTTGCGTGCATACGGGCTTACTCTACGAGATGTCACTTCTGCAATGATCATGCCTACTTTACAGACTATCATTCCCTGTGAAGATTGCGTGTTGCAGAGATTGCCCGTGCTTTTGCGATAATCAACACTCTAAGCTGGCATCCTCAATCATCCTAAGCTTCCTTTACTGCACCCATGCCATCGAAGATTTCTCAGAATCCTCGTCCTTGATAAAGGCTTTTGGCCTTTATTAAGTCTGCGGATATTTAGTGCCAAATGTCCTCGGGTTTCAATTGTGGGCTTAGTCGGCAACAAGTCTTCAAGCTTTCAGAGACATATTCTCAGTGCTATATCCTTGGGGCTTTATTGGAAACTTTGATCTCTTACGGAGTCTTCGTACCTCCCAAGTCAAATCAGTCTCTCAAACCAATTCAGCGTCGTGAGCATCTTGGGATGTAGGTTCAATTTTCAGACATTTTATCTAGGCACTAGGCATCACTACCCATCAATACCTTGTAAGAATCAGCTTGAATTTTGATATAGATTACTAAAAAAGAGCAGTATATGAAAAAGAAGATGGAAATATACTTGCAAGAAGGTTGAACTCAAGAGAAATGAGGAGTATCACTTGCCTTGCTTTGATTTTTTTTTGGGCTCCAAAAGCAGTAGCAAAACACAATAACAGCACATAGTAACAGCAAAAGGCTCGGCTCACTCTCTACCTCTCTATTCTCTCTTCTCTCCCTCAACTGAATTCTGTTTTTCGACTGCAATAGTAGAATGAAGAGTTCCGTGGTCCTCTAACAGTGAAGACGGCTGAATATATATAATTTTACCTTGTAAAGTAGGACTCAACTGATGATTGCTTTGCAAAGAAGGGGTTGGCTGATGATGGAATTTAATTTGGGGCTTGTTGATAGTGAGAAAAAATAAGGAAAAGACCTTTCGAAATGGAATCAACCAAATACAAGATTATCAAAAAAAATAAGGCACGTAGAACATTGAGAATTTTGTGTAAAAAACCTTTCAAAATAGAAGGAAAAAACAGAGGATATAAAATCCAAAAACCTTTTTACTATAAAGATAATAAAATGTGAAATACAATAACTTATAACAGTAAAATAAAGTGCCTTTTTTTTCCATCTCATTGTCTACAAAGTTGATCCTGTGAGTGTTTTTCCATAATTTAAGTCTATAAATCTTTTTTATATTTATTGGATTCTAATATTTTTAATATCAAAATATATGTTAACTTGAACCCTTTTGTCTCCTTTTATATAGACAAATATGCATTGTAATTATATGGAATCCGATTGTTACCTTATTACTATTAATTGCTTACTTATATTTTTACACTTTTACTTGTAATTTTCTTATATTTTACGAATTTGACCCTAACAAAAGTTTCACATTGCATCCTAGGATTAATCCTAAACACTTTAAAGTGTTGTGGCTTATCTTGGTTAGCGCCCGTTTTCACGGGAACCAAACGCACTGTACGGTTTGCTACTATAAAAATTTAGACCATAACACTTTGTACCTCATAACTTTTATATAGCCCTACACTCATATAGATCATTTTAGTCACCATGAATCGTGTAATTCAGATAGGATACACCTGACACCTGAACCTAATTATCTCGAATCAAACATATTTGATTTTTTGACATGTATACAGATTGACCTTCTTTAATGTAAACAAAGTAAACATGAGTAATTTTTGTTTTATTTCATCGAAGCAAATATCTTTGTGAAACTTACATGTTAATAACAATACTAGATAGCCTAACTTTTCAATCTGAATAATTTACCAGCATTGCCTCAAGGAAAGAGCAATATTACTTTCAATTGCAGGGTTCTTTTTTTATTCTCTTTCTCATAGCTAACTAGTCTATGTGATCTTCTTATCCATCCTCATGGGGACAGGGATATAATTTCTTTTCCATTCCACCAGATTTAGTATGACCAGCCTAAATCTAATAAGAAATTAATATCCAATAAAAAATATTAGGGTGAATATAATTTGAAGTCAATATGTTCTATGCTTGATTTAAAGAGAATGATGCATGCACAAATCGGCAGCAGCACCGACAACGCAGGAAGGAGGCTAAAACAGAGGAGGAGATGGAGGCAGGGGAGATCGGCAGAGGAAAAATAGAGGAATAGAGGAAAAGGATGAAGATGAGGAAGTATTGGGAAGGGGAAACTGCAGAGAGAGTCTGAGGGGGCAGATAGAAGAGATGGAAACGGAAGAAGGAAGGGGAAGGAAAGAGTTCTGGAGACAAGAGAGTGAGAGAGAAAGTGTGTGTGTGTGTGTGTGTGTGTGTGTGTGTCAGGGAAAAGAGAAAAGGCTCAAAGTAATAGAGAAGAAAATCAGAGAGAGATAGCAGAGAGGAGAGGAAATAGGAAAATCTCATCTGTCTCGTTTACTGTAACAACTAAATACATATATAATAAAGAGTCAATTAATTTGGTTCCAAACCAATTAAACAAATTAACTAACCAAGTAATTAATTATAACTAAATAATAAACTAATAGTATAATATATTTAACTAATAACTATAATATATTTGACTAATAAGCTTGTAACATTACCCTTCCCATTAAGAGAACCTTGTCCTCAAAGTTGAAGGAGGAAGAACTTTGTGGAGTGTTGTAATTGTCTCCCCATGTAACTTTAGCGGCCCGCCTGTAACCCTTTGGAAGTCGAGAATCAAACTTGTCCCTCAACGGAGGGAAGGAGTCCACTTCTAGCAACGCGAACCTCTCACCCGATATAAAAAACTCAGCCCACAATTTCGTTGAACAATTGCCCACATATAGAAAATCAAGTAAAGCCAACTTGGAATCATCAGTTGCAATATCACCAACACCAAGCTATTTGAGAGATCCCAAATAAAATTTCACTACACCAATGAACTAGAGTGGATCAGTTTGCTTCCACCTAAAGGTTTGGCCAGTAGGGAATGTTGCTTACTTACTCGCCATCGCGCCTTGTACTTCATGTTGGGCCAAAAGGTTGGTCGGACAAAATGACACAAAATTACACACGGTGAAAGGAAAAGAGGAAGAAGAAGCATACACAAATTTTACGTGAAAAATCCTTCACAAACCGAAGGAAAAAATCACGAGACACAAAATTCACTATAAGTCCACTATGTGCAAAATTAGCCACAAACACCCAATATGGAGTATCCGCAACATATCCGAGAATAACAAAGAAAAAACTCTCCAGAGTTTAATAAGAAAATACTCCTTCATTTTCACACTCTATTTTTCTCTCTTCTTCCTCACTGGCGGTGCACTCTTCTGTTTTTTCACCCTTGAATCTCTCACACCATTTTTCTACCGTTTACAATATACATATATATTGTTGATCTGCCGAATATTCTATTCCAGACAAAATATGTTCCTATTAACAATATGAAGATACTCTGCATAAACGGTACCCTAAAATCACGCACGCTAAGAAAATTTTTTGAGCTAGCACCCATGGACCCAAGTGGATTCCAAACAGGAAATCCATTCATGCCAAACTGGTTTTCCTGCCAAATCCTACCAACCTGGCAAGCTGCGCATTTTGCTTTCTTCCAAAATGGTTAAATCTTTCATTTTGGCCAATCGGTAAATCCTGCGCATACAAGTTATTTTTCCTTCACAGCCGGTCAACCCTTTGACCAAAATTCCAACTGGGCAAAATCTGCACTTGCCATTTGCCTTCTTGGCTGGTCAACTTCTTGACCGGTTAATTTGCCTCAAGGAAAATCTGTGCCTGCCAATGGGCATCCTTGGCCGTCTCGCTCCTTGGTTGCTGGCCTCCATCAGCCGGTCAATAGAGTTGACTGGCTTCTGCTCTCCAAAAAGGTGCTCTGATATTTTTTACTCCGAAAATACTCTCCGCCAGTCAACCTCTGCATTGACCATCTTTAGTTATTTGCTGGTCAACCTCCCGTTGACCAGAAATTACTTTCTAGTTTTGATCTCTACCAAATGAACTCCGTCATTTGCTCTTCACAAAACCTCCAATGACAAGACTTGTTTGTTGAGTCACCTACAAGGAAGTGACTAACTCCAACACTCCAATACTCTTCACAATAATATCATAGTTAATTAATGCAAGTTAGGACAAGTTCTTATAAGAGGAATTACTGAAAGAATATTTCACTCCAAGATCTGGACCGCAGAAATCTACCAAACTACCGCATTCCTCTCCATCTTCATCCGATGCATTGCTAAGCAACTCATTGGTACCAGAATCACTGTCGGTTTCACTGATTTCATCAAAATCGCTGCCTCTATGGACACGTTCATCTTCGGGATTTCGTATGTGTTGACTCATGAAATAACTTATGTCATGTGCACCTTCTGCTGAAGGTATGAACATAGCCTTTTGTCTCTCCAAAGTGTCCCAATTAATATCCTTGAAGAAAATATGTCCCTTTTACCTCTTTGGCCCCAGTTGCTCCTAACCATTGTGCTGGACTTCCAATGAGCAATGGGTTGATCCAGTCATATGTTTTGTTGCTCATTTCCTCTTGTATCTTGGGCTGGTATAGACCTTGATTCATGTTATTATTAAAATTTTGTTGCGGAGAGTTTGCATTGAATGGTGGAATGCCTACTAGCAATTCAAAAAGAATTGCACCCACAGACCAACAATCAACTGTGGCACCATGTCCCATTCCAAGAAGTATCTCAGGAGCCAAATCATCTGGGGTGCTAACGACAGAAGGATTTTGGAGCAGTGCTCTCTTTGAAGAATGCCGAGTGGCTAAATTCGTTGTGTCATCATCCAGAAAAGCATTGCCGCTGGCTGATGGGCCAGACAAGGCATTAGTGCTGATGATAAGGCCAACCTTGGAGAGCCCATCAAGGCTGATCAATAGGTCATCAAGTTTCACGTCTTTGTGCACCACATTTAGGGAATGCAAATACTCCAATGCAAGAACAACTTCTAATATATATACCCGAGCCATATCTTCATCTAAGCATCTCAAATTTCTCAGCAACGAGTAAAGATCTCCTCTATTGAAATACTTCATGGCTAGGTAAAGGTTTTCTTTGCATGCCAATGAATAGAAAAATCAAACTACAAAGGGATTGCGAGTTGTTTGTAAGATATGTCACTCAGCCAATATTCTTTCAACTGCATTCTTACAAATCATATCAGCCTTCTTCAAAACCTTTATTGCAAATAAGTCACCATTTTCTCGTATTATAGCAAAAAAAAAAAAACTATGGCCATACGCCCCTCTGCTAGTTGGGTTGATGATTTCATAATCTTCCATTGAAGTTCGGTCATTGGTACGTGGATTGATTGGGCTCGCTCATAAGTTACGAATAGAATCATTCTCCATTGAATTGTCTTCATCAACCAGATGTTGTAAATCCACTAATTTATCTTCTATTTGTACGCAAAGATATACATACCTTTTCTGAAAGGACTCCTTTATGAGTCTTCCAAATGTCTCAATGACAAGGGAGTCCACCTTTCAATCCTGAATGGAATATGTAAGGTCCTCAAACTGCACAATCATGTGATCCAACGCACAGTACCCATGATTGTTTACATCGGCAATTGAGCAGGCAATAGACTTGTTTTTTATTCGACTGGCATCCACCTTTTGCTCCACTCATTTTGCCATACGGAAGGCGTCTTGTATTGTCACAGGCTTCCACATTAGGAGCACACGGCTCGGAGGTCCTGTCATGGAGTGTACTGGCTGCTTGGACAGCGGCCGGCCGTGAAAATTGGGGCGTCCAGTACCAACCGTGCTATTGTTGGGAAGCCGAACGGAAGTTCCGATGTTGAAGACGGGTGATACAAGTGGTAGTAAGGGCAAGGTTTGAGCAAGTTGGTGGAACATATGAGAGATTGAAGTTGTGAACGGTAATATAGGTGGACGGTCAAGAAGAGTTGTGGACGACATTGTTTATCGTTCAATTAAGGTTGGTAAGCATGGGCTTTCATTGAGGGGTTGCCGGAGGTGTGCCTTGGTGGAAGCAGAGTTATTGATGCAGTTGTCTGTGGGAGTACCAGGCACAACGAAGGGCGCAATTTCTGGTTGAGGTAAGGAAAAATGAAGATCTGTGGTGCCGTTTGGTGGAGTTCGTGACGTTCTGAGTGAGGTTTGGGTTCGGAGTTGCAAATGTGGTAGTGGAATCGTGGTCGAAGATGGGCTGAATGCAGTGGTAGTTAGAAGTAACAGTGGACGATGAAAAATCACAGATGGAGAAACCACAAGTGAGGAAGAATTTACTAACCAGTTTCACTCGATTTTATTGAGCAATGGCAGAATGTCATCAATGGAGTGCTGAATAATCTTGGTGGTGGAAGTAATTTTGGCGATTCATTTTGCATGTTGTTGGATGCCCGTCGCCTGCTGCTGGACGGTCACGGCAACGTTCTTCGCCTCCTTCGAAAGCCTTGTAACAGCAGCTTCAAGGGCTTCAAATGATTGTTCTTCGGTTGCCATCTCCTCTACCGTGTCTCAATGAGAGCACCTATAATGCGTGCACAAATCGGCAATGGCACCGGCAACGTAGGAAGGAGGCTAAAACAGAGGAGGAGATGGAGGGAGGAGGGTCGGCAGAGGAAAAGTAGATGAATAGAGGGAAAAGATGAAGATGAGGGAGAAAGTATTGGGAGGGGAAACTACAGAGAGAGTTTGAGGGGGCAGAGAGAAGAGATCGAGAGTGAAAAAGGAAGGGGAAGGGAAAAGGGTCCTAGAGATAGAGAGAGAGAGAGAGAGAGAGAGAGAGAGTGTGTGTGTGTGTGTGTGTGTGTGTGTGCGCAGGAAAAGAGAAAAGGCTCAGAGAGAGAAAAAAAAATTAGAGAGAGATAGCAGAG
Source organism: Nepenthes gracilis (assembly GCA_033239525.1). NCBI lineage: Eukaryota > Viridiplantae > Streptophyta > Magnoliopsida > Caryophyllales > Nepenthaceae > Nepenthes > Nepenthes gracilis. The sequence goes on from BSYO01000021.1 coordinate 513,594, forward strand.
AGGAGAGGAAACAGAAAAATCTCATCTGTGCCATTTACTGTAGCAACCGAATACATATATAATGAGCCAACTAATTCGATTTCAAGCCAACTAAACAAAATAACTAACCAAGTAATTAATTATAACTAAATAATAAACTAATAGTATAATATATTTAACTATTAAGCTTGTAACAGAGAATCCCTACAACATCATATTTGTGTACATCAAGGTGGTTAAGTATATATGGGCACAATTCCTTTGCCATGGAAAAAGGACGCATCATGGCTCCTGTGTGCAACCTGTTGTTGCATTGAAACAGAATAATAATCATTCATAAATTTAATATACGAGGTAAAAGGTAGGTGATTGCACAACGTTGTGGATTCGATAAGAGCTTGATAAATGTTGCTTTTATTCGTCTATTATCAATAAGAGCTTGATAATGTTAACCCGTGATTATCATATCATAATAAAGTGTTTTATTGTTAAGATAAAATTTCAGTATGTAAGGTTTAATTATAAACATAAATATTAAAAAGTAAGCAACGTGAAAAGGTTCAAGTTTACTTCAGTTGAGTAGGGATAACATAGGATGACATAATAATGCAGGCAGCTGAATGCACACCATTTGATCATTTGAATAGACGCCAAAAACGAAAGTGTTATTCAAATCAACGCGTCAAGAAAAAATAGAAAAATAAATAAAATGACTTATATATATATATATATATATATATTTAAAGAGGTGAAGTACTTCAAAATAACTGTTTTATCAGTTTTCTGAATGGTTGGATAAGAGAAAACTAAATAAAAAATATAAAGCAGTCAAATGCGTCGGCGACTGGTTATCCGTTAACCCTAAAAAGGGGCCTGGGCATACCGGCGGCTGGGCTGCATGGGCCCATTTATATTTACGTTCAGGGAGGTGGAGAGCCCAACAGTAATGCCGAATATTCCCTTCATTTGATTGGTTGTTAAATGTTTGGTGGTCATATTATTAAATATTAATTTATTTATCAAAAAAAAAAATAATTGACACTATAGAAGAATCTTATGATATTTAATATATTGTATAATATTTTCTAATTATAGCAGTGCTTAGGTGGAGAAGTTATCAGGATTGAGAAACCACATAGCTGACTTTTTTATGTCATAAATATAAGTAACTAACAGTCATAATTTGTAAAATTTAATTGGAGACCATGATTAATTATCGCAAAGTTTGGACACCCTCACATATATATAAATATACATACACATTTATTGGCTGGATACGATTAGAAAGATGAATATTTTTTTAAATAAAAAATAAATTAAATTAAATTTTGTATTATTGTTATTGGCAACTAACAGTCACATCCGGTCTTTTTTTTATTTACCTGTCCTGTCTTAATTTTTTATAAAAATAAAAAATAGGCATAAAAAAAAATGGCAAGTTAGGTGGTGCATGTGCAAAAAACAATATCGTGAGAAGGAAATATTTATATATGAGAAAATGGAACCAGCTGTAGATGGTGGCTCTACTCACCACTTGTCATGAACCCATAAAAAAGTCTTAAATCAATTCAAACATTCATATGATGATCTTGGATCTCCAAATTTCAACATTCCAAATACCAAAAATCGCTGGAATAATTAATTAAAAAATTCGGTTGTCATTATATCATTTTGTAGTATTATCATTTATTAAAATTTATAAAATTTGCTCGAATATTATTATTATTTGTGGTGATTACATATTTTGTTAGTATTTAAAGTATTAGAAGGGTGTCTAACATTACAACTCGCTTACAGCTTTGTGAAACTCATTAGTTACAGTATTAAAAAATAATCAGTAAATATTAATATTTTAGATTGTATTTTCTTTTTAGGTAGTATTTTATATTTTTGTCATATTAGGGTTGATGGTGTATAATTTTATTTTTGGTATGTATATATTACCGTTATATGTATGTATGTACCACGCGTGTATATATACGCGCCCCCCGTTTGTAATTAAAGGCGTGCAGTGAAATGAAAGGCGCATTAATTGCGCTCAGTCTTCGTCCCTTTCCAACGCTCCATCCTTTTTCCAACGAAGGAATTCTGATTCCTTTCTGAGTACTCTTCATCGTCTCCCTCGTCTTCGTCTTCCTCTTGTTCTTCGATCAGTTCCTTCGTTTCTTACATGGTATCAGAGCGAGAGAGAAAGAGAGACAATGGCACACCACAATACAGATCTGGCACACCACAATACTGCCAAACCCACATCTAGCACCAACGACGACAACCCAGATCTGGCGTTCATCCAAAACCCAGATCTGGCCTCCACACAAACTCTCCTGCGCTTCCAGAATCTTTCGGATCCCTACAACACTTTTCGATTGGAAGCCGGCGACAGTCCAGCTGTTACTCTGGTAACCGATTTACTCACTGCCGATAATTATTCGACTTGGTCCCTGACCATGCGCCGTGCCTTGAGGGCAAAGAACAAACTCCCCTTTATTGAAGGTACGATTCCTAAACCCTACGATCCCACCGATCCCCTTTTTGAACCATGGGAACGATGTAATGACATGGTGGTATCTTGGATACAAAACTCTATCAGTCCATCTATTAAATTCAGTGTGATTTTTGTGGACGATGCTTCCGAAATTTGGAAGGAGTTGCGTGACCGATTCACGTAACAAAACGGGCCCCATATTTTTCAGCTTAAGAAAACTTTGGCAAACCTTTTACAAGAACAAGATTCGGTTAGTTTATATTACGGCAAACTGAAAACGATTTGGGACGAGCTCCTCGTGTATGACCCTCTCCCAGATTGTAACTGTGGTAAGCCCAAAGTGCTAGTCGAACGATATCAAAGGGATTGTGTTATACAATTCTTAATGGATCTCAATGATTCGTACACTAATGTGAGAGACCAAATCATGCTAATGGATCCCCTGCCCTCTGTAAACAAAGTTTTCTCCATCATACAGCAACAGGAACGACAACACCTAATGTTGTCTGTCGTTCACCCTTCTGAAACGCTGGCTTTGTTTACAAAACGGGTTTTTAATTCCCCCAAAGGTAATGTGAAAAATAACCAATAGTCCAAAAAAGATCGGCCATTCTGCGTCCATTGTCGTGTCTCAGGACACACCATCCAGCAGTATTTTAAGGCTGGAAACGCTGAAATGCCGATTTGCTCGCACTGCCATAAATCGGGACATGTGGTTGATAAATGTTATCAACTCCATGGTTTCCCACCAAATCACAAATCGTATGGTAAGAATGATTCCACCACTTTTTCGGCCAATCATTCGAGTTTTACTACTACTGCTGGTTGCGAGAACAATGAAGAAGATAAAGCTGCTTTAACCAAAGCCCAGTTCAAGCAACTGATGAATTTAATCCAACCAAAGGATTCGGCTTCCTTTGCTCGGACAGCAAAACAGATTTTATCCCTGTTAGACCCCCTCGGTGACCAACCCAGAACAAGTAACATGACTGGTATTGATGTTTGTTCTGCCTCTTATGCATGTGACAAAAATAATATTTGGATATTGGACACCGGAGCCACAGATCACATGATCTACGACCCCTCTTTATACCTCCGGCTGAAAATTCCCATTTCCAGTTCCGTGAAACTGCCGGATGGCCGCAAAGTCCTTGTATCCCACATTGGTGACGTGAAACTGACTCCAAGGATAACACTTGAAAACGTTTTATGTGTTCCATCCTTCACTTTTAATTTAATTTCAGTAAAAGCTCTTGCTGATTCTATTGGTTATTGCATTTTCTTTACTGACATTTGTTTGATTCAGGACCTTGCCTCCCTGGACAACGATTGGGATGGGTGAAGAACGAAACAGATTATATTATCTAGTGAATAAGGATATTCATCCAAACACCTTGGCTGGCCTTCTCTCAAAATGTTCGAAGCCCCTTATGACGATTTCTGCTAATTATGTTTCATTATCGCATAATTTATGGCATTACAGATTATGAAACATTTCACATTCTAGGATTCAATTGATACAAGATCCTATTGTAAAAGAAGAATTACATTCTCTTAATAATAATCCCTGTTCCATTTGTCACATGGCTAAACAACGTTGCCTTTCTTTTACTCTCAGTATCCACAAGTCACACACACTTTTTGCCGTGGTGCATTGTGACCTGTGGGGGCTCTTCTCAGAAGTATCTCATGATGGATATAAGTATTTCTTGACCATCGTGGATGACCTTTCAAGAAGTACATAGATCTATCTTCTGAAATAAAAATCTGGCACAAAATTGTGTTTAGAAGCCTTTTATGACCTTGTTAAAACATAATTTAATGTCCACATTAAAACAATTCGTTCTGACAATGGATCCGAATTCAGTCTGGGAGATTTCTACAGTAAATAGGGTGTTATCCACCAATGCAGTTGTGTGGAAACACCACAGCAAAATAGTATTGTTGAACGTAAACACCAATATTTATTAAATGTAGTTAGGGCAATTAGATTTCAAGCAGGACTTCCCTTAAAATTTTGGAGTGACTGTATTCTGACTACTGCCTACATTATAAATAGAACCCCCACTCCCGTGTTGCAGAATAAAACACCATATGAAATTCTCTTTGAAATCAAACCAAGCTATGAACACTTTCGTGTATTTGGGTGTTTATGCTTTGCTTCTACACTTTCCCACAGACGAAAGAAATTTGATTCTAAAAGTAAAACTTGTGTATTTTTGGGCTATCCCTTTAGTGTCAAAGGTTACAAACTACTGGACTTAGATAACCACACGATTTTTAATTCTAGGGATGTCATCTTCCACGAAACACATTTTCCCTTCCAACAAGATAACATCGAAACAATTCCCAACGTGTCATCTAATAAACAATTCCCTGACATTGCACAATACGACTACATGCATCCAACAACCATTATCGATACAAATCTCCCAACCACAGAACCTTGTGACAATGACGAACCTCATTTGAGTCCCATCCAGGAACCATCAGGCACTGAACAATAAGCCCTTAATAATGCCCCACAATCTAGTATCTCTCCCGAACCAATCACCAACTCCCAATCGCCTATCAAAGACAAAACTCCCATTCGCCAAACCACCAGAACTAGGAAGGCCCCTCAATATCTAAAAGATTTTCATTGTAACCACACATCTCATATTACGACCACTCAACCAACGGTACCACACACTTTTGGGCAACCCTTTCCCCTTGAACATTGCGTATCATATCAAAAATTGTCTCCTACTTATAGTCATTTGTCATCATCCATCTCCTCTCACACTGAACCACAAACTTATGCTCAAGCTGTTTCTGATCCAAATTGGCGCAAAGCTATAAATGAAGAGTTACGCGCCTTGGAATCAAATAAGACTTGGATTGTTACCGATTTGCCCCTGGGCAAGAAAGCAATCGGGTGTTGCTATGTCTTTAAATTAAAACTCAACAGTGATGGGAGCATTGAAAGATATAAATGCCGTTTAGTAGCAAAAGGATACACGCAACAGGAAGGGGTAGATTATCATGAAATATTTTCTCCGGTTGCTAAACTCACCTCTGTACGCTGCCTCTTAGCGGTTGCGGCCATCAAAGGATGGCATTTATATCACTTTGATGTTAACAACGCCTTTTTAAACGGAACCCTAAACGAAGAAATCTACATGAAACCACCACCTGGCTACACCATAACAAAACCCAACCAAGTCTGTAAATTGTCAAAAAGCATTTACGGCCTTAAACAAGCCTCCAGACAATGGTACTCCAAGTTATCCAGCTCCTTGATACTCTTTGGTTTCACCCAATCAAAGGTTGATTACAGCTTATTCACCAAGCAAGACAGTAAATCTTTTACAACACTCCTCATATATGTTGATGACATCCTTGTTGCCAGTAACTGCTTGAATGCAATAGCTTCCATCAAAACTTTTCTTAATCACACCTTCAAAATCAAAGACTTAGGGGTTCTTCGGTACTTCTTTGGTATAGAAGTTGCTCGATCACAATAGGGCATCCATATCTGTCAAAGAAAGTACACCCTGGACATCCTGGCCGACTCTGGCATCACCGGTTGCAAACCTCAGAAATTACCCATGGAACAAAACTTAAAATTAAGGAAAACAGGGTTTCCCTCGTAAATCCCAGCCGGTATCGACGTCTCATTGGTCGCCTTCTTTACCTCACTATTTCTCGACCAGACATCGCCTATGCAGTTCAAATTTTAAGCCAGTTTATGAACCAACCTACCTCAAATCATTTACATGCAGCACACCAAGTTTTGCGATATTTAAAACTCAACCTTGGACAAGGAATATTATTTTCGTCCACATCCACCATCCAACTGCGAGCCTTTTGCGATACTGATTGGGCATCCTATCCTGACACACGTAGATCCCTCACCGGTTACTGTGTTTTTCTGGGGGACTCCCTTATTTTCTGGAAATACAAGAAATAATCCGTGGTTTCTCGCTCCTCTGCTGAAGCAGAATATCGTTCCATGGCTGCAACTTGTTATGAATTATCTTGGTTTCGTTATATTTTGACTGATTTGTAGGTTTTACATCCCCATGCAGCATTGCTATATTGTGATAATCAAGCTACCCTTCACATTGCAGCAAACCCAGTCTTCCATGAACGTACCAAGACATATCGAGCTAGATTGCCATCTCATTCGTGACAAAATTCAAGACGGACATATTCGGCCTCATCACATCACCACTCACAACCAGCCGGCGGACATCTTCACCAAGCCACTCCCTTCACATCGGTTGAACTTTCACTTGTCCAAGATGGGCATTATCAATATATATGCTTCATCTTGCGGGGGACTATTAGAAAATAATCAGTAAATATTAATATTTTGGATTATATTTTATTTTTAGGTAGTATTTTATATTTTTGTCATATTAGGGTTGATGGTGTATAATTTTATTTTTTGTATGTGTATATTACCGTTATATGTATGTATGTACCACGCGTGTATATATACACGCCCCCCGCTTGTAATTAAAGGCGTGCAGTGAAATAAAAAGCGCATTAATTGCGCTCAGTCTTCATCCCTTTCCAACGCTCCATCCTTTTTCCAACGAACTTCGTTTCTTACACATGGACATGCTGTCAAAGTAATATTAACCAAACGTCTTCGTCGTTGGGCCTTAATTTTTAAAAAACAGTTTACATTTCCATCAAAGCCATATACATATATATAGTATTTCGGGAAAATCGTATATATGAAAAAAAAAAAAGGGCAGATTTTAATTGTTCACACCTTTTTTTTTCTTTTTTTGGATTCTTTGTTGCCTAAAAATTGATCATCCAAAGTTGAAGTGGGAAAGAAAAGGTAAAAGGCTTCTTAATGCCTGTTGTCATATTTCTGACAACTTAATACAAAAAAGCACGTATCAGGTACACTCCTATTATGTACTTGAATTTTATACAATTGTACGGACGTGGACCTAACTGAGCCCGCGTCTTATTTCTAAGTCCTCAGACAAGACCCGCGTAACAGAAAGAATGAAATAAAGTGACAAAAGATAGCACAATGACTAATACACGTGGAGTTTTGACGTGAAAAACTTTCTCATAAATAAAAAGAAAAAACCACGGGACTATGGTCTGAAAAATTACTTCACTATAATGTGTTTGACAACAAGGAGATTACAAAGTGCACCCAAGCCTCTCTCTTTCTTCCCTTTTTCTCTTTATAATGGTTAAGCGAGTGTAAATATTAGGATCATCTGCTTGGTAGACAGTTAATATATTTATAGTGATTAGACTTTCCATTGAGAGGTGTTCATGTGGCGCTAGCATGTACAGGAGATCCTACCACTAATTCTGTAAATCTGTTTTACTGCATCAAGAACGTTGCGTATATGTAGACCTGGTGTAATGTTACTTCTATAGGGTTGCATGCTCTGTTGGGCATCATTCCTCTTGTAGCCTGATAGGGTCAGCCACCAAATCTCCGACACGCTGATTTTGTGAGCTTGGTGATGTCCGATGCCCATCTTGAGTCTATGAGTTTGAGTGGACTTCAAGTCCATTACGCCACACGGGTTGGTTCTGGCGCCTGGACCTCTTGGATTTCTTGGACCTACTAGATCTATATGGTATTAGAGCCCAACTCCGGATGAATAAATTTTACAAGTGAGCCACGGATATCGGTACCATCAACACCAAATAGTTAAAATGAGTCCACAAATATTTACTTTTTAAACTTGACTTTTGAAACTTATATATATATTAACTTAATTAATTTTGTAGTTGAAACTAAGAACAAATAATTTTTTTCAACTTTAATTTTTTTGTTACACATTTTAAAAAATAATATATAAAAAGTCGGTTTACGTACTTTATTCCATAAATAAAGTCATGAGATACTATTCAAAAATTGTGGTGTGGGCCATCTATATATTATATCCTTAAATGGTGTGGAACACTACTTTTTTTATTCATAAATATAAGATATTACAATAATTTTTTTACTAATAATATAAAAAAAATATCAAAATTTATTCGATCAAATTTTTACAATGATTTATAGTAAAACAAAATATGTTGGCTTAAATTTTAATGTAGAGATCTTTTAAAGTTTTTACATAAATTAAATATATAGGAGTAATTCTTCAAAAAAAATTTTAAAATTTTAGGACAATTAGTGTTGATGCATTAAGTAGGAATCACCCTGACCTAAATTCAGTGTAGGAAAGAATGAGAGGCCTAAGTAATGAGGCCCAATAATAGACACCTTTAAGCCCATAAGGCGTAACGCGTAATGGTCAAACCAAGGGACATATTTCAAATCGTCAGGCATTAAAGGCTCATAATGGAGTACTAAATAAACTGTTTTAACTGATAGTTGTGGCGATCCCAACAATTGAAAATCAAATGATCTAATCATTGAATAAAGACGGCTGTTATACATACACTTAGTGCCCCTCACCACCAAAGGGATGCAACACCCACACATTGATGCAAAGGTTCGTTAACCAAATGATATCTCTCACTATAAATACAACCTCTTCTCTACAGAAAAAGAGGACGGACGAAGTCAGATGACAAAAAGAGAAGTGAGATACTCCACCAGTGAGGTGCACAATTTTCAAATTCAGACATTCCACCAACCGAGTATATAAATCAAAACCACTCTACCAATTGATTGTAGCAAATAGAGTATTGACTTCCAAACAAATACTTATCCTTACCCACTTTAAATTCTCGTATTTATTTTCTTACATCTTATTCTCCTAAATAAAATAATTTTTAATTTAAATGTCAGAAGATATATAGAAAACGATCTATTACATCTTATTTGTCTTATTATTGTATGCAGGATTTATATTTTGAATCATAAAAATTGGATCCGTTTTTGTTCAGACACTCATGCATGATAACGGGACTCCCTAATTCGTATAATAATTTGAACCCTCGAAACACATCAAATATAACTTGAACAAATTGACTTCAAAATCTGACTAATCTAATCAATAAATAATATGTATGCAAGTCAAATATCAAAAGAAAATATATATTAATTATCATATGCATGGAGCATAAGTACATAAATATCATATTTTAATCAAATATGAAGGGGAATTATAGATGTTAATAAAAAAAGTGAAGAATGAGTCTTAGAAGGTAATTACCTTGTGTAAAATTTTTAATATTTAACTAAGAATTTCTTCAACTTTATATTCTTCAATCCTTCTCTTTCTCTCTTTTTTTTTTCTCTTCTCTGTAATTTTTATAAAAAAATAACCTAAAATAATTAAATCTCTTATTTCTAAACAAAATTATAGCTTGAGCAGTAGACTTATGGCCCTCACTTGTGATTTGTCTTTGTCAAGGCACGACTGCCTACAATTTAAGCACTTGGCTTACAGGGCAATCTGCAACCCGACTGTGTCAGATGCAACATCTACAACATGAACATGTGGCTCATGCCTTTCTTGTGGGAATCTGTTGATCATGCTCTACATTTTAACCTTAAAAATTAAGATCAATAAGTCTTTAAGTAGACATAATTATTGGGGTTCGACACCCAAATTCACACACAATCCGACGCAGCGAAAAACCCGCACCCCCCATTAACTGTTATCCACCAATTTAGTAAATACAAAAAATAAAGAATATACAACGTTTTTAATATGAAAAATCTTTCCCCACCAAGAAAAAACTACGAGACAAATTTCGAATAAACTTTCACTATATAAAATTGGTTATAAAACTGCCGAGACAAAATACCAATAACACACCTGAAACAGAATAAGAAAAGTAATCTCCAGAGTAAGAAAACTCTCTTTCCCTCTCATCTCTTTGTTTTTCATCTTTCTTTTCTCTCACTGGTGATGCACTCCACTCCCAAATTTTACAAGTGCAACGGCAAAACAGTAAATGGCAAGAGCTCTCTTACGCACTTCGCTCCGTTTTACTCTTCGTTCATTTATCGCTGTCCTACTGCTCTTCCTTCTGAAGTGCCTGGTGCACTTTATAATTATGTCGATTTTAAATCTCATCTGCTTATCTGGCCTATTCTTACAGATAATTTGTCACACCAACTTTATCATTTTCTGCGCTTTCTCAAACGGCGCATGCTCTACATATCAACCTACTATACACAAATGGCGCATGCTCTGTAGGTCAGCTACCTATTCTACATAACCTGCCAATTCTAAAAAGTTAACTGCTCTACAAAGTTAACTACTAACTTTTTAGATAAGCTATTCTCGACTATCACCTAGTGTTCTCGACCATCATCTAGTGTCCTCAACCGTTACTAGTATCTTTAACCATCAACTAGTGTCATCGGCCATCACCTAGTATCCTTGGCTGTCACTAGTATCTTTCGCCTTCAATTAGTGTTCTCGGCCATCACTTAGTGTCCTCAGCCGTCACTAGTATATTTGGCTATCCATTAGTGTCATCGACCATCACCTAGTATCCTCGGTCATCACTAGTATTTTTGGCCATTAGCTAGTATCCTTGGTCAGCCTCTCTGTCCAGCTGACCGACCAACCTTCTTTCTTTCTTGTTGGTTGGCCCAAGAGCAGCATTCTTACTACTTTTTTGAGAAATTGTTGCACGCGCGAACACTCTGAATTTTGAGCACTCCAAGATTTGCCAACTTTAACAAATGGTCACTCTGACATTTGCTCCTTTCGACAAATTGGTATCTCCGACATTTGCTCACTCTGACAAATCGCCCACTCCGGTCATTTGTTGCAGTCAATTATTAACACAAATTTTAACATTTTTTTATTTATAATTAATATCACCTATTAAGATATAAGATTTTATTGTCATTATTATAGTTATTTGACGGGCACCCCATTTCAGTAATTGGAATGGGGGATCCTGCTTCTTCACATCCCCTACTTTCCGTTACTTCTCCCCCTTTTATTTATTAGATTAAAATCTAATAGATAAGATTTTAACACATTAAAAATATTATATATAGTTAATTTTTAAAATTTTTTTGTTATAATATTAATATTTAGTAAATATTAAGTCAAATATTAAAAAATTTTTTAATAAAAATAAATATTTAAATATTTTTATTTAGTATTTAAATTATTATCATTAAATTAAAATTAATTTAATTATAATTAATAAAAAATAATATTCTACTTAAAAAAAGCAGGATCCCTGATGCTTCAGTAACTCGAAGTAAGAAAGAATTTGATGATAAGGAAGGTAAGTGGCTACAAAAGGTTGTCTTGCCAAACAATTAATATAAGGCTTCGATGATGCAAACACTTTCCAATGCGTGCATTATTTTTATTAATATTATTCGTTGATTAATCAGTTGTCAACTACAAGTCAAACAATCAACTCGCTGTTGGGCTAGAAAAAAAATCTAGTGGCAGCTTTCATCAATAATTCACGTCAATCACTAGTTTTTCTCTACCCTGCTCGTTGTCTTCACGTTGCCACTGCTCTTTCATTGCGGACGGACATGGACAAACGTAGAAGAAGGCAAGCTGCCAGAGCTAAATCTCATGTCTCTGAAGGTATGCTCAATTTTCTCTCTTCCATGATAATACTTATTTCTTCTCCCAATCTATGTCCTAATTCTTGTCGTACATGTCCTTCAATTTCTGCCTCAATTTCTTACTGCGAGTGAAGTGATCAATTGCAAAAACTCCCCTTACTTCTCTCTCTCTCTCTCTATCTATATATATATATATATATATATATATGTTGATTATCTTCTTTCTTGGCAGAGGTAAGTAGCATTGAATGGGAAGCCGTAAACATGACCGAACAAGAAGAGGACCTCATCTGCAGAATGTACAGACTAGTCGGAGACAGGTGCCTATATACGCATACACACCATGATAATTGGATAATTTCCTTTAGTTTTCATTTTCCTAGTAAACTAGCTAGTACTGGTTCGGATAATTTTCATTTGTTTTCTTCATCCACTGCATCTAACATGGGTATAATTTTTTAAATAGAGCCGAGTGTCAGATCGAGCAGCACAGCTCCATCGCAAACTTAAAATTAGATCGGGTCTTTAAATGCGGTCCTGATCTAATAATCATGGGTGGATATTTGATCCAAAAAAATAAAAATAAAAGTGAGATTGCATACGTGGTTACATAGTAAAGAAGATATATGGTGGCATACAGTGGCAGTTTGAGTTGGGAGTACAAAGTCACATGCTAGCTACTTCAGCCTCTTATCTGTCTAGTATGACTTCTAATCAAGGCAGGCTAAGCCTTTGCTTGCTTTCCATCTTTCGTAACCGTCGTTGTCAAATTATATTTTGTTAGTATTGTAAAATGTTGGAGAGCCACCCTTGAAATAAATATTTTCAGAAGGTGTAGGCCTATTAATATCGGCAGATTAATAAACGACATGTCATCAATGATGTCGTTTCATAGAAAGGCTCATACTTCTTGCTTGAATATTGAGTCTCATTTTGGATATGCATATTGAGGTTAAAATAGGATTAAGTGCAGTATCCTCAAAGGCTTGACCCACCAGATTAATAGTGACGAATATGAAAAGGAGCGAGAATATCAAAACTGATTATATGGAAAAGATAAATAATAATTTTTAGCACTTGGAATAATTGAAGCATTTATAGGCATCGTGTTCGAGAGATATATATGCATTGTATTGGTCAGAACAGTAAATGTCCATGTTATTAAACAATAATTTTATATCATGAGATTCAAAATGGATAAAATATACACAGCTTTATACAGCTATTGTAGAGAAATAAATAAGTCATAGTATAAATACCGTATATAGGTTTACCCCTACTCTAACATTTAGCCATTGAATTTTTTTTATAGAACTTGAAATTTTTCTATTTTTCTAGCTTGTAAAACATGTCTACCGTATCTTTCTTTCTTTCATACTTCTAATGTTAATAGAATAGAAGATCACGGCTGGCTTGATTCGTCAAGTATTAATATTCGATTTTTCTTATATAAATTTAGATTACTTATATATAGATTTATTTAGACATGAAAGTACCAAACCTAGGAATTGAAATTTGTTTGGCAGCATTTTGTGTATTATTTTTCCACAGAAGAAATAGGTATAATCGCATTATCCCATTTGTTTTTATCTTTTATTTGTGTCCTCATTCTCTACCATCCAAATGGTAATTTGCTTTGCCTCGCAATTGCAACAAATCATATGGATCAGTATTACTAAAATAATTTATAAAAGAAAACTATAAATAAATAATTTGATTTGCACATTGTGAATTTTGTTAAATCCTTTAAAAAGTTTTTTTTTTTCTTTTTTTTTGTTTTGTTTTTGATCAGAGCTTTCTTGAAAGCATGATACAATAATTTTGGCACATTTCACAAGTAGTTTCTCAACCAACTTGGATAATAATTTTCATGTTTCTATTTTTAAAAATTTTAGTTTCTCTTTTTACAATTTTTATCTGAAAACGTATTCATTTATTTTCGATTAAATCGATTAGCTGAAATATGACCAGGGTTGTAATGCTTCTAATTTATTGTTAATGTTTTTGGCATTTAAACAATATCTCTAGCTTTACAATTGCTAAAGAAAAAAAAAACACCTTTGAAATACTTTTTTTCATGACCGGCTAAATATGTTGGAAAATATTAAATATTTTTGAGGTTTAAAAATTTTAATTTCAAATTAAAAAAAAAAAACTAACTAATAATGTTTTCCAATGAGGCTATCCTAGTAGTATCACAACTGAACCTAAAACATATTCAAATACATTTAAAAAAAAAATTTTTCCTCTGTAAACAAAAATAGACAAAAAAGAAACAAAAAAATACCAGTCCTGCCTAAATAAATAATCCTTAAAGTAATAAACAATAAAAAACAAAAATTAAAATCAAATCAAATATATATTCCTAAAAATCAAATGTCAAATGAAGTATGATTGTAATTCATACTCATAGAAGCATCACACATATCAAGAACAAGATGTGACAGCACAGCCCACAATTGATAATTTTAAACAAGAAGATGAAAAGATGATAAGCTGGAAAACATAATAAAAATCACTTGTCCTGGACCTTCACTGCACCAAACAGTCCAAGGGCCACTGCAAACAGCTAGAAATACTTCTATTATTTATTGAAAAAATAATTTAAAAAAAAAAAACCCAGATGATGAAGGATAATCATCATTCAGGGATAGGAATCTCTAAATTAATCACAATCACCCATCAGAGTAGTGACACTACATACAGGGATAAGGATAATCATCATGTCACATACATAGAGAAGATGATTTCATCAAAATCATATATATAGACGTATATGATGAAGAATCCATTTTGTTGAAATTTCCTGCAATGTCAATTCTTCAGGTGGGATTTAATCGCGGGTAGGATTCCAGGAAGAAAACCCGAAGAAATCGAACGATTTTGGATCATGAGGCAACGCCGGGGAATTGCTGATGCGACGGGCTAGATAGAGAGAGCTCTCCAGTTTCCTAGAGATTCTTTCATATTTCGATTTTACATTATTGTCGTTGTCATCACCTCGGTGTAAAAAAAAAAATACGAAACTGACAGAATATTTGATATAAATATTTTATATGTAAAGAAGAAATAAGATCAGTCGGTGGCGCGTCATCGTCGCCTTTGAAGTTTTCTGATCTGAACTGAGCTGATGCTCCTCAGGCTACCTAAACAGTCATCTACAGCTCCACTATGTGTAACTCTCTCCTATAACACATTGACAAGCTACTTTTCAGCTGTTGTCCCAACGAGAGAGAGAGAGAGAGAGCGCATTTCAATTAGTGAAATTGACCCTATCGATTTCAAAATATTAAATATGAGACTGAAATGATCTCAAATAAAAGAGTGAAAATTTTTGATATTTTCCTTGTTCCTTGGTACTGCTAAAACAACTAAAATTGAGAGGAGGTTAAGAGAGAAACTATCTATGTTGCCCTCAGTTTATAAGATTCACATTCCCGGAAACGGCTAAAAAGCATGCAAACCTACAACATATCATACATACATGGGGAGAAATTATACGATTTACATTGACTGCCATGTTACTCCTCAATACAAATTATTTATCACAAGACGTGTAACCATCATGCCCACCCAATCAAATTCATCATGCATTTCAAAAATGACTGTAATAGAGCCATAAAGCAACGCAATACTCCCCATATATAACTTTACAATAGTCGTGGGGCATATTTCTTCCAGGAAATGGTTACATTAGACGGTATAAGATGTGTGTCCATTTCTTGTCCGTGAAATTATGAAAAGCCACAATCAGTATACAGTGACATGAAGAGGAAATGTTGAGAAATCTACGATTGATTAACGATAGAACAAGATTTATTTTGCAGAGGATTTCTGAGGAAGAGGTTTGATATATGTACTGTGCAACTGCAAATGGTGCTGGCCAGCTGGTTCAGTATATATATTGGCGAAGATAATCCACCCGAGCTGGGTGCTTGAGCTTCATGAGAGCTTTCACTTCATGTTTCCGCACCATTTCTCTTGAAATATTTAGGTTCCCAGCAATTTCTCCCAGTGTTCTGTCTCCTTTGCCATCCAGCCCATATCTTTGTCTGATCACCAAGCTCTCTTTCGGCTTCAACGAATCGAGCTGCCATATATGTGAGCAAAAGGAGCTGAGAATCAGAATTAAGAGAGACTGCAACCTTTGTTTTCAGTATTGTGAAATGCAACTTTGATGGTTTCCCTATAAATTTTCTCATGGGAGAAGGAATATGATCTACTTGTCTAGATTTAAGCTTTTGAGTTGTCATTTCCCTTCATATGTCTCCAAGGTTTTAGAATCAATAGTTGCCAAATAGGCAGAATTTTCACCACTAATCACAAAGTGCTGCGTAATGATCACACAAAACATTGACTCCGGCAAGTGTGACATCTAACACCCTAATATTTCAATTTGGTTTAATTAGATTCCTAACTAATAGAGGTCATTAATAAAAAAATTAATGTGAAGATGGAATCTTATGAAGCTAACAATTTGCAGGCATGTATAGACTAACTTTATGAGGAGTCCGAATGAGTTGGATTCACAAGGGCCCCAGAAAGGCATTTTGGTAATTTTCACCAGTAGACAATGACCCCTATCATCCAATCGAGATCTGTAAGCCTGTGAACTGACCTGTAATCAAGAAACTATGTTGTGATTACTTTTTTGAGAGTCTTGCACATGTATTCATTTTCTCATTATTGCTGGCAGGACTCTGGCCTTCAAATAGCAACTTTGAATGCCAAATTTTCGAAATCGTTTTTCTGGCATTTAAGCTGGTGCTTGATCTTGCATTCAAACGGTGATTCTGAGGTTCTCTGGAAATTGGTCTGGCATTCAAATACAAGAAGCAACTATAAAATAAAAATTGATTTTTAGACTAGTTTCGAGTCTAGTTTCAAACACCAAACGCCTTGGGCGTCATTGAGTGAGAAAAAGAGAAGGGAGGAGAAAGCAAATAAAGAAAAATTTTGCCATCTGATGGGCACCAAATCATATTCCATTCTTTGTCAACCTCATGTATATTATTCTAGTTATTATGTAGAATAATTCTATCAATTGTTTTGTCTCATTTGCTATCATATCGTTTATTGTTCAGGTTATTCACTATAAAGTGTTGTAACCTTAAGTTTTTTGATAGGTTTATTATAACCATACTACCATATGGTAGAGATACTTCAAACTTGAAAGTCCTCTGCATTTTTCACCTCATTCATAAAAGAGATTTCCATATAAAAATCTGTATGTTCCTCATTGTGTAATTACTATCTTTATATTGTATTATTATCTTGCATCCTTATGAATTAAAAAAAAAGGAGCAGTAATCAATCATGTTAGAGATTTGTCCTCGGTTTCACATAGGTATAATTTCGGTATACCACCCAACAAATGGTATTAGAGCATTTGGGTTATTGTGTTTCAATTGATGGAGGGTGGTAATAAAATGAGTTGCTTAAATAGTGCCAACTTTAACATTTGGAGCAATAAAATAAATCTATTATTTGTGAAAACAATGCATTTTCCAACGCTTGCTTGCTACTCAAAAGCCAAAATCTAAATCCAAAGAAGAATGAGGTTTATGTACGAGTAAGTTTGCAGGTACATTAGACAATTTGTTATTGACAATATATACAATCACATTCAAAATGAAAAATATGCACAAATCTTGTAGGGTAAACTCAAAGTCTTGTAATCTTTGAAGATGAGAAATAATAAATTGCATCACCTGATAAGACTGATATAATTAAACTATAAAAAAAGAAGTTCTATCACCATCTTAATAAGTTCTAAAAATGCGTACATCAATTGTCCAACATGGGCGTAAAGTTTGATAATAAGTTACTTGGCTTATGGTTGTTTAGCCATTATATTGGATTAGGAGATCCTTTGGATCTTTACTACTAACTATAGTCTTAATAGTGTTGTGGCATTGGAGATTAATAAGGGCACTATTCTAATGCATAAATGAAAAGGAAATCTCAAGGTTCTACTTATTCACAACCTGAAACATTGATTTCTAAAACCCGAGGAAGAAATAAAGGGAAGGCTCTAACACTAGAGACAAGAGCCAATGCAAGTTAAAAGCGAGATATCAAACCTTGAATGTTGCATTGTAATAAAAAGGACCACATTAAGAAGCATTATTACAATTGTAAATATAACAATAGAATTAGTGGTGAGAAGAAGAACAAAAGGTTCATGATGATCAGCGGGCTTTAGTAGCCACTAAGCCAAATTTTCTCATCGTTTGTGAGAAAGATATGATCAACGTCGCTAACAACAAGATAAGTTGGGTAATCAATAATAGTATATTGCTCTATGTTACATCAAGGAGATAATTTCTTACATCTTAGCTGCCTGGTGACTTAGGGTATTGAAGATGCGTAATGACTGCTTGCCACACATATTGTGGTTGTGGTGATATGTGTTTGATGACCAACATTGGCACGAATTTGATCTTTAGGGATTTTGGACATGTCCTAAACAGATAATTGCATCTTATTTCAGCTCAAAAAGTTTGATGAAGAAGTCATTTACAATACTTTCTAAGAAGGCTCTTCGAAGCTCACTTGAGGCTTACTAGCTGTGGTGTGTAGAAAAAAGTATTCTAGTATGTTTGTTTTCCAAGCTTCAGGCTTTACCCGTAACGTGAATGTGGGTAAGGGCAATGAGTTTCAAAGCTTTGACACAAAAGACTTAACCACATGAATGAGAATGGGTGAAAATGTGCCTAGCTAATGAGAATATTCTTTTAGGAGCAACATAAGAAAAGTTGGGAACTTATCCTCGTTACATGCTTGGGAAGCAAAGAAGAGTTTTTTTTTTTTTTTTTCATGGCAATTCATTTTCAAAGAAGCTGGGTCTTGTGGAACTTATACACACCAACATGTGTGGTTCCTTGAAGATAAAAACTTTTGATGATGCACTTTATTTCATTCTTTTCATTGAAAATTGCTCTAGAAAATTATAGGTAAATTGGGTATATCCCCTGAAGTCAAAGGATCAAGCCCTTAATGCCTTCAAGCAATTTTATACTTAGGTTGAAAGACAAATGGAGAATAAATTAAAGTGCATTTGTTGTGACAATGATTGAGAGTACATTAAGTCATTTAATGCATATTGTTGATCATAAGGTATGGCATGGCATTCGTATTCGACACTAATAGATTTCACGAAAGGTGCCTCGGTTGAATGGCATGGTTGAAATGATGAACTGAACGTTAATTGAGAGAGTCCATGTGTATTTTCAGATGCAAAGCTACCTGGTTCCTTTTCAGGGGAAGCATTGAATGCAATTATTCATGTTATCAACCTTTTCATCGAGTGGCCTATTGAATGGTAATGCTCACAATCCTGAGAAGGTCAAATTTGGTTATAAGGTTTCTAATGATCACTAATGTGTGTTTGATTGTAAGTTTTTTTTCCATGTTCTTAGGGATGAAAAATTAAAGCTTAATGCAAAAACACAATAATTCATTTTTCTTGAGTATGGAGAAGACGAGTTTGGCTACTAGTTCTATTATCCAGTAATCATTTTAAGTACCCAGCAAAGTCCTACTAAGTAAGAGAAGACTAACATGAAATGAGTTTTTGATAATTCACTCGTAGGTAGTTTGGTATAAGGTTATGGTGTTTACAAGGTAAGAAATTACTCGTGCAGTTTGAACTGTTAGCCAATTCCTTTATAATCTTAGAAAAGAGTATTGGTTCGTTGTGAAGTGAATTCTGAGGTACTTATTAGAGTGTGTTTGTATTTTAATAGTGGTAAGCCTATTTAGGTTGGGTATACTAATGCTAGCATTGCAGGTGACAAAGATTCTTGAAAGTCTATTTCAGGATATTTGATTGTGTCTTTAGAAGGAGCCATATGCTGTAACTAAGGTTATAAAAGTGCATTATACTCTCTACCATCAAAGTTAAATTCTTTGTGGTGGTGGAAGCTAAAAATGAAATGTTGTAAATGAAAAAGTTCATTCACGAACTCGGCTTCAAACAAGATCGGTACGTGCTGCTTTGTAGGATGAAAAATGCCATTGATTCGGAATTATTAATACCTAACAAAGTTAAGATTGATGCTAACGGGTCAAGCATGATGACTAAAGTAGAAGAAGGTGGGAAGCACAAAGTATGCTGAGATATTGCCAAGATGGCGATGGTCCCCACAAGTTCCTAAGGAAATGTTTGTTGAGATGAATCACTCCATTATAAGTCTCATACCCTTATACATATTTCTTTTCTTCTTGCTGCTGGCAAGGCCCTATTGTTCAAAATACAACTTGGGATGCCAATTTTCCAATATCATTTTTTGGCATTTATCTGACATTTGAACATCTATTTTGGCCTTTTTTGCATTTGATTAGGTGTTCAAATAATAAATGCAACTATAAAAGATAAATTGACACTTTTGTGACTAATTTCAAACACAATAGGAGTAGATTGAGTGAGAAAAAGAGAGAAAGAGTGTAATGTTTAAATTTAATTTTATTTTAATCATGATTAATTAAATTAATATTATTAAAATTGAGGCCAAAAGATAAAGAAAATTGAGTCAAAAGTCAATATTAGAATGGGTCACATCAAATTGATGGATGTCTGATTGACCCATGCAAAGGATGGACAGAGTACCCGTGCCTGAGAGACACCTGATCGGTGCCTGAGCGCACAAAACAGTATAGATGCGCTTGAGGCATGCCTGAGGGATGCCTAAAGCATGCTAAGGTAGAATGTCCGCGTTCAAAGCACACCCGCGGCGGCGCTCGTGCACCACAGTGTCCAACCATGGCACTTAACACGTGTCCGACCAACGCTCAAGCGTTACTTCAGTATAAATATGAGACCCGGCTGATTTCTTGCCATTTTTCAACAAAATTTGAGAGAGGAGAGAGAAGGAAAAGAGGAAAAAGAGAGAGAAGAGAGAGGGGAAGCCAAAGAAGTTCAAATCAAGTGAATCCAAGCTAGAACTTGGAAAAGTTCAAGCCAAGGTAAGTATATTCCAAGTTTTCTTTCTCTTGTCACTATTTCTTTCTCAATTTTCTAAACATTTCTTATTTCAAATACTCATACAAAACATAATTTCATAACTAAGATACTTATATTTAATATGTAAGTAAATTATCCCTATTTTCTTCAACTTATGTATGAAATCTATGTCCAAATACATGTTCATTACATAATTCAGCAAATTTTTGTAATAACCTCACATGCATGATCTAAATTCATAATATAATATTCTTCCATGTTTGATTTTCGTTTATAAGCTCCTACATGTTCTAAAAGCTCAACTAGAGTCCCCAGCATGTGTTGGAATTCCACATAAATGCTTGCATATTCTAAATTTCAGTAAAATTGGTCTTGCATGGGTGTTATTTAAACCGAAATTGCTAAAATATCATCATGCTTCTGAATTTTTTGCAACCATGTTTGTAAAATTTGATAAGACAGCTTATATATCAGTATATTGTGTTTATGTTAGTCAAATCATGGTTTGTAAATTATAAGACGAATGTTGGTTTAATTAGTGTCTTGTAGTTTATGTTAATTTTGGCTTGTAAGTTAAGAGATTTTGGTCGTTTGAAATTATGACAGCAGTGGAATGTAATTTTAGTTGGAATTGTGTGCTCTGCTTTTTGTATAGACAGATATACCTCCTTACATATAGTCCAACGTCACGATTTGGGTCCGTATCGGAGCCTTAAGATGATGTGGCATTTCTATGTATAGGTTTATTATTTTATTTGGTTAGTCAAAGTATCAATGTAAAGTTCACGTCCAATATTAATTAAATAACTAAGTAGATGATTATTGATATTCTTCTTAATTGTTAATGACTGAATCGGAATTTAAGATGTGACAAGAAGTGATATCAGAGAAGTCGTAAGGAGATGTCTCATTTGATTTGATGTGACAATTAATATTCTTATTAATTGTTAATGACTGAATCGGAATTTAAGATGTGACAAGAAGTGATATCAGAGAAGTCGTAAGGAGATGTCTCATTTGATTTGATGATCTAATTTGATCAATATTTTATGATAGAAAAGATGCCATCAGGACAAGGAGGCAATGTTGGACCCATCTGTCACCTCGATGGGGAGAAAGAGTATTTGAATATAATGGCAAGAATAGTGGATATTATGGAATTCATGGCCCGAGGATTACATAACCCGGAGCTAGCCCCGATGAACCTAGCAACAACGACGTACAATCGATTAACAAACGAAAAGGTGCTAAAATTTATGGGCAACCCGGATCTCACCAAAGTTGAGATTTGGATCTGACGGATTAAGAAAAATTTTGCCATTATGCAATATCCGGAAGAAGATAAGGTAATGTTCGCATCATACAAGTTGGAATGAGAGGTGGACCATTGGTGGTCAATGAAAAAGTGAGCAATGGGCTTAAAAGATGAAGAAATCTCTTGGGACATGTTTGTGGAGACTTTCATGGACAGATATTTTTCAACAAGCCTAAAGGAACAAAAGGAAGATGAATTCGCACATTTGAGATAAGAAAATTGAACTGTGGCGGAGTATAATGCCAAGTTCATAGAGTTATCCTGCCATACTCATCATATGGTTCATGATGAGGTGAGAAAGGCGAGGAAGTTTCTACAATGTCTTAGAAACGCCATCCAAAAACAATTGGTGACGTTGAAGATGAGGACTTATGGAGATGTATTGAGGACCGAGCTCTCTTGTTTAAACGGGAGTTGAAGAGAGAAAAGTTCTTTGAGAAGAATTCTGCTAACCGAGGAGGCCAAAGTTTGGGTCAAAATTTAGAATCGGGAGGATCCCATAAAAGATCGAAGCCAACAAATAAAGGAAAGAAAGGAGTTGAACTCCAGGGTGTACCCGGCCCCCAACAAGTAATGCCCGTGTGCCTTTATTGTGGAAAATCTCATGGTGGAAGGCCCTACTACAAGATATTGGGTGCATGCTTTAATTGCGGTCAGCCCGACCACAAGATCAATGACTGCCCTCAACCCTCAAGGCAAAAGTCCGGGTTCGTGACAGAAGAGGAAGCCAAGTGTTTTGGGAACAACTTTTGCGGTGACGGCTCAATATACAGATACATCACCTACGGTGGTAGAAGGTAAATTTACTATTTTTGAAACGTCAACTCATGTACTTTTGAATTTAGGGTCAACATAATCATTTGTGTCACTAAAATTTTTTCGTTATTTGATATCACCCCTGAGGATTATGGATTTTGCATTAATAGTGTTGACACTTACGAGCTCATTTTTGGTCATGGATATTGTGTATCCTAAATGTGTTGTTTAGGTTAATGGGTTGTAGTTGCTAGTGGATTTAATTTTATTAGACATGCATGATTTTGATATAATGTTAGATATGAATTGGCTAGCTAGTTATCATGCTAGCATAGATTACTTTTATAAAAGGGTCAATTTTGTAATTTCAAAATATGAACCGTTTTATTTTCAAGAAATAATGCATAAACAATCCCCCTATATAATTTCAACATTGCATGCTAATCATTTGATGAAAAGTAGATGTCAAACTTATCTGGCTTATGCAAACACTATTAGAAGTCATAGTGTGTTGGCAAATTTAAAGATGTTTTTTCTAGAAGATCTACCGGAACTACCACCGAACTGGGAGATTGAGTTTAAAATTGAGACCGTGCCTAGAGCAACACCTATATCAAAGACTCCCTATAAAATGACACCGTCAAAACTAAAAGAATTGAAACAATAATTGTAAGAGTTGCTTGAGAAAGGTTTCATACAGCCAAGTGTTTCCCCATTGGGTGCTCCGATGCCATTTGTGAAAAAAAGAATGGGTCTATGCGGCTATATATAGATTATCAGAAATTAAATAAGATTACTATTAAAAATAAGTATCTGTTACCGAGAATTGATGATTTATTTGATCAATTACAAGGGGTTCAGGTATTTTCAAAGATTAATCTTCATTCAGGTTATCACCAATTGGGATTAAGGAAAAAGATGTGGCGAATACAACTTTTCAAATGAGGTATGGGCATTATGAGTTTTCAATTATATTATTTGTGTAAACTAATACTCCTGTAACTTTTATCGATTTGATGAGCTGGGTATTCTAATCCTATCTTAACATGTTTGTGGTAGTATTCATCGATAGCATTTTGATATACTTAAGAAGCTACGAAGAGCTCAAAAGGCATTTGAGGATTGTACTCCAAACACTTTGAGAAAGGAGCTTATATGCCAAATTAAAGAAATGTAGATTTTGGCTTGAAGAAATCATATTTTTAGGTTATGTCATTTCCAATGGAGGTATTTCGATTGATCCTAAGAAAATTGAAGTTGTGATTAACTAGAGTCGACTAACAATAATAATCGAAATTAGGAGCATTTTGGGAATGACAGGCTATTATCAAAGATTTGTGAAGAACTTTCCCAGGATTATCGTGCCGTTAATCCGATTGATGTGGAAGGAAGTCAAATTCTAGTGGACGGAAGATTGTGAAAAGAGTTTTCAGGAATTGAAGGACCATTTGACGACAGCTCCGATTTTGACGATTCTAGAATGATCCAGAGGATTTGTGGTATATTGTGATGCGACTAAGATCGGACTAAGATGTGTCTTAATGTAGCATGGAAAGGTAATTGCATATGGATCGAAGTAATTGAAGACACACGAAAGAAATTATTCGACGCATGATCTAGAATTGGCGGTAGTGATTTTTGCGCTGAAGAATTAGAGACACTATCTTTATGGAGGAAATTCTTAGTGTATTTGGACTACCAGAGTCTTAAGTATTTATTCTCTCAAAAAAAATTGAACATGAGGCAACAGAGATGGATAGACTTCCTAAAGAATAATGATTGCGAGATTTAGTATCAACTGGAAAAGGCCAATATTATAGCGGATGCTTTAAGTCACTAAACGACAAGTTTTATAACCCATTTTAGAATCAAGAAAATGAAAATGTTGGAGGGTATAAAACAATGCAATATTAAAAGGGGCTCCCAAGGTACCCGGATAATATTATCCTATTTTCAAGTGCAATAGAAAATTTTAAAGAAAATTAAAGGAGCTTAAATGAATGATCCGTTCCTAATGGACATTGCTGAAAATTTGAATAGAGATTCTAGAACAGATTTCTGTATAAGAGCAGATGGGATTTTAACGTTTCGGGAACGGATATGTGTGCCGGATATTGGGAAATTGTAAGAAGAAATTATGAATGAAGTTCATCGATCAAAGTACATGATTCACCCGAGAATTAACAAGATGTACTGAGATTTGAAGATGTTTCGGTGGCGGAATATAAAAAGAGAAATTGCGGCCTATATGGAAAGGAGTTTGATTTGCCAACGGTTAAATGTTAAGCACATGAAGCCACTTGGCCTATTACAACTTATGCTGACCCCCAGTTGAAAATGGGAAGAGATAATGATGGATTTTGTAATTAGATTGCCAAGGATACTGAGAAATCATGATACCGTTTGGGTAATCGTAGATTGGCTTACTAAGTCGACTCATTTCATAGCAGTTCGGATAACATTTTTAAGGGATTGACCGGCAAGATTGTATATTAATGAAATGGTTAGATTACGTGATATGCTAGCTTCTATTGTGTTCGATCGAGACCGGAGGTTTGCTTTAAAATTTTGGGAAAGCTTACATCGTGAATTAGGGACAAATCTAAAATTTAGCACAACCTATCATCCTCAAATGGATGGACAATCAGCACGAACGATTCAAATTTTGGAGGATATATTGAGAACTTTGATTCTGGAGATGAAAGGTAATTAGGATGACTATCTGGCATTAACTGAATTTGGGTATAATAACAGTTATCAAACAAGTATCAGCATGGCCTCATTCGAGGCTTTTGTATGGAATAAAATATCGTTCCCTAATTCATTTAGAGGAGATCAAAGATAGGATACTTTCAGGATCAGAGGCCATACAAAAGATGTCTAACAAGATTCATTTGATCCATCCATAACTGGTTGAAGGTTATATAAAGTCGGCAAAAGAGCTATACATATTGGAGGAGATTGGAACTAGGTTTTGATGTTGGAGACTGTATTTCTGAAGATATCTCCGTCAAAGGAAATCTCGATGTTTGGGATCAAAGGGAAATTAAAACCGAGGATTATTGGACCGTTAGAGATTACGGAGAAAATTGGCAAAGTTGCGTATAGATTGGCTCTACCCCCAAATTTGGAAGATGTTCACAACGTGTTTCCTGTGTTGATGCTTTAAAAATATGTGTACAATCAACAGATATTGTTAAATATAAACCATTGGGGATTAATGAAGACATACATTGAGGATTCGATTCAAATTTTGAAAAGAAGAGATCAAGTGTTTTGGATAAAAGTAATTCCGTTGGTTAAAATCTTATGAAGGAATTAGCTTATATGAAGAAGCCATATGGGAAAGAAAAGACGGGACCTAGGAGAAGTACCCGCATTTATTTCTTCGATAAGGTACATAAAATTTCACGGATGAAATTTTTATGACGGAAAAAATGTAATGTTCGATTTTAATTTTATCTTCATCATAATTAATTAAGTTGATATTATTAAAATTAATATCAAAGAATAAAGAAATTAGGTTAAAAGTCAACATTGGATCATGTCATATCAACTTGATGGATGCTTGATCGATACTCTATGCATGCCTATGTGTGTGATGGACAGAGTAACCGTGCTTAAGGGATGCCTAATCGATACTTGAGCACACAAAACAGTATAGACACACTCGAGGCACGTCTGAGGGACGCCCAAAGCACACTGTGGCAGAATGTCCATGCTCAAAACATGCCCAAGGCAGTGCTCGTGCGCCGCAGTGCCCAGGCATGGTGCCTAACGCGCGCTCGACCAATGCTCAAGTGCCACTTTAGTATAAATATGAGAGATTTCGTTATTTTTAACAAACTTTAATTTCAAGTGAATCCAAGCTAGAATTTGGGTTATTTTTAAACAAACTTTGAGAGAATATTTCTTATTTAAAATAAGAGAGAAGAAGAAAATGGAGTACACATTCATTACATAAAGCAAATTTCTGCAATAACCTCACATGCATGGTCTGAATTCATAATATAATGTTCTTCTATGTTTATTTTTGTTTATAAGCTCCTGCATGCTTTGAAAACTCTAACTAGAGTCCCCTGCATGTGCTGGAAAAAAAGTACAAATCAAGTGAATCCAAGCTAGAATTTGGGTAAATTCAAGCCAAGGCAAGTGTATTTTAAACATTCATTCTCTTGTTATTGTTTTTTTCTTAATTCTCTGAATATTTCTTATTTAAAATACTCATGCATGACATGATTTCGTAGCTAAGATGCTTATATTTAACATACATGTAAATTCTCCATATTTTCTTGAAATTATGCTGGAAATTTATATCCAAGTACACATTCATTACATAATTCAGCAAATTTCTGCAATAACCTCACATGCATGGTCTGAATTCATAATATAATGTTCTTCTATGTTTATTTTTGTTTATAAGCTCCTGCATGCTTTGAAAACTCTAACTAGAGTCCCCTGCATGTGCTGGAATTTCACATAAATGCTTGCATGTTCTAAGTTTCAGTAAAATTGGCCCTACATGTGTGTTATTTAAATTGAAATTGCTGAAATATCATCATGCTTCTGACTTTTCTACAACCATGTTTGTAAAATTTGATAATACAGATTATACATGCTCTGAAATTGTATACATAAATTCCCACAAATTTTATGCACTACATGAGGATTCATTGAAAAGAATTATGAAAAAAAAAAATCTACAATATGATAAGAACTATTTTCTAGATTGAGAAAATTATGAAATATGAATAAATATATAGAGTTTTCATAAGTATATGCATCGGACCATAATTATAGTTCAACAGATAGTATATTATAACATGTCTTAATATATTATAATGGTAATCGAGATTTGAATCTATCATCCGCAGGTAAAAGCAACATTCGGTCCCATCTACAGGGTTGTATGTACGACGGCCTACCTATGGGTCGTGAATAATAGCGTATGACCTTTGATTGTATAGGAAAAACATAAGTCGGGTTTCAATTATCTACTCATTTAATCGGTGAGGCCCTACTGGCCCTTAGTCCCTAAGAAAATTCATATTTGAGCATGAATTTATACGGTATTTTAGCTAAGTACTGAAAAGATAAAATCTAGAAATCAATGTCATTGCATCTGATTGATTTATAGTCATTCTGATATGTTTTAAATGCAAATTATATATATTTAGTTGCAAAATTATATGCCTTATTAAGCTTTTGGCTTACTCCTTTCTATTTTACTAATCCTTTCAGATGAAAGGTTCTGATACTTGCTGAATGATCAAGGCTGAACAATGAATTTGTTTGAAGATGTTAGAATTAGAATTTATGAATTTTGATGTTGTATTTGGTTTTGGACATTAATATATAGTGTTTATGTTAGCCAGATCGTGGTTTCTAAATCATGAGACAAATGTTGGTTTAATTGGTGTCTTGTGTTTGTAGTTTATGTTAATTTCAATTTGTAAGTTAAGATATGTCGGTTGTCCAAAATTATGACAGCAATAGAATTTAATTTTAGTTAGAATTGTATACTCTTATTTTTGTATGGATAGATATATCTCATTACATATGGTCCGACGTCACGGTTTGAGTCGGTGTCAAATCTATATGATGATATGACATTTCGGGTCCTATGTACAGGTTTATTATTTTATTTGGTCGGTCGAGATATCAACATGAAATTCACGTCCAATGTTAATTAAATGACTAATTGGCTGATTATTAATATTGTTATTAATTGTTAATGATGGGATCAGAATTTGGAACGTGACAAAGAAAAAAAAAAAGAATAGGAAACTTTTGTTATCCGTTTGGATTCTGAATCGTGTTCCATTATTCGTCAACCTTAAGTTGCTGTTCTAGTTATTGTGTAGAACAATTCTAATTGTTTCATCTCGTTTTCTATTGCATCGCTAATTGCTAGGGTTATTCACCAAAAGGTATTATAACTTTAGGTATATTGGTTGGTTTGATGTAACCAAACTCGTACATAGGGGAAATATTTTGTACGTCCATCTCATGGTTTTTCTCCTCATTGATAAAACTGTTTTCTATGTAAAAATCGGTGGGCTCCTCATTGTGTGATTTTATCAATATTTTATTACCTTGCCTCCTCATGATTTTAAACACATGATGCAATAATCAATCATTGTTAGATATTTATTCTCGGTTTCACATAGACAGAATTGCCACAATCAGTTCTTATTAGAGATTTATTCTCAGTTTCATGTTGGTGGAATTCGGTGTACCCCTAACAACTTCATATACCAACATTACCCTAAGTCTATGATCGATGATAGCTCTGAGGTTCTAGTCTATATAGTGTGCATACAAATTAAGTGACGACCTTAAAAAAACAGAAAAAATAACAAATCCTGCAATGCCACAGCAAGTAATGAATTGCATTAAGAAGCATGGACAGCAACCACAGGCACTTACCACATCATCAAGAGCAAGCCTGAGAAGAGCAGGCTGCCTTCTCTTGTCACCCCCAACGCCGTCAACATCAGTTAGTCCGTTAATGAACTCTTCTTGTGTGGTTGGATGTTTGGCATGTAAAGAGAAGATGGGTTTTGAGGCTCTCATGACTTCCTGGTACCTCTCAGGGGAGATCCCAACTCTCTTGATGATTTCTTCCTCTGCAGGCATACGATTTAGCTCAAACATCAACTCTAGTTTGGCTGCTTGTATTTCTACTCTCACCTGAAGAGTAATCATTTCCATTAGTAAAAGTTCTACTGCTAGCAAATATAAATTCAATGAGGAGAAGAGAAATAACATAATGAATGCAGATTGTGATAGAGAAGCTTACCGATTCAAGACCGAACGACACACGAGTAAAGCTAGAGACGGTCATTGATCGGATGATGGCATGCCTAATCCAAAATAGACTGTATGTAGACAACCGAAATTTCCTCTGTGGCTCAAAACGATCAATAGCAGTAATGAGACCCTTAACTCCTGCCTGACAAAGGTCTTGGAATTTCGGACCATTTGAAAATTCTTGGAAATATTTGTTCATCACAAACAACACAAGTCTCAAGTTATGCTGCATAAAAGGACCAGACAATAACCCATCAATTCCACATTTTTAATGCCACCACCAATTCCAAATTTTATGGAATCCACAGTAGAAAGTGTTTTAGAGAAAAAACTTTGTAGCTTATATCGAAAGCATCTTTGGGTTGATTTTTCCTAAGTAAACTATGCATCAGAACTTGATACAAAAATCAAGATATGGAGAACCCCGATCAGCTTTTTAGGAAGTCTTATTAGAGAAGATTCAGTTGATAGGCTTTTGCAAAAGCTATCTCCAAACTCATACCAGATTGGCCCTTACACAGCCTTGTGAACATGAAATTCAAACAACACAGAGCATTTAAAGAAGAAAAATAAAATTTACCTTAATCAACTTGTTTCTTGCAGATCGTCCATCCTCCATGTGTTTTCTTACTTGAACTACCCTCATATTCATTGCTTTTGACAATTCATTGTCAGTTGGTTCTCTCTCCAGTTCCATTTCCAAGTTCTCCTTAACTTGAAGGATGACCTAAAATAAAACAAAAAGAAGAAAACAACAATTCCTCAGTTGAAAAATTATAGTGGAAAACTATTAAGTTCTTGCTGGGAAAAAGAACAAATAAACACAGAGGCTTACCTTCATTGGTTGCATCAACTTAAACAGCCATGCATGCTCAGAAGAAGGAAGAACTGGTGGTATCTTCATCTTCTTCCAATCCAAGCTGACCAAGTCAGTTGAAGCAGAATATTCCCGTACAAGCTCCTCTACTTTGTTCTCTTCATTATCAATGAATTCTGTCTTACGAGTTGAAAGAATAGACTTGCCTTCCTTTTTCTTCTTCAATTCAATTCTTTTATCAAGGCTTAACCGTTTTGCCACCTTCATCTTACTCATCACCACCTTACCACCACTTCCTTTCTCTGTTTCTTCAACTACCACACCATTCTTCCTTCTCTGGCGGATTCTTCTTACGACATCATCTGTGTTTTCCAAGTCAGAGGCATCAGTAGCAGGACTAAGTTTGTAAATGTTTTCAAGCTTAGCGGCAGCTTCATTGTAATCCAACTCAGCAGCATACTGGGAAGCAGCTTCTGCATCAACAGTTCGGACTCCTGTTGAAGCCTTAGCAACTGATCGTGATCTTTTTTGATGCTCTTTAGAACTTTCTATGGGTAAAGCAGTTGGCTCATGGGGTGCAACCAAAGCTTTGTTCTTGTTTTTATTTGTTTTGTAGGCCAAAGTTAATGGTCGTTTCAGTGTAGATTGATGGACTATAAATCTTCTACTTAATCCCAATGGAGTTCGTGATGCCGAGCTGGAAACAGTCACCACACCCATGACAGATTCTTTATGGAAAGAGAAGCAAAGTAGTTCCTCAGTTTGCAAATCCTGCAAATGCAGGTAGAAAGCATAATTACAAAGCCTTACTACTGTGCAGTTGTTGAACTTATCATAACCACACACAAACAGAGTTGATTTACTGCGTGACAAAATTTTAACTTTGAGGCGCTTCTTTATCCTGAGAAAATGCATGACATCAGTTGCTTTATGATGGGATGAGGACTTGGCCAACATATAAAGTTGGAAACAATATTGACATGTACTGATGGAGGATTTCCCTATTATCAGGCTTCTTCTAATATGAGAAGCATCTCAAGTCAATTCAATTTGATATTAAAATAACAACTCATGCTACTTCATCAATATTGATCATAGAAATACACATCCTGAATGGCCAAGATCATACACCCCAAAAGGCTCCACTGGGACAAGAATTCTATCAAAACAGGTATGTACTGGCGGCATTAGGCAGGCCTAAAATAAACTGCATTTACTGTTCTACGAAATGTAACCACTGCCCCCCCAAAAGATCACTGTTTAATCCCCCAAACTCAAGAAGCAAAAGTTCTTTTACCAAAGGCAAAAAATTTCATACAGCGCTGCTCATTAATCTCATCATATTCAAATTACCCACTTACTATATAGAGTGTGATAAGCTAAAAGAATTCTTCAAAGCACAGAACCTTGGATCATGCAATCCCTTCTTCCAACACACTAAAATCTCATGCAATAATTATAGAAACATCCACTGAACTTCAAACAAGAAGAGACAAAAGCCAAATATCTCAAGTCACTCTAACTATATCTGCATACTTACATAACCCATATGGTTCCCCTTAGAACATTACTCTCTATTTTTAAGCAACCAAATGCCAACCTAGCACAAATGCAACCTATATCGTGGAACATTCACCGAAGTAGTTGTAAATACCATATCCAGCACATAGCTTAAGCTATTAAATCTTAGAGCTAATTGTCTCTTCTTTTTCCTTACCCCTCCACTAGGGGTTCCATTGGATTTCAGTGGCACTAGGTTCAGTCATAATATCAAACATAAGCAGTTAACCTATGATCCATCTATATATAAAAAACTACCCACACTTCTGCTGACTTTCGGAGGTTAGGCGCTTTAAACAATTGATTATTTTACCAGATACACCAATAAATATGGTGGACAGCTCATTGGCAATCATATGCCTCTGCTATTTCCACAAGAATCTCCGGGTTGATCTTCCTCCACCGACATAACATGAAGTAAGTCCAAAGAGTTCTGCAAAATATTGACACATCTAAAATGCCCCAGAAGATGCTGGAAAATTCTACCAAACATACATTAATATAGTATGTTTTTGAACTCTTATAACCGACTCCATTTGGCCTAATCTGCAAGAGAAAATGAACTAAACGCCGCACCATAAAAGGTTAAAAACTTAAACACGAACTAACAACCCAACAACTTTGTACAGCTAATATGCTCGGTTAATTAAGCAATCGCAGAAAACACGAATTAGTAGCAGCGGAAGGGAAGGTGGGGGATAAAGCAATTCGGGACAGAACCTAGCCAAGATAAAGAAGCATATATTATTTTGCGCTAATTTTCAAATTCATATTGATTTTACTAGCTAATGTCTATAGTTCAAATTAACTTTACAACCTGTTTGAAAACTATCTGGCATCTGCAGCATGAGCAATGATGATCTTCTCCCCGTTTAGATCATATGCCAAAATACCAACTATAAGTTCGCTGCTTGCGAAATAAGATCCAGTTCATTCGTACTAAATTAAGAATTCACTTCGTTCACTTACCCTCCGTCTCTTTCTAACCTAAACTTTCCCTTTGTAGGGATTTGATAAAAAAGTTACGCACTGATAAATCGAAGACTGATGTAATCTTGAAGCAGACGGACGAAAAACAGATGAACAGAAAAATCGTACCGAGACTTTTGCTGATCGTAAGCGAGAAGAATGTATTTGCTGATCCACTCAAGTCTCAACGGCTAATATTGTTGGAGATAGAAGAAGAACAACAAAGCGAGCGAACGAAAGAAGGATTAATGAGAATAGTTCTGCTATCAGCGACGCACCGTAGAAAAAGAGAAATATCCAAAATCAATAGTAAGCACAATCGTTTCGGCCACAAGCTGTCCGTGGAGAAAAATCAACGGTGCTGACTTTGCCATGGCCCCTCATATTGACGGTCTGAAATCGCCGTTGGTGACGTGGCAAGGCGTGTAAGTGTGTGGACACAGAAATGCCATGTACAGTGATGACAGACACGTTATTTTGTAATATTAATTTATCATGAAAAATACATAGTTATTATATAGTTAATAATTAATTTATAAATGATATAATCCTCTCTTACGTATGTGTTTTTTTTTCTTTAATGAGTGGGGAAGGATCTTTTGAGTTCTTGCCTACGTGGCGGCCTTCCAGTGGGCACTTAGATATGAAGTTGCAACGTGGAAGCTTGCAGCGGATATTACAGGCGGAGGTCTGTGGGATCCACCCCCGCCGGCGATTCGTGGTCCGTGGGTCATTACGTCGCCTATTTGCAGCCATTTGAGCTTTGGGAGTCGGCGGTCTTTTGGTTTTTGCATGTATTTTAATGTAAGACTTCGAGGTCATTGGCAGAATCTACAGCCTCCTGCGTAGAAGAGAAGAGGCGTGCAGAAATTTCCCTCACGGACCCAATTATTGGACTAAGGTGATTGAATGGCCATTGTTTTACATTTTAGGATAAGATTTGATATATATATTTTTTTACTTTATGATGGGTATATCCGAAATGGGCCATTAAAAGAGAAAAGGTCAAGCGAAGTCAAGAAAGTCAATCGGTATTTTTGGCCCGATGAAAAGACGGCTGTGGGTGGAAAGGCAAGGCGGCCAACGCCGCTTAGTTGGCCGTCTTGGTGGTTAACTTGCTTCAGCGCAAAGCAGGCCAGTATGATGTTGGCCAGCGCGCACTGACGATTGGCCTTTAGAAGTTTTCTTCTGATGATGGCCTATTCCATTCTGGTCCACAACCAATCAGTTGATCGCAAGCTACTCTCCATTCGTGCTCCACAAAGGCGGCTAACAATCTGACGGTCAACTCAGACGTTGACCGTTTGCGCCTATACATTGGGCCCAATTGACGCATTTCTAACAATAATGAGCCTACTCCGTTTGGACCCATCACTCATCAGACAGCCAACCACAGCTTTCCAAGCGTCTTCCACGATCTCGATTTACACCAGAAATGATATTGGCAAGATTGGCGCCCTTCAAAGAAGGAAAGCGCCAGCTCTTCTCTATTCCTTGCCAACCAAGGTACTCCAACGGTAATATGCTAAGGAGGAAAGAAACCCATTTGAAAAGTTACTGACAGCCTCACAAGGAAACAATCACGATCACATGGCAACCGGCATCTATTCCAGAAGGCAAGCTTGCCAGCAAATCAGGAAGGCAATCGCTCCTTCCAAAGAAGGAGGATTGGCCTCTCGGCTACAAAAGAAGCCCTTGAATCCTTATTCAAGGCATGCTTTCATTGATGCTCTCATTAAGGCTTTTCTTCCGGACTTACTAAGGCATGCTTTCATTGACGCTTTCTGCCATACTTTCAACAGCTTACACATTTTGAGACAGCCAAGTGCATACGCTTTTTGGGACGATTGTGTGCTCACAGAAGCCTGCCTTCTCTGCCACCTTCGTTCTCCCAAAAAATCCTAAGGCAACAAGCGAGCTCTCACGGCCGTTTACTGCCTTCCCACCATCCAGATTTAAGAAGACCTCACGTCCCTCTTACATCTGAATAAAATACTCAAACTCTCTCTCTCTCTATTTTCAGTTTCTTCCTTTTGAAGACTGTATTACTGACTTGAGCGTCGGAGTATTTTCGGTGGGATAACTTTTTGCCGATAACGCTGACCTCTTATTCGTTTTAGTGGTGTGCAGGATTCGTACTCAGTGAACGGAGCCGGTTCAAACCATCCAAAATAATCTGAATCTGTTCGAAGTCGAATCTAGGTACGCATCATTGGTGCCGTCTGTGGAAAGCGCTTACGAAAAGCCTACCACTAAAATCAGCACAAGCTCTTTGCCACCTTCTGTTTCTACAATGGTGAACACGAGGGCTCAGGCTAGCGATCCGGCTAGAGATACTGCTAACCCCGACCAGGACCACGCTGCTGGTGCCATGGTCAACGGGGCCACGGGCGGAGTTCCACCGCCTTACTTCCAGCAACTGGTGGAGCAGATGCAGGCCAACAATCGCCTGCTCCAACTTCTTTGCGCGCAGAACGAGCAACAACAACAAGCGGCTCCACCAGCGGCCATTCCTGTTCCTGCCACCAAAAGGGGTGGCCAAAGAAAGAAGAAACCGGCCAAGAGGCCCGGAAAGACTGGAGACAATTTGGCTCCAGCGTTCTCCCGCGTTCCTGGCCAAAACAGGCCTGTGGAACGCTCCGGAGTACGTCTCGGCAGAGAGCCCGAGAAAGAATAAATCCCGATACTCTCGGGGGAAAACAACAACGCAATCCCAGAGCGAGCCTCCCGGACTGCTAGGTCCACTTTGGGGCGAGGCGGCCAGGATCGAACGCCCCGGGAATAAGACGAGTTGAGGATTACCTCAACTCCAAACGATCGGCAAACGTCGCTCGCACCGATCCGCGGGTGGACAAGATATGGAACCGTGTGTTCTAGGAGGAAGAGCGTGCAGTCGACTTAGATTGATCTCTTTTTACTGCGGAGATCCTAAGCCGTCCACTACCCACAAAGTTCAAGATGCCGTCCCTTGACTTATATGATGGGGGCAGTGATCCGGTTGACCACCTGGATCACTTCTGCACCCATCTGAGTCTACAAGGGCTAGAAGACTCAGCGATGTGCCGCTGCTTCCCACTCACACTGAAGGGAGACGCTCGAATCTGGTTCCATCACCTCCCTTCATGAATTGTCAGCAGCTTCCGTGAACACATGGACCTCTCCCTAGCTCAGTACGCTTCGAGCCGACGAGAAGAGAAACAATCATGGCACCTCTCCCACATAAAGCAGAAACCGGGAGAGAACCCACAGCGTTTCCTGGATCGCTTCGTGCTTGAGGCCAGAAGGATCCCCAGGATCACAGAGGAGATGAAACTGGGCAGTTTCATCTCGACGCTTACTTTTGATGACTTCTTCAAGCACCTAGCCCACAAAAATCCTCAAACATTCCGCGAGGCGGAATCCATTACTAGGGCCTACGCTGCTGCAGAAGAGGCCAACGAGGCAAAACGTTCAGAACGGACGGATCAGTCTCGGCCATTCCCTGGAGAAAGAAAAAGAAAGTTCACGGGCGGAGAACATCCCCGCCAGAAGAAACGCCGGATTGGGCCCCCAGAACGCAGAGATTATGGGCCCATCAGTTTCACACCTCTGACAGACACGCGTGCCAACGTCCTCATGCAGATCCGTGGAGAAAAATTCCTAAAGTAGCCCAAATCGCTGAAGAAAGATTTTAGGAACCAGTCGAAATACTGTGACTTATATCGCTCTGCTGGCCATTCAACTGAGGACTGCAAGACACTGCAGAGGAAAATTGAGGACCTTATTCGCAGAGGACACCTCACAAAGTTTGTTAGAGGCTCAGGATAGAACTCGAGAGCGGCTGATGAAGAGGGGCAGGAGCAGACTCCTCCCCGGAACAGGATTACGGCAAGAGTAGTTAACATGGTCACCACCCGACCTGCCAGGAGCCCGGCGGACAGTAAGGAGCAGCAGATTGAGATGAAGAAGCAGCGCACAGTAGATAATACTATTAGCTTCAGTGATTGTGACTCAAACCATGTGATGTCCCCCCATGCCGATCCCCTTGTAATCTCAGCACTCGTTTCAGATGGTACTTTAGACTACCAGCTGAAACGAGTCTTTATTGATAATGGTAGCTCTAAAGACTTGCTTTACTTAGATGCGTTCTTTAAATTAGGCTTAAAAATGAACCAATTAAAACCTGCTGAAGGACCTTTATATGGCCTTGACAATGAGCCGGTGCCCGTTCAAGGGAACAGTTCAATTAGAAGTCACCATGGGCACCTATCCGAAAACAGCAAGTCACAAGCTAACCTTTCTAGTAGTTGACCTGCTCTCAGTATACAACGCTATACTGGGCAGACCTTGCCTGGCGGCATTCGGGGCAGTTATCTTGATTCCGCACCTCAAAATGAAATTCGACACCCTACGGTGTTGGTGAAGTGTTAGGTGACCAAATAATTGGGCGGACATGCTTCATGTCCCAGATTGCCCCTAGTGGTAGAACTAGCACGGTGGGAGAACTCGATCACCGAGACGAGACCACCCTGCTGTAGGTGTAGTTGATGAAGCCACAAATCTGGTCCCACTAAATCCAGAGGAATCGGAGAAGTGTGTGCAGATTGGCGGCTCACTCACTGGCACACTACGCGCTGAACTGATTGCGTTTCTGCAGCGGAACGCTGACCTATTCGCATGGACTCCTGCTGCAGACATACCCGGAATTTTGGCTGAGGTGATGGTTCATAAGCTAGGCCTCGATCCCTACCGAAAGTCGGTCAGGCAGAAGCGGAGGAACCACTCCGTCGAAAAACTGATCGCCGTCCGAGAGGAGGTGAAAAAGCTACTGGACGCTGGGTTTATTAGAGAAGTCCAGTACCCGGATTGGCTCTCAAACATCGTCCTGGTTAAAAAGAGCAACGAAAAATGGCGAATGTGTGTCGATTTCACCGACGTCAACAAGGCCTGCCCGAAAGACAGTTTTCCCTTGCCCAGGATCGACTTACTGGTTGACTCCACGACTGGACATGAGCTGCTCAGCTTCATGGACGCCTATTCGGGTTACAACCAGATTCGAATGAGTCCGAAAGACGAAGAACATACCTCGTTCATGACGGACCAGGGCACCTACGGCTACAAAGTGATGCCCTTCGGACTGAAAAATGCAGGAGCAACTTACCAACGGCTGGTCAACAAGATGTTTGAAAAGCAAATTGGTCGCAACATGGAGGTCTACGTCGACGACATGCTCGTCAAGAGCAGAGTCACTGGCGACCACATACGTGACCTAGAAGAATCCTTCGAAGTGCTCCGCTAGCACCAAATGAAGCTAAATCCAGCCAAGTGCGTCTTCGGGATAGCCTCTAGAAAGTTCTTGGGTTTTATCGTCTCCCAATGGGGGATCGAGGTAAACCCAGAAAAGATTAAGGCCCTCGCTAACATGGCTCCCGCGCAAAACGTCAAAGACGCCCAACGATTGATTGGGCGGCTGGCTGCTTTGTCCCGCTTCCTCGCGAGGTTCGGTGACAAATACCGGCCCTTCTTTAAAGCACTAAGAGGAACAAAATCCAACGGATTCCAATGGACGGCTGACTGCCAATCCGCCTTCAATGAATTGAAGCAATATCTGGCCAGCCCACCGTTGCTAGCGTCACCCAAAGACTAAGAGGAATTGTACCTTTACCTGGCAGTATCAGAAGTGTCCCTCAGCTCCGTCCTCGTGCGCCAGGAATCCGATATCTAGCAGCCGGTCTACTATGTAAGCAAAACATTGACCGGCCCAGAAACTCGTTATCCACGAGCTGAAAAATTGGCCCTGGCTCTTATCTTCGTAGCGCAAAAATTAAGGCCATCAATGTTTTGAGGCACACCGCATAGTGGTCCTTACTGACTAGCCGCTGAAGGGCATACTCCAGAAACCAGATGTTTCTGGATGGCTGGTGAAGTGTGCTATTGAATTGGGAGAGTTTGACATCGAATTCAGGCCCAGACCAGCCACAAAGGCGTAGGCTCTGGCTGACTTCATCGTCGAGACCACAACCCCAATTCAAGAGGGGCAGCCCGCAGAGAGTGCAGAACAGCCCGACGAGATCCCAGAATGGACACTCCACGTGGACAGGTCGTCCACGGACAGTGGCAGTGGAGCAGGGGTGATCCTCAGGACCCCTGATGGATTCAAGATCAAGTATTTCCTGAAACTTGATTTCCTAGCGACCAACAACGTCGCTGAGTACGAAGCCCTACTAGCTGGCTTGCGATTAGCAAAGGAGTGCTCTGCTAGGAAGTTGGCAGTTCACAGCGACTCCGAATTAATCGTCAACCAGAGTCAATGGGGGCTTCGAGGCAAACAACCCTTCTTTAGCCAGGTACCTGGCAAAGGCAAGGGAAGCCATCTAGGGTTT
Source organism: Nepenthes gracilis (assembly GCA_033239525.1). Lineage (NCBI taxonomy): Eukaryota > Viridiplantae > Streptophyta > Magnoliopsida > Caryophyllales > Nepenthaceae > Nepenthes > Nepenthes gracilis. Next base: position 553,102 of record BSYO01000021.1, read on the forward strand.
CAACAAGCTAACCTTGATTCACGTTCCTCGAACTGAAAATTGGAAGGCGAACTACTGGCTAAGAGCTGGCTTTGCCGAGAACCCGAATGATATTTGAGGGCATGCGGGAGATCCTGAACGCTCCCAGCATAGAGAAATAGGAGGCAATGCAGATTTTCGAGATGAAAAACTGGATGATGACCTACTTTAGATACTTGGCCGACGGATCACTCCCAGAGGACGCCAAAAAGGCCAAGCGAATTAAAAAAACAGCCGGCTGGTACACGGTAGTCGATGGGCGGCTATATCGCCGTGGATACTCAACTCCGTATCTCCGCTGTCTAACTCCCGAGGAGGCCGACTACGCGCTAGGTGAAGTTCACATTGGGATCTGTGAATCACACATAGGCCGAAAAAATCTGGCCTTCAAGATCATGCGACAGGGCTACTATTGGCCCTCGATGAAAAAGGACGCGCTTGAGTTTGTGAAGAAGTGTGAAAGCTGCCAACTTCATGGCAACCTTCACCACCAGCCATCCGCTGACCTGAAGTCACTTCAGGCTCCATGGCCCTCCACGCAATGGGGGCTCGACATCCTCGGCCCATTTTCCATCGCCACGAGGCAACATAAGTTTATCATAGCGAGCATCGACTACTTTACTAAGTGGGTTGAGGCGGCCCAGCTAGCAAAGATCAGAGAACACAATGCCCAAGAGTTCCTTCGCCAAAGCATTATCTGCAGGTTTGGCGTCCCAGAGGTCGTAGTGACCGACAATGGGACCCAATTTTCGGGGAAAATGATTTACCAAGTATTACACCAGCCTTGGGATCAAGCTGGTCCACACTTTGGTGGCATATCCCCAGGCCAACGGGCAGATGGAGGTCACGAACTGTACACTACCCCACAGATTAAAGATTAAGCTGGAGGACGCCGGGGGCTCCTGGGCTAACGAGCTCCCATCCGTCCTCTGGTCCTATCGTACAACCTCGAAGGAACCAACGTGCGAGACACCCTTTAGCCTTTGTTATGGGAATGAAGCAGTAATTCTTGTTGAAATCGGGCTTCCAAATCTCAGAGTGGAGTCCTTCGACCCACAGACCAACTCCCAGAAAATTAGGAAGCACTTGGACTTGCTAGAGAAAGCTCGCGACGCCGCCAGAATATGGACAGCAGCGTACCAATACCGAGTTGTCCGGTACTACAATAAAAAGATAAAAGCCCGGCAGTTTGATGTTGGGGACTTGGTCATACGAGACATTGAGGCCACAGGCAAGCTGGCCGGCCGAAACAAGCTCTCACCCAACTGGGAGGGACATTTTCTTGTCTCTGCCGTCCTGCGCAACGGAGCATACAAACTCCGAAACCAAGACGAAAAGGTGGTTCCGCGAACGTGGAATGCAATCCACCTGAAACGCTACTTCCAATAGGAAACCCAGGTACGCACTCACTCACTTATGTGCATTCATTCGCATGCTTGTTTTAATTTGATAAAATGAGGGGTTTACTTAGCATATAGATCGTAGGCTGTATATGAACTGTGTTTGCCTTGCAGGTTTACCCGACCTAGACTGCCCCTAAGTCGGGAGGGTCTTCATCCTCACGTTAAACCCTAGTCATCTAGGTGGCCCAAAAAGTGGTCTGAAACCCTGGTCATCCAGGTTGCCCATAAGCGGTCTTAAACCCTAGTCATCTAGGTGGCCCATGAGCGGTCTAAAACCCTGATCATCCAGGTGGCCCATGAGCGGTCTAAAACCTTGGTCATCCAAGTGGCTCATGAGCGGTCTGAAACCCTAGTCATCCAGGTGGCCAATGAGCGGTCTGAAAACTTGGTCATCCAAGTGGCCCATAGCGGTCTAAAAACCTTAGGAGCCAAGTATGGCACATGCGACGACCTCCTCTCGGGGAGCAGCAACGTCAGTCAACGACGGACAAAGGGAGAAACATTTCTTCTCCAATATTGGCAGCCCAAGTCTTCACTTACACGGCGCCACCAGGTTGGTTATTACAACCGCCTACCCAGCTCAAGGATCTTACTCCTTAGGCAGCCAGCTAACCAGGTTGGCTATCCTACACACTAACCTTCTCGACGAAAGGATAGCGTGATTAAACAATAACGAGAAGCGTACCTTCTCTAACGCTGACTGCCCAAGTTTTCACTTGGACAGCACCGCAATGCTGGTTAATGCAACCACCTGCCAAGCCTGGGGCTCAGCTCCTTACGCAACCAAGCAACGGTCGCCGACCAACCAGGTTGGCCGCCCAACGCAACAACTCACGCAAACATAAAGCGCAATAAAAGACGGTAGACACCAAACTGAAAAGGACTTCTGTTTTATTGCTCACCAAGTATATTATAATTTACATAAAGTCCAAAAGGCAAAAGAAGTACAAAAGCCTACAGGGGTGGCGGACCACCCTAGCTGTCTCGGGGCTCTCCCTCCAGATCTTCTTTACGTTACGCTGCGCGGTTTCTTTGATTGATAAACTCCACTAGAAAGTCAGGAACTATCAACCGCGCAACGCGACGTCCAATGTTGAGCCCCTCCAACAGCCGGGCGTGCAGTGCGCCCCCAACCTCATGAGGGCTCATCCAAGTGGCCAACTCGTTCTCTGCGACGACGGCTCGATCTGCAAGGCATTTGTTGCTCGCTTTAAGTCGATCATCCTCCTCCTTCAAACGGGCAACCTCCGCCTTCAAGCGGGCAACCTCCGCCTTCAGCTCAGCGTTCTCTGCCTTTAGCTCAGCATTCTCTGCCTCCACGACCGCCATAACAGCCTCAAGAGCAGCTGTCTGCTCACGGAGCTCCCCTCCTGAGGCGGCCAGCTTGGCCTCTAGCCAGGCTATCTCAGCCTCCCGATCTGCAATGATGCGATCGTGCTGCTCCATTTCCTAGGAGACAGCCGAGACCAATCTTATTGGCTGCACAGGACAAAAGCAAAGTGTGAGTTTATAAACACTAGGAAGAAATACAAGGGGGTCGTTGCAGAAGTCATACCTCATAAGTCCTCCTATAGGGCCTCACAGGCCTGGACTCTAGGCCTGGTCCAACTGGCGGTGGAATAGGAGATGACGAGCCAGGAGCACCCTCTCGCGCCGAACACGTCGCTGCCTCATCCAAAATACGGTCCAAAAGCTCATCATCATCAACGGCAGCAGCGGGCTCCTCTCTTACAGCCTCTGGAGCAGCCGCAACAGGCTTCCTTCCCCTAGCTGCCATTGGAACGGTTGCTGGTGAATCGGCTCTCGTCGACGGCTCCACAATATAAATGCGTGAACCCTCACGCACGTCGCAAGCTGGCCTCTCTGCAGATTCCATCCAGGCGGCGCCTAGAACCACCTTCGCCGTAGGCTGGGCCAGGATAACTCCTCCGGCCTCCACCGACCAGTCCTCGACGAACTTCTCCGCTCCAGAAGTGCTGCCTGGTCCACCGCAGATCCCGGCAGCCACGAGGTCAATCTGCGACGAGGACGATGAGGGAGTAGTAGTGACCCTCTCAGTAGCTTCCTTTGAGGGCCTTGGGCGGATGATCACACCCTTAGAGTCGTCAGGCCTCATCATCTTAATCGGAGGGTGTGACTTCTGAACCGGTGACGGCGGTCCCCATTTAACCTTCTTGGTCATCACCTGGAAAACCAAGAAATCCCTCTTGAACTCGTCGGGATTAAGCCGTATGGCCTTGGTCAACCAGGCGTAAGAGGAGCTCTCCGTCGTAGACGGCGTACCAAGGTACACCTCTAGAACCTTACCCCAATTCCTCGCAATGGGCCACTTCTCTCCCACTTTCACAAAGAAGAACCGATTTTTTCAGTTCTTCAGAAAATCATGAATGGCCTTGTTTATTTTTATTCCCGCACGGGGGATGAGTGAAATCCACTCCGCCCCCTGGGTCACTTTAAATATAACATTAACGCTAGACATCCTAAATTTCTGGCCAAGATTCAGGGCAAAAATGCATAAAGTACAAATGTACCTCACCGTATTAGCATGGAGCTGGGCGATGGGTACTTGTAGAGCCGCCATGATCGACTCCAACTCCTCCGGCAATGGCAGGTGGAGGCCGCTCCTTAGATGAGCCTCATAAACAGTAATGTATCCCTCCGGTGGAGAAAAGGCTTTGTCGTCCTCACCCGGAACCCTCCAGGCCGTCTCTTTGGGGATGTTGAACTCGACGCACAGAGCCTTGACATCATTTTTTCTCAAAACGGACGAGAAATATGCCACGGAAGCCATGATCAGGAAAAGCTTTAGGGTTTCTTTGAAGGTACTTAGTTGAGAAACGAGAACGAAGAAGACGATGGTTTGAAGGCGTAACAGATTTCAAAATACGGAAAGGAAACTTAAGCGCTAAGCACTCAAAGGACGCCGTCAGTCTAGCCACATGTCGCCTTCTAATTTGACCCTGTAAAAGGACGGATCTCTGGGGCATTAATGACCAGGATCTCCATCCAACCAAAGGAAGACACGTATTGTTTTCTGCCTTGCAATCTGGCTCAAAAGCTGATAGAAATCATTCCCAGAATTGGCCAAAAATGGTCAACAATTATGGTACTTCAGAATTGACCAAAACGGTCAACAACTCTAGTACTCCGGAGTTGACCAAAACAGTCAACAATTTTGGTACTCCGAAATTGACCAAAATGGTCAACAATTCTGGTGCTCCAGAATTGACCAAGACGGTCAACAATTTTGGTGGTCAGAAATTGACCAAAACGGTTAACAATTCCGATCAAACTCTCCTTCATGCTTTTTATGAATTTTTACGAGATCCTCAAAGTAAGGAAAGACATCCCATCATGAACATACTGGAGGCCATATTTCTGGCCACCAGCATGGGGGCTAGTGATGGGTACACTAATAATGGGCTGGCCCAAAGAAAGGTCGACGGGAGCTCAAGAAGGCCAGTCAGTATTTTTTGACGGCCCAATGAAAAGACGGGCTCAGGAACTGGAAAGCCCAAGACGGTCAACGTTGGCGTTGACCGTCTTGGTGGCCAACTTGCTCGCAAACGGTCAACGCAATGTTGACCGCCTTGCGCAGCTTGATTGGGCCTTTAGAGGCTTTGCTACAGTGATGGGCCTATTCCATTCTGGCCCACAGTCAATCAGTTGATCGCAAGCTACTCTCCCTTCGTTCTCCACGAAGGCGGCCAACACGCTGACGGTCAATTCAAACGTTGACCGTCTGCGCCCTATACATTAGGCCCAAATGACGCCTTTCTAACAATAATGGGCCTACTCCGTTTGGGCCCACCACTCATCAGACAGCCAACCACAGCTTTCCAAACGTTTTCCACGATCTCAATTTACATCAGAAAGGATATTGGCAAGATTGGCGCCCTTCAAAGAAGGAAAGCGCCAGATCTTCTCTATTCCTTGCCAACCAATGTACTCCAACGGGAATATGCTGAGGAGGAAAGAAGCCCATTTGGAAAGTTGTTGACAGCCTCACAAGGAAACAATCACGATCACATGGCAACCGACATCTGCTCCAGAAGGCAAGCTTGCTAGCAAATCAGGAAGACAATCGCTCCTTCCAAAGAAGGAGGATTGGCCTCTCGGCTACAAAAGAAGCCTTTGAATCCTTATTCAAGGTATGCTTTCATTGATGCTCTCATTAAGGCTTTTCTTCCAGGCTTACTAAGGCATGCTTTCATTGACGCTTTCTACCATACTTTCAACAGCTTACACATTTTGAGACAGTCAAGTGCATACGCTTTCTGGGACAATTGTGTGCTTACAGAAGCCTGTCTTCTCTATCACCTTCGTTCTCCCAAAAAACCCTAAGGCAACAAGCGAGCTCTCACGGCCGTTTACTGCCTTCCCACCATTCAGATTCAAGAAGATCTCACGTCCCTCTTACATCTGAATAAAACACTCAAACTCTCTCTCTCTATTTTCAATTTCTTCCTTTTGAAGACTGTATTACTGACTTGAGCGTCGGAGTATTTTCGGTGGGATAACTTTTCGCCGATAACGCTGACCTCTTGTTCGTTTTAGTGGTGTGCAGGATTCGTACTCAGTGAACGGAGCCGGTTCAAACCATCCAGAAGAATATGAATCTGTTCAAAGTCGGATCTAGGTACGCATGACTTTATTAAGGTATTAATATATCCATGTTATGGAAAAAAAATTTTTAAAAAATAAACTATTATCTTATTTTATAAAATTTATTTTAAAATATGAGATGATGGTCATGGAATAAAAGATTTTATAATTGCCATTAACACAAAAAACACTCAGTGCACACATCTTAGGAATACTCTCCAACCACTTGCATATGTCCGTTTGTTTCAAATTTTGACTAAATGTCTATTTAAATAGAAACAATTTTATTTTCGTTTTGTGTTAGGATGCTTTAAAAAAAAAAAAATACGTACTTGCAATAAAATAAAATGTTGGCACATAGTTATACTCATAGGTATGTTGAGGGAGTCGTTGGGTAATATAGTGGGGCTTGATAGGTAAAGTATTCAGCGTTAGAAGCTTGTATATCTGTGGCGTAATCTACAATAAGCACCACTATTATGTCTAATCACCACCCTTCTAAGGTTCACCTCTTCTGTGCTCTTCCTTGTAAGAAGCACACTCTTGTAAGATAAACATACAGTTATTGTTGTTTATTGGATAATGTTGACATGGCATTCAAGTTATCACGAACTCATGTGTGGAGCCTTCACTTTGTTGTTTGACCAATGATGAGTCGGTTTAACAAGAAGAAAATATAAGCAGGGTTGGCAACTCTTCTCGGATCTAGACCTTCATATGTTGATTAAATCTGAGATGATAGCCTAATCACACTATTATTTTTCTTACGTATGAGATTCATATGATTCCAACAAAACTAATTTCATATGTTTTTTAAAAACTAAATTGTCATGAGCAAGTATATACAATTGATGACCTGACTCAATTTTTATTTATTGAGCCAATTGATACATTGATTATAAGCTTATGTATATTCGATTTGCTTTTAAAATGTAATAATGAAAATTTCCATCATCTCATTTTTTGCTAACTTTGTGTTGTTTTATAATTTATTATCAATAGTATTGACTTAATTGTTATCGACATATACATTACAACCAATGTCATCTCTGTTGCTATAACTTGTTAATTTATTTTTGTTGAGATCATGTGTACCTCGGGTTCAGGCCAGAGGGATATCAACCAAAAGAACTCCTTGGGTAGCATGCACACAAAAGATAGTAGAGTCAACCACCTCGCTCTAGGCATACGGAACCAAAGAGTTGTCCAATTGCTATAAAAGGGTGCAAAAATCAAGTCAAATTACAAAAAGATTCTTTCATCACTTAATCATGAGTGAAAACCTTGCCAATGGGAGGATTCTAACCCAACATGTCACTACCCAATCGGATATCTAAAATAGAATTCAAGTTGATTGAATTGCAGTGTGAAAGAATCATAAATATTACATCTTAAAAATCTTAAATAGATAAAAATATCTATCTTTATTTAATTAATATAAAACAATTTATTTACAATAATCGTACGCTAAAGATATACATGTCCTAAAACAAAATACATCATAACTCGATGTCAAAAAACTTTAATAAAAGATAATAAAATATAAAATAATCTATTTGGAGATTTGTTTCTAAAATCCAAGATGTCCACATAATTCTACATCTAAATCTCCAAAACACTTGCAAGTACTTTGACAAAATTTAAATAAAATAATAAAAAAAATAAGTTAAATATCTAGTAAATCATATAATAAATGTATACAAAAATACAATAATCGACAATCCAAGAGAAGATCGACTCAATATTTCCATATAGATTAAAGGAGATCAGATCCTAATGTAACTAAGGTCACAAAATATGATGAGAATTCCAACAAATTTCCTGTGAATTGTATTTGTTATTGACCAAATGTGAACACATTCACACTCTTGATTGGCTAGGTATGTAACATGAGTTGACTGACATCAAAGATGGTATATATAACCACTTTGATTGAGTCATTGTGGCATAATCATATCTAGATCTACTGTTTTTGTCGATATCATATGACATCATAATATGATAGTTGCATCACTATAAGTATCTCACCATAAAAATATGACCACAATATCCACCAGGATATGAAAATTACTATTAGAAAACTTAGACTACATTATGGTACCGTATATTTTATATTCTTTAATACTGTTGTTGTGTCCTCGGATTATTACTCTGATAAGGACGAGGATCCAATAATAACACCAAATAATAATCGTGTGAAGCAGAGAGAGAGAGAGTACGCGGACCAATGCACAAAATTTTTACGTGGAAAGCCAAGCGGAGGACTCAATCCGAGGGCTCTGGTGCTACTACTGCTCTGAAGAAGAAGAAGAAGAAGCTGAGGAAAAGAGAGGCGCCTCTAAGGATCGAGAAGTCAACTGAGCGCCTAAAGAAGAGTTGCCGGACTGAGACTTCGGAGGGACCGGTGACCATTGTTGAGTATTCCTCATCTGATAACGATATTACCGTGATAGCGCCTCTAGTGAGGAGGTCAGGATCCTTGCAGGCAGCGCCAGTCCGAGAGGCTGAAGGTCTCGAACCCTTGCCCACATTTGACTCCTTGGGGGAGCTGTCTGAGTTTATGGGCCAGCCTGTGGAGCCACTAGCTGCCCAACCTTCTTCTGAGGAGGCAATGCTCGATATCACTTGCGAGTTTGTTGGAGAGGCCTCGGACTGGATTGATAGCTTGCCCGAGGTCGCTGTTGTGGGATAGGCTCTAAGGGAGGCTGCGGTAGCTCAAGCTGAGGAAGTAGCAATGGTGACGACTTCGACAATTTCCACTAAAGCTGTTGAGGCCGAGGAGTGTCATTCCACGGAGTTGCCTACTGCAAAGGCTTCTGAGCCTCCATGCCTGGAGATCTAAATTTACAATCTAGCAATGATGCCGCCTACAGCCTCTGAAGACCCCCTGTTTGAGGACGGCGCAAGGGCTCCACCTGCTACTAGAGTTGACACTGGGGCTGAGGTTTCTGTTGTGCAGGAGGCCGCGACCATAGAACCCAGAGAATCAAAGGCCCCTAGAGAGGAGATATCTTCTGTTAGCTCTTTTGTGACTAAGGTACACCTCTGTCGTCGCCCTAATTCTGCCATTCTTTCTTCACGCTTCACTGACTTCATTCGTCTTTGCAGCTTCAGGACATGGCCGACGGCCTTAGTGGAATCATCAATGAGGCTTCCCAGGCTTACGCGGAGCTCTAGGCTTCCAGGTCCTTGGGGGGACGTGTTTAAAGTTTAGAGTTCAAGCTTGCTGAAGCTGAGAGTCATATTTCCACCCTAGAGGGCCAGCTCAAAGAGCAAGAGAGGTTGCACGTTGGCCTTCGAGGGAGGAATCTCTTGCTGGAGCAGAAACTCAGGACTTCATTGAGGCCTGAAGACATCGCTCCAGCTCTTGATCATAAGTACTGGGACGCCATCCATATGTGCCGTTGGGTCATGAAGCTTTTGGTTCCAAGGTTCCCAGTCGCTGGTTTTGACCCAAGGAACTCCAGCACTCAGCATAAAAATGACTTGATTGGCCTCTTAGAACGCTGGAGATCTTCTGAGGTTCACAGTTGGGGCTGTCCAGCTGGGCAGAGTCTTCGGAGCAGGCAAGACCTTCAACCCATTAGTGTGCGTTGTTGTACATATATATGTATATTTATTTATTTTATATGTACATACTACTGTACTTATATCATTTTTTTGAATAAGATCCAAATTGTTTAAGTGCAAACATCTTGTTTGTCTTTGTGGGTCTCTCTTAGACTTAGGCTCTTAAGAGATTTTGCCCTTTCTAAGTGAAAACATTCGAGTTCTTTGACCATTGTTGACTGAAGGTGTGACCGATTGAGCCTTTATATACTTGCTATTTCTAAACCCCTTAAATTTTAAGTTCAACCTCTAGGGTTGCTTGTGGCCAAATTTTTATACAACCTATTGGGTCGCTCGGACTTAGTCAAATTTTAATACAACCTCTTGGACTGCTCGAACTTACCTAAGTTTTACTACGATCTCTTAAGCCGCTCGGACTTAGTTGAGTTTTAATACGACCTTTTAGACCACTCGGATTTAGCAGAATTTTAATATGACTTCTTAGGTCGCTCGGATTTAGCCGAGTTTTAATATGACCTCTTGGGCCGCTTAAACTTAGCCGAGTTTTTTGACAAGTGAAAGGAGTCCTATCCACTTGACTTAGGGACAGTCTAGGCCTTATTACTTTGTGAGATGGTATACGATCTCCTAGTGGTTCGCAAACGATACTTTTAATGAAAACTATCATTTTATTAACGAAATGTGTACATGTATGTAATGTAAACAATATACCTGTGTACTTTACAAGTTTATTGATAATATCTCTTGAGGTGGGTAGTGTTCCATGTTCATGGGACAAGTCTTCCCCTCTTGGGTGCGTAATTTGTCGACCCATTTCATAGGATTGTCGAGACCAGGAACGGCACTTCCTAATTTAGAGAAAGCTTGTTTCGGCCAATGTTTTTTTCGGTGGCCTCTATGCTTCTCAGCACTAAGTCTCCTGCGCTTTCACCTTCTTATTGTAATATCGGGCGACCATTTGTTAGTATGTCGCAATTTGCAATCTTGCTGCATCTCGGACTTCTTCAAAAAGGTTAAGGTTTTCCCGGATTCTCTGTATATTGTTGTGGGAATTGAAACTTTCCACGCGGAGGCTTGGTAGTCCGACCTCCACTTGGATGACCACCTCAACACCATAACACAGGCTAAAAGGAGTTTCTCACATTGGCTCCCTTGGAGTTGTCCTGTAATACCATAGGATAGACGGAAGCTCTTCAACTCATGAGCTCCCAGTATGCTCCAACTTCTTTTTCAATCCATGAAGTATTGTGCGGTTTGTGACCTCCACTTCGCCATTGCATTGTGGGTATGCGATCGATGTGTGCAGTAACATTATCCTCAGGTTGGTGCAATATTTGGTGAACCTTTTTTAGAAAATTGGATCCCATTATCAGTTAGAATACATTCTGGGATCCCAAACCTACATACAATGCTCTGTCGGATGAAATCTGTAGCATTTCACTCAGTTATGTGGGCCAATAGTATGGCCTCAACCCACCTTATGAAGTAGTTGATTCCGACGATCAAGAACTTCCTTTGTCTGGACGTTATCGACAGTGGCCCTAGTATGTCTAGTCCCCACTACGCAAAGGGCCAAGGTGATTGGAGAGTTCTGAGCTTCATGTGCAGCTAGTGGTAAAAGACTACCGTGGACTTGACAATTTTCATATTTTCGTACGAAACCCATGGTATTATATTTCATGGTTGGCCAGTAGTACCCTTATCTCATTAGTTTGAACGTGAGGTTCTTGCCCCCAATGTAGAATCCACAAACCTCAAGGTATACCTCTCCAATGGCATAATTAGCCTCTTCCCGGGTAAGGCACCTCAAATAGGGGCACAGAATCCTCGATTGTACAATTGGCTGTCCATGATAGTATACCATCCAGCCATATTTTTCACATTCTTGGCCTCTTCTGCATCCTCGGGCAGTGTCCCATTAGACAAGTATCTTAGGTACGGAATCATCCAGTTATTAGCCTCGGATATTTGTATCACCTTTGTCTCAAAATCTTCTGTACTGGGTTTGTTGAGGACCTTGTGCATTCCTCGGGCATGTTGCTCCGGATCTCCTGAGGCTGCTGCTTTTGCCAGCTGGTCAGCCTTTTCATTTTCCTCCCACAAAATGTGGACCATTTCTACCTTCTCAAAGGCAGATATAAACTCTCAAACCTTGAAGAGGTATTTGGATAGTTGTAGGTTGTTCGCTTCGAAATTTTCTCAGACCTAGTTGACAACCAACTCTGAGTCACTGTAGGCAATTAGGTCTTTAGTGGAGCACTCCTTCGCCAATCGCAATCTTGCAAGAAGGGCCTCATATTCTGCCGCATTGTTGGTTGTTGGGAATCCAAGGACCATTGAGTATTTGATTTCTGATCCTTTAGGCGTTCTCAGCACAACGCCAACCCGACAACCATCCTTCATTGAGGAGCTATCCACATGCAGAGTCCACGCTGCTGGGCTGTGTAAGTCCTCAGCACCACAAGTGCCTGAGGGGTCCTGAGTTGATATCGTGGTTTCGAGGATAAAGTCCACCAGGGCTTGACCTTTTAAAGCAAGCTGTAGACAGAACTCTATGTCGAACGCGTCCAACTCAATAGCACACTTGACCAACCGTCCCAACGTTTCTGGCTTTTGTAAAATCGCTCACAAGGGCTAGTCGGTCAAGACGACTATTTTGTGCACTTGGAAGTATGGTCTCAATTTCTCAGTGGAATATACGAGTGCTAGAGCCATCTTTTTTACGTGGGAATACCTAGTCTTAGTGTCGGCCATGATTTTACTGATGTGTACACAAGCTGCTGCCTGCCATTGTGCTGACTCACCAAGGCCGAGCTCAAGGCTTTGTCTGAGACTAAAAGGTACAGGAACAGCTCCTCACCCGTTTGAGGAGAAGTCAACAGAGGCAGGTTTGATAAATACCCCTTAAGTCCTCGGAAGGTTTCTTCGCAGTCGGCCATTCACTGAAAGCCGTTGTCCTTTGTCCCTCTCAGGGCTTTAAAGAACGTCATATATTTCTCAGCCGACTTGCCCAGGAAGCATGACAATACTGCTAACCTTCCAGTGAGCTTCTGGACCTCCTTCACGGTCTAAAGGGATTTTATATTAATGATGGCCTTGATTTTTTTCGGGTTCGCTTCAATTCCCCAATGTGAAATAATGTAGCCTAAGAATTTTTCAGACATCACTCTGAATGTACACTTTGCTAGATTGAGTTTCATCTGATATGTTCTTAAGACGTTGAAGGTCTCATCCAGATCTTGGATGTGGTGGTTGATTATTTTACTTTTGATGAGCATATCATCCACATAGACCTCCATGTTTCTTCCAATCTGGCATTCGAACATTTTATTCACGAGTCTCTGATAAATAGCATCCGCATTCTTGAGACCGAAGGGTATGACTTTATAATAGTATGTCCCCTGGTCTGTCATGAACAACGTGTGCTCATCGTCTTCGAGACTCATCCTTATTTGATTGTGGCCCAAGTACACGTCCATGAAACTTAGAAACTTGTAGCCAAACGTCAAGTCTACAAACGAATCAATCCTCGGGAGTGAAAAGTTGTCCTTTGGGCACGCTTTATTAACGTTTGTGAAGTCCACGCACATCATCCACTTCCCATTATTCTTTTTTATCATCACAACGTTGGACAACCAATCTAGATAGTATACCTCCCTTATCAATCCCGCGTCTAAAAACTTCCTTACCTCCTCCCAAATTGCCATAGTTTTTCCACGAAATAATTCCTCCTCTTTTACTTGATGGGCTTACGATTGGGATCTAGGCCCAAACCTTGGATCATTACTCCAATCGATATCTCAGGCATATCGCTCAGAGTCTTAGTGAAGACATCCGAGTTCTTTCATAGGAAGCTGATAAGCTGGTCTCAGAAGGCTTTAGGCAGAGAACTTCCTATCTGGATAATCTTTTCTGGATCTCTGGGATCCAGAAGGACTCGATTGATAGCTTCTCTAGACTCGGTCTATTGCAACGTCGTCTCATCACAGAAGTCTAAGTCTTCTATGGGTAGAGGAAGAGGAGTCTGGGTGATCTAGGACAAGTAACATGTCCGCCGGGTAGCCTGGTCCTCGAGGACCTCCCCAACCCTGTACGGTGTTAGAAACTTCATTTTTAAATGTGGGATTGAAGTTATGGCCTTGAACGTGGTTAGATAAGGGTGTCTGAGGATCGTGTTATAAACCGATGGCAGGTCTACCACTAGAAAGGAAAAGGTCTTTGATGACGTCCTCAGATGGGTTCTTAGTGTGACCTCGAGCTGGATGTTCCCTACACTGGTACTGGCTCGTTGTCCAGTCCATAGAGGGGTCCCTCAATTGCGGTCATCTGACTTTTTTTGATCCCTAATTTAAAGAAAGTATTAAGATAGAGAATATTTTACGAGTTTTCATTATCAATGAACACTCGTTTCATCTGGTAGTTTAAGCTACCATCTGAAATAAGAGCCGTTATAACTAGGGGTCAGAATGGGGTGATATTATATGGGTCATATCTTCATTACAAAAACTAATGACATCATCCCTAGACTCTACCCTTCGTTTCTTATTCTTCGCCGTTGGATCCTCCTAAGTGCCACCTCTAGTCAGGCGGATGGAAATCATGTTAATCACCCCTGTGGCCACTCTGCCTCTTGGTTGGTCAACCTCAGCCGCTTCTACTATTTTGGACGACTGTCCGATTCTTTGTAGAAAGCGGTTGATGTGACATCTTTTGATCATCTCTTCAATATCCTTCTGCAAGGTCCTACAATCCTCGGTACCGTGGCCTCCACAGCGGTGGTAATGACAGTATTTGGACTGGTCACCACCTTCTGGGTTCTTCATTGCATTGGAACATTTTAGAAAGTTTTTATCCCGAATCTGCATCAGGATATTAGTACGCAAGTCGTTTAAGGGTGTAAGGTTGATGGGCCTGTACTCCCTATGAACATTTTGTTCGGACTTCTACTGCTTCCTAGGCACTTGAAAATCTTGTCGGCCTTCGTGCCTCCTTTTCCCCTCCATTGTCCTCAGAGGGTGGTTTTTCACCTGGACTGGCCTCTTTACATCGTTTGCTTCCTCGGCCGCAATGTAAGCTCTAACTATACTCTCGGCCTCCCTGAATGTCTATGGACCCTTATGCATGAAGTACTTGAAGCAGTTTCCTCCTTCTAGCGTGGATAGGAAAGCTGTCAGCTTGACTCTGTCAGTCAGTTTTGGGATCTGTTTGGCCTCGGATATGAAGTGGGACAGAAAACTCTTCATGCTTTCCTTGGCTCTTCACTTCACACGAGCAAGGTACCATGGTTGCTTCTCAATCCGCCGGCTGGAAACAAACTAGGAGAGAAAAGCTTCTGCCAATTCATTGAACGAATGAATGGAGTCCGCAGCAGTCCAAAGAACCAGATCCTTGCATCGCCCTTGAACGTCAAGGGAAAGCACTTGCACATTGTCATTTCATCCAAGCCTTGAAGGCTCAGATGCTCGCAAAAATGGTCCAAGTGATCCATTGGATCTACACTTCCATCATAGGCGTCGAGGTTTGGCATTTTAAACTTTGGGGAAAGTGGCCTTCCCCTAACCTCCATTGTAAATGGAGACCTGCAGAGGTCAGCAACTCCTCCCTCAACGTCACCAAAAACTCAACGAAAAACCCTATCGAGCTTTTCCTCCACTTGAGGCATGGCCGTCATCTTCTTTTTGTTGAAGTAGGTCCTCAACTCATAGAGGTCTTGCGCAAACTGCTAACCTAGACGGCTCTTAGTCCTCGAAGGGATCTCTTCGATAGGGGCCGCGTCCTGAACGGCGCACTTCTAGTTTTCATGGACACAATGAGGGTTTCACCTCACTGAGCTTTCCTGTTGTATCTAAGGGCCTAAGCGCCCCTGGGGAAGCGATGGGACCTTACTGCTCGAGGCAACCTGCGTTTGAGGGTCATCGTACTGTGCAGCTCATTGACTTGGGTGTTTCTTCCCTTTTTCCTTCTTCTGGGATGTCGCGGTTTGAGAGGCCTTAGACAGGGCCTCCCTCATTTGCGCGTCCATCCTTCAACAAAGGCCCTGAATGTCCCTGGACGCATCATCTACTCTCAGCGCCAACGCTCGTATATAAGGATTAGGATGATCCTCTACTCTGATGCAGGGTGCGGGACCATTGGCACCTGAGCACACCTCTCAGACAGGAGTACTGGTCTATCCTCGGTGCTAACCATTTTTTAGTTTCCTAAGAAATGCACTAAGTTGACTTTTCATTGGCTTTCCCACATATAGCGCCAAATATTGCATTCTCGGATCCTTACTCTGATAAGAACGAGGATCCAATAGTAATACTAATTAATGATCGTGTAAAGTAGAGTGAAGTACGCGAACCAATGCACAGAGAGTTTTTATGTGAAAAACTTTCTACTGAATGAGAAGGAAAAACCACGAGACTTTTATCCGAGTACCGTTTCACTATCTTGTATTCGGTTGTAGTATGCGCTTTAGTATAGGATGCTAAGAACTAAGTGTATGAAGATTCTAGAGAATCACTCTTACAACACAAGTCCTTCTCTTCTCTCTCTATTACAGATTGTAATAGTAAATGCTCGATCCTTTGTTTGGTAAACAGTTAAGATATTTATAGTGATTAAGCTTCCCGTTGATGGGTGCCCACGTGGGGTTGGCGTGCGTAGGTGATTTTGCCACTAACTCTGCAAACTCTTTTTGCCGTGTCACAAAAATTGCATGCACACTCGCCTGGTGCGACGTTTCATTTGTAAGTCTGTGTGCTCTGCTGGCCATCATTCTTCTTACAGTTTGACATGATCAGCTACCAAATCTCTGCCACGCCGTTTTTACAGGCTAGGTAGCGTTCGAGACCCATCTTGAGTCCACAGGCCATAGTGGACTTTGAGTCCACTGTGCCTCGCTGACCAATTCTGGCGCTTGGACCTCTTGGGTCGCCTTGGCATCTAGGCCCAACTCCAGGGAAACGAATCTTTGATATGGGTCTTAGGTATCAGTACCCATCAATTGTGATATTTTTATATAATCTCATTAACATTAACAATAACCATAAGTCAAAGAAGTAATTCCAATACTCAATCAATGAATAAAGATCAAAATTTAAGAATTTTAGACAACTCTAAGATTTAGACACTTTAGTGTTCGAATGTTGTTCAAATACCATAGGCTAAAATAAATTATTTCAGTTTTTCAAAGGGTAAAAGTTTAACAAATTTAACAAAAAATCAACTTAAACTAAAAGATAAAAATTTAAGATAACATCTACAAAATATTATACATAAAAAATAATGACAAATATCCGTTAAAACCAACATATTTGACGGAAGATTGAAGAATTGCAAAAATTATACAAAATTGTCCTAACAAATAATTGGTGTTTGAATAGCACAATCAAATGCAAGACAAAACACTCCATATAAATGAATTGGAATTCCAATAACTCTTGTAAATACTTGAAATATGAGATAATATCATAAATTATCTACTCAAATATTGTAAAACTAACCGATTATATACATGACTTTGAGTATAAACACTTTATTTCAAGTCTATTTCCATATTTGTTTCATTTCTCTAGGACTTTTTTATTTCAAATACTAATGTTAATTTTAATTTATATAGTAATATATAATTCAAATTAGACAAAAATTTAAAATATATGAACGTGATACTTTAAAGAAAGATATAAAGAATAACAACTCTTCAAATAAAGAAGAAGAAACTTCCATGGAATAAATCACGACATAGAGTATATCAACTTATAAAGAAGAAAGTATGACTGTCTAGATTGTTAATTCTTAATTCTTTAATCTTAAGGTTTGAATGTTCTCAATTATCTGCCTTCTCTTCAATTCTTAGAACCTTTTCCTTCTTTCCTATTCTATTTTCCTACTTAATTTTTGTGTATTAGGGTTGAAAAACAGCCTTATTAGTAAAGTTAGGAAATGAAAGCCATCCTTCCTTAATTCCGAAACAAACTTATCCAAATATTAAATTTTAACTTTAATTTTATCAACCACTCCATTTTTCAATCTTAACGGGATAATAAATGGTCAAAAGATTAACATGTTTTTAAAATTCACTCAAAAACTAATTTGCAACATGAATTATCTAATTAATTTTTTAGATGCTATTCAAACTCTGGCTTGAATATCATACTTTCAAAGTCCAAATTTCACCGAAATAGATTCCAACTATTTCTAAGGACCAATTATTCTCAATGTAGCATGAAACATTAATTAAATTTTTAATAACATTAACAACATAAATTTTTCAAAACTAAAAATATCTAAGATACTACAATCCTATCTTCCTAAAAGAGTTTTGTCATCAAAATTCTGGCCTCAAGTCTCAAAAATATATATATATTTCTCCTTGATCTTGTCTTTAACCATCCATGTGGCATAACCATTGTTTTGATGACTCCAAAGCACTTTCACTAGTTGTATAATCATTTTTTGAAGAATTGGTTCTTTACTATCCAAAATATGAGTCTGTGTCTCAATGTAAGTTAGATCATAAGCAATATGCAGTGGCTCATGATTGATAATGTGCGAAGGGTTGTATATGTTAGCATATGGGTTACTCTCATGCATATTAGAGGTTTGACTAAAAACTTACATAGGTACAAGACGAAGTATTATTATATTTGTGCACGCTTCGCGTGCGCAACAAGCAGCAGAAAGACGACCTAGTGGCAAAATAGAGTGCCAACCAGACTGATAAAGGTCGATCAAGCTACAGGTGGCCAGCTGGATAGATGCTGACCAAGGTGAAAGGTCGGTCGGACAAATACCAGCTAAGTTAAGACGGCTGGATTGTTGGCCGTGGACGGCTGGATTGTTGGCCGTGGACGGCCAAATTGTTAGGCCTAAGACGGCCGAACTACTGGCCGTGGGTGGCCAGACTGTTAGGCCTAAGGCGGCCTAACTACTATTCGAGGTGGCCAAGCTAAAGTCGGTTGGACTGCTGGTTCGAAGGCACCAAATAACTTATACTTAGGGATGACCGCTGTCGGTCTCAAAAATTCAAAATAAAAAAGTGTACGAATATAATACATGAAAAAAATGAGTGAGTAGGTGTAATAAATCACCTGCAAAGTCTAGAGTAGGTGACCAATTTATAGAGTAGGTGTCGCCAGTAAGGAGATTCATCTATACATATATATATATTAATATATCGTTGCTATTCTAGTAGTGAACATAATAATATAAGGAGTCATACTTTGCTCTTCTAAGTTTCTATAACTAAAATTTTACATAGTAAAATTTGTGGACTAATTATCCTATATTTTTTCCTCTTATTTAGAAGAGTGTTTTCACATAAATTGTATGTGTCTCATTTCTCTTTTTTCTTTTTGTGATTATTATTCATCATTATTATCACGGTGTTCTTTTCCCTCGGTCCAACTCTAACTGGCCGACCCTGTATAGTGCATGTATTTCCAAAGCATTAAAATGTAGAAGAGGTTATGAACTCCTGATTAAGAATGTAGTTGAGCCAACAAATAGGCAACTTCGTTTATTTGCTTCAAGATTTTCCAGGGTTGGATAAATTTTGAACTTAAATCTCCTTTCTTTCCAAATCCAATCACACCCTTTAGAGGAAAAACCTTCAAAAATACCGAGTCTCTAATGTCATATTGTAACTCTCGGTGTCTCCAATCAGTATAATTTTTTTGATGACTTTATAAAACTCTTATCCGATCACAAATCAAGCAAACTTTATTCATGGTCGCTTGAACAATCCTCAATCACATAACCTTTGAATCCTCGATTTTGTCCAACTGATGGGTGATCTACATTCACATTCTTAAAAAATCTCATATGGGGTCATACCAATACTGACCTAAAAACTATTATTATAAAAAAAACTCTACCAAAGCCAAGCAAGATTCACAATTACCTCCCACTTCTAATACCAACATAAACAACATATGCTTGTGTATTTGAATCATACAATCTGACTGTCCATAGGTTTGACAGTAAACTGTCGTACTAAATTCTAATTTTCATCCCCAATTCTCTATGTAGACTTCCTCAAAATCTTAACACAAATCTCATATCATAATCTAGTATGATTGATACAGAAATTCTATGCAATCGAACTATTTCATTAATATATGATCTCGTAAGATGTTCTAGCGAATGATTTGTCCTTAAAGCTAAGAAATGGCTAACTTAGTTAATCAATTAACAATCACCCAAATAGCATTAACTCCTTTAGAAGCCTACGGTAAACCAAACACAAAATCCATCATAATATTCTCTCACTTCCAACTTGGAATAGGCTTTAGTTGAAACGTCCCTATTCGTACCCAATATTCAACGTTCACTTGCTAACATATTAAACATCTAGATATATAATTAGCAATGTCTTTTGTTAATCCACTCCACTAAATTTTTTTTTTCCCAATCTTGGTATATCCTAGTTGTTAGGTATGGATTGGGGATGTGATACTAATACTCCCAGGATGATTGCTGTATCTGAGACGATATGTCCTCAAGCGTTTTCTTTTCCAATTCATGAATATTTTGAACACATACCATGTCTCAAAATCTAAAAATCTTGTCTTCCCTAATGTGGTAATCAACTCAAGACTCTAAAAATAAATATTTTATTATCTCCTATAAGAACAGGTTCTCTTTCTAACCCTCTCAAATTTGCTCCAAAAACCAAGGTTGAGCATAAAAATAAGACATGGTTGACTGTGCCACCTCTAGGTACATTTGAATCTAACAGTTCTCAATTCCCTTGATTATTTTCGATTCTCATACCATCAAATGACCAATAAAACTTATCGGCTTCTAACTTAGGCAACTGTGACCATATTAGCCTTTTGGGCTGATATCTAATCTCATAGTTATAAACCTTACCGATTAGGAAACAAATATGAAGGTTATTTTGCAGGCTATCCCATAAATAATTGTTATACTCTAATATTTAAAATATGTGGATGGACTATCTAAATGGCGTCACTATAAATGAGGTCTTTCACACTATTATAATCCATATGAAGGCTTCATACGACATTATTTTACTATATTTTGAAATGTCATTTTATATGTATCATTTGTCTACATTGATTTGAAAGAAACTTGTAAATGTTTCTATAAAAATATATATATATTTCTCCTTGATCTTGTCTTTAACCATCCATGTGGCATAACCATTGTTTTGATGACTCCAAAGCACTTTCACTAGTTGTATAATCATTTTTGAAGAATTGGTTCTTTACTATCAAAATATGAGTCTGTGTCTCAATGTAAGTTAGATCATATGTTCTAGCGAATGATTTGTCCTTAAAGCTAAGAAATGGCTAACTTAGTTAATCAATTAACAATCACCCAAATAGCATTAACTCCTTTAGAAGCCTACGGTAAACCAAACACAAAATCCATCATAATATTCTCTCACTTCCAACTTGGAATAGGCTTTAGTTGAAACGTCCCTACTCGTACCCAATATTCAACGTTCACTTGCTAACATATTAAACATCTAGATATATAATTAGCAATGTCTTTTGTTAATCCACTCCACTAAATTTTTTTTTTCCCAATCTTGGTATATCCTAGTTGTTAGGTATGGATTGGGGATGTGATACTAATACTCCCAGGATGATTGCTGTATCTGAGACGATATGTCCTCAAGCGTTTTCTTTTCCAATTCATGAATATTTTGAACACATACCATGTCTCAAAATCTAAAAATCTTGTCTTCCCTAATGTGGTAATCAACTCAAGACTCTAAAAATAAATATTTTATTATCTCCTATAAGAACAGGTTCTCTTTCTAACCCTCTCAAATTTGCTCCAAAAACCAAGGTTGAGCATAAAAATAAGACATGGTTGACTGTGCCACCTCTAGGTACATTTGAATCTAACAGTTCTCAATTCCCTTGATTATTTTCCATTCTCATACCATCAAATGGCCAATAAAACTTATCGGCTTCTAACTTAGGGCAACTGTGACCATATTAGCCTTTTTGGGCTGATATCTAATCTCATAGTTATAAACCTTACCGATTAGGAAACAAATATGAAGGTTATTTTGCAGGCTATCCCATAAATAATTGTTATACTCTAATATTTAAGATATGTGGATGGACTATCTAAATGGCGTCACTATAAATGAGGTCTTTCACACTATTATAATCCATGTGAAGGCTTCATACGACATTATTTTATTATATTTTGAAATGTCATTTTATATGTATCATTTGTCTACATTGATTTGAAAGAAACTTGTAAATGTTTCTATAAAAAATATATATTTTTTGGAATTTTAAAAAATAAAACAGCTTAGCTTAATTTATCATAGAGAACTCTCAACTATCTTAAAAAAAAAGGACTTGCAAGAAGAGTTCTTTCATATTTTTGCAAAGTAAAAGGCATGGAAGAAGAATACCCTATAGTAACTTAAGAAATGTTATTATTTTCCAATACTTTTGGTAAACTTAAGCACAAGCCTTCATATTCTTGAGACAACTAAAAAATGATACATGCATGCAAGTTAAGCATCAGAGGGAACATAATTATATACGTGTATGAAACTTTAAACATAAAAATCTCAGATTATTAACAAATATAAGAAATAATCTTAAAATTTTAAGCAAAATGATAGAGAATAAGACTTAAAATGTACTTATTTTAAGCAAAAATTTTAAAAATTCTAAGTAGTACCTTCAAAATTGCCTTTGTCATCTACATCCCTCTCAATCTCTATCTTGTTTCCTACTCTTTCTCTCGATCATCTCAAAAAATTGGACTGAAATGAGCTAAAACAAAGTAAAAGCTTCTTTTATAAGATGATTGGTGCACATACATAGTGTTTCCATCAAACAAAATGCTTCTACTTATTCTAAGTATGTTCACCCATCATACTTCCGTCAGTCTTTAGGTTTCTTATTTTAAACATGTGCCCCCATTGTGCTTATATTAGATTTGCCTCAGATATTATCTTGAAAGAGCTAATATTTGGGTCTAATATGAGCCTTCACTTACTTAATTATTAATATGGATTACTCCATAAATTATTATATTTACCTAAAGTTAATAACTGGTTTAGCATCACCTCCTCAACAGTCCGCATCAAAATAATGGAGTGATCAAGGCTATTTAACCAAAATCAATGATGCCAACATTAGTTGATGCACCACATTAGCACAATCAAAATAAAGTGTTTAAGAGGTTATACACATGCAATGAAAGTGCTGGACGGGCCATCCATAATAGGACACATAGGGCACAACAAGAGTAGGCTAAGAAGGTCACATTTGACCACATGATTTTAGGTAGGACCCATGTGAAGTTTCTTAATTGTATGGATCGGGGTGAGATTAGGAGATTAGATATTTACGGAAGTTTGAATTATTGTTTTGAACCATTAGTTTTGCTCGAGTAATACTTCAAGCACAACCACCTGGAGGATCATCATGGGGTTTCCAATGCAATATATTTCCTTAGATGAGAAGAAAATGATTGATAAAACATTCTTCTTAATAACAAGAAAAATGTACATAAGATCAAGGTAGAATAAAATATAATTAGAGTCCTAGAAAAATTGCATTTAATGTCCTAAATCACATCAAGACAATTTATATTAGGTGTAAGTTTTTTATACAATTGACAAATGAACGTCCTTCGGATACATATTAGGCATAACCTTTCTAAGTAAACCACACATGTCCAACCCTTAGGTGTATATCAAACACTTTTCTTCTAGACAAAAAGCGCACGTACTCTTTTCATATAGCAATCAAAACCCAAATCAACTAACCCTATCAGAAATGACCACGAAAAAAATTTAAACTATAAATACTCATAAAAAATTTATTATATACAAATTATTCATAATAAATATCAAATTTTTTAAAATGATAGATAATGTAAATGTCATAATATTTTAAACTCTTGGTACTCTCGTAATCTCTAAAAGATAATAAAAATAATAAATGAATCTCATAATCTCATTTAATTTTTGGACTCCAAGATCATTTATATCTGAAATCTCTACTATGAATATACAATTTTCTCTAATTTGCTATCAATCTTTTATACTTTGGAGCTAGAATATATAATGATAAGTCAAATGCTTAACAAGTAAATATAAGTAACAATATAAGAATACAATAAAACATCTTGGATAATAAAATCAAATATACCTAAGATTCGCGTGAAGCCTTACGACAGGAATGCCAAGGACCTAAAAGATGTTAAGAAGCTCCTCAAGAATGGGAAGATGAAACACACTCCGCAAGTGAGCCTCGTAGACAGTAATGTGTCCCTCTAGTGGAGAGCAAGCCCTATCATACTTCTCATGAACAACAAACATGTTGGAAGTCAGAACGTTAAATTACATGTAAAGGGCCCTGATGTCATTGGAATCAAGAACAGAGCGAGTCACGTCAACTGTGGATACCATGGAAACAAGCAGAGAAAAGGACAAGAAAACGAATTTGAAAGGATGCAATAAAGGAAGTAGGGAAAATTTTGAATTAGCCCTCAGTTTTTATAGACGTTGCCGGCGCCAAAACGAAGCAGTGACTCGAAAAGGCGCGACAATTATACCGAACACTTGTCAAATCCAAAAAGAGCATGGGCAAGTCGAATCACCCGTCTCATTTATTACCAAGATTACGACCATTTTCTACAACGACGCGTGACAAAAAACATCGGGTCACAACAGAAAAACGTGAATCCCTAGGCAGCTAGGCACAAGTCCTCAAGTGCCCAGCTAGCAGTGGAGTAAAATAATATATTAAAACCACCTGATTCGTTCTCCTGGCAGCTTGGCCAACGAAGCCGGTCAACTGCCATTTCGGCTCCGCTTTACACTCTGGATCCTAGCGGCTTGGTTAATGGAGCCAGTCAACTATCATTCTGGCTCCGTCTTGCTCTTCAGATTCCAGCTGTTTAGTCAACAAAATAGGTCAACTACCATTCCTGCTCTATCCTCTCTCCAAATTCCAGGGGTTTGGTCTACAAAAGCCAATTAACTATCCTCCACTTTCTTTGACAAGACCATTTTCCCTCTAAGATTACGACCATCCCATCTGTCAAGCCGCCCGGCCAAGACTCACAACTACTCGACCATTCCAGAGTAAAATAATAGTAATAATAATAATAACAATAATAATAATAATAACAAGGTATGCATAACGACGAAATATAGAGAGGCAACAGAAGAATTGTACACAAAAACGGTTGCTAGTTTTCTTATTAACCTTCTCCTTATAAGTTACACATCTTTTAGAGGCCGATGTATAGCGAAACAATAGTAACGAAAAAGAGAAAAATGAAGAAATATATAGGAAAGTAGCCTAACCCGAAGGCCCTTCTCCATTTGAGCGAACTCTCTAGTGAAAGAATAAGATTCGAATGCGGATTTAAAACTTGTCGGCAATCACCCGCACGAAAAGGGATGACGACAACCTGCATGAAAAGGGGGAACAAAGTAGACTAGTATCGTGTCTCGAGACAACAACGCCAGAGAACACAAATGGCCTAAGGTCAGAGCCAGTGGCCGAAATAGGAAGCCTCACGATAATATCAAGCTCACATACCATTTCACTAATTAAGGAGGGAGATGATGTGAAGAAATGCCGCAAGCTCCCAATTTATAGCACGCAGGAAAGCAAGCAGGACACTAAACGTCAAAGGACCGCTAGCCTGCCAAATCTACAGAAAATTAAAAAATGGAGTCACGTCGAGAATAGTAATAAAGGAAATATAGGTCAGACCTGAAAAGACAATATGGCCTGTCACGTTTCATCGTGAATATACCGAAAATCAAAAATTTGAACCATCGATGTAGGGGGCTAGTAATGGGGACGATTGGAGTGGCCCGACCCAAAGAGGCGATCGGCCTAGAAGAATCGTAACCCGCTGACTCAAAGGATAGTCAACGGCCAGATTGATCGGAGAGGACCTTCAGATAGTCAGATGCGGTCCAAACCAGAAGCAGCCCACGAACCCTTTCACGCACACAACAGGTCATCTTTCTTAATTGGTCGCGATGTTGAGGATCTCTCCAAATGGCAACCTTTTATGAAATGGAAACCTCCAAAGTATTGCACATCTAGAAGGAAAAGCCCCCAAATCAGCATACAACTCACAATGGAAGTTTCAACATTCACGGTATGCAACATCTCCTTGGAGGAAGGAATCCTCTCTTCCGGCCATTGCTATCCTAAATGGCACCTGCATCCCCTTGGTGGATGGAAAGGATCCCCCCAAACGGTTGGCAGTCAGCAGTGTCGCCTAAGGAAAGGTGGCAAGATCCAATGATTATAAAAAACCTGGGGATAACTCCAAATACATGCTTTCTAAAATACTCAAACTCCCACAAGCAATCCACTCTCCAAGCAATCAATTGCTATTCTCTTTCCCACTACTTACTCTTTGAGAGTACGGTGGTCCGAAAAGCAACTTTTCACGAGTACACTATGACCTAAAACCACTCTACATCGAGTGCACCTCTGAGTCAGACTCACAAATTTTCTCTCTAGCATCATTTTTAACATATTCTATCTTTACCTTTTTCATCTCAGAAGAAAAATTACTGACTTGAGCGTTAGAAGATAAATTAGGGAGCGAGTTTCGCCATTTTTCTCTGATTTCTTGTCTTTTATTGTAATGTGTAAGATCCAAGTCACGCAGGACGAAGACCGAATCATATGTCAGCACGAGCCCAATAAGTAGTTGAATTTAAATCCATCCAAGACTTTGATCCAGGACATATCAATAATAAATTTTGATTACAAAAACTTTCAATAAATATAAAAATACAATATCTTATAATGATAACCTCAAATAATAAAGAATATAACAGTAAATAAGTTGAAAATAATTAGTAAATTATTTTTTACAATAATAAGAATAATGTATCCAAATTTAATGGAGAATAAAACACAATTTGAATTTCAAACGTATGAGTAAATCATTCACATCTTCCTTTTCTATCTCTTTATCTTTTTTCCCCTCACTGTGTTAGTATTCAAGTTCTCAAAAGAACTGTATTCAATATCTTAAAATTGCATCAGAACAATTGATAGGAGCGCTCCTTAAGCACAAGTTTCATGGACAAATGGCACATGGGCGTCATTCAGGTACATATCAGGCACAACCTTTTATGACAAACAAGGCATGTTACCCCTTAAACGCGTATCAAGTTATACTTTATTAGACAAATGATGCATGTGCTCCTTTTAAGTACTATTATGTGCCACTCAAAAATTTCATAAACTCAATCACATTGTCACACAATGACGAGTGTATTAAATATGATATTTATAAAAAAAGTAATCTAAAACACAATAAAATAAACATTTGTTAAAGCTTAGCATGTGAGGAGGAAAAAACACAAAGCAAGGTAAAAGATTTTAATTGAGGCGGGGAGAAAAGAACAAAATGATGAGACAACCAAAAAAAAGTAAGAGCTTGATTAAGAGAATTAACAATTACAGTCATAACTCAAATTTGAGAGAGAAAAATATCAATTTTTTAAAAATATAAATTTTTTCAGTTTAAATTCTATTCTCAAAGGCTTATTTTATATTAAATTTGTACTAGTAAAAGAACATCAATTTTATAATTTTCTATTTCAAAAGTTTTGCTACGTTACTTAAATAATATATGATAACAAAATATAATAAATCTAGTAAAATCTGTTTTCAGAATACAAATGGTATTAAAATAAAGATTAAAAACAAAACTTAGCATAAAACTAAGAATAAATTTAAAAACCGATTTAATATTTTTATCTCGAAATTAGTCCGTAGCTTCTACGTTATTAATTTTGCACCAGCTATTAGGCACATAATATCATGATCAGTCTGCTGCAGTTATTGCATCAGTTAACAAACAACTTGGACAGGTCGTAAATGCCTTCCCCCAACATTATAACTAGTCTTGCATTGTTATACCAGATAACTTCTGCTTTGGGTTTTGGGGGGGGGGGAGGGTTAGAGATGAGAAGAAGAAGAAGAAGAAAACGGGACGAACTGTTACGGTAGGGAAAAGAGCTGGCAGATTTAGCAGAATGTCTTTTGAATCGAGTCAGCAAGTTCTTGAACACTGAGCTGGCATTCAATTCCAATCTGCCAAAAAAAAAAAGCCGCCACCACCCAATCATCAGGGCTTTAGCATTTTGTAATCTTGATCAGACATTTAACAAGCAAAAAACTAATGGCAAATATGATGTATACGACAATAATTTCCTTCATAATTTCTTCTTTTTTATGTATTTGTTTTTATAAATACAAGTCGGTTGTTTAAGGATCTCAGGATTTTAGGAAAAAATTCGAATAAAAAAGAGTATTTTAAAAGGTATTAATCATTATTCATTGGATAATAACTAAATAGTAGTTCATAGAAATATTTCACATTAAATGTCAATTAATGCCCTTATAAAGTATGAATTCATAATAAATACATCCTATTTTTAAAATATATTAGAAGAAATTTTACCTACATATTTTAGTCTAGTCTTTTTGGGGGTGAGTACTCTAATTATTGTCCTCGACTAGGATAAAAAATTAAAAGTATTCACATAGCAAATAACCCACATTTAAAGAGTAGTCCAGTGCTGCTTTGTTGAAAAATAGGTGAGAATTTACTGCCCATTACTGAGCAAAAATAATAAGAAATTACTGCCCCCAAATGATAATATAATGGCAGTAGTTTGAATTTCCTATCTACCTCTATGTGCTTTTGCAGCAGTCAAAACTAACCTTCACTGACATTGTTTTAATTTTGTTGCCTTATAAAACATAAATAGCGAAAGTTTTTAATTAATATTTCAGAAAAGTATTATTGGTTTTTAGCTTGGACATGGAGTTGACAGCAGTCACTTAAAACTCTAGGATTTAATCTATGGTGACGAGTTGTAGTCCTAATGGTTATTTGTCTAAATTAATTCAGTATATAGTCGGGCTTTTATTTGTTTATATTTATCTGTGAGACAGACACAATTTAAATAATATCAATTAAAATAATATTTTACTTATTTATTTATTTATTTATATTTGTAGTCTCCCAAAAAACAAATAGCCATGAGGACTACAAATTGAATATCTAAAGAATATTTTTGCAAAAATCCAACGGAGCTATCTTAATAGCTCCAGAGTGGTAGATGAGGAAAACCCTAGACACCCAGTTGAGTTTATTCCTTTGTGTCAAAAAAAAAAAAAAAAAGCATTCCAACCGCAAATATATATGATAATCGACACGGAATATCTAAAGAAATGCTTCAGATAATAACTGCTGCAATTTTATGTCAGATTTTTCAGAACCAAACTAAGAAAGATTTGTGGTGTCTTACCTCGATGGTGAAGCAATGAAGCATGGTTTCATCAACGCTGCTGATGTTAACGTGGAGAACCCGGAGAGAGAGATCTTCAATGGCGGAGATTATCTTAATAACTTGCCCGGGGATCTTAGGAGACACGGTCTTCAAGAGAACATTTGGGGCACAAAACTTCACTTCGACCTCTGCAACTGGGGATTTCGACTTGGCAACAAGGTCATTCTTCGCCTTATCAATGGAGGAGCTTGATGAAGAAGAAGAAGGTGAGAGTTCAACAGCTGGATTTGCCATGGCTGGTGAAAGGTAACCAGCTCCTTGTTGCATTCTACGCCCGTAAGGGCTTCTTTGCTGAGGAGTTCTCGGAGTGAGAGGTGGTTTTCTAGGGCTAACTACAGGGGAAGCTCTCGGGCTCAGTATTTCGCTGTAAACCTTCCTTTGCTTCTTCGCCTCCAGTGATTGAAGAATCTGCTGCAACTCATTGATGTAGTCCACCACCCCTCCTATTATTGATGCTTGATCTCCCTGCACGTATAGATATCCAACGAAAATGGAAAGGAGATTCATTATTAGATGCTGGTTGCCAACAAACGACAATGTCAGAAAAGTTTGAATAACTAGTTAGTTCGCATTTCATAAAATATCGAACTTTTTCTACATGATGGTGAAATTTGATTGTACGTTCGTCGACGACTGGCTAATATAAATAATACTTGAAAAATTATATATATATATATGTATATATTGCCTAATCAAGTTTGTCGTCCCCATGGGAGACAATCTACAGATTAAATTCAGTTGCTATTACTTTATTGGTAACTGGGTTCTTCATCGATAGCTAGCTAGCTAGTTCAAACTATATGATCTTTTTAAACAATATTTAACTGCCTAAAAAGAAAATGAACCAAAGGGGAAAAAAAAGCGCTTAGGATTTCTGACTGAGAGAAAATGTTAGTGTAAGGGGCATTCATGATAGGTCAACCACTAATGTAAGTCCTCGTTTGCCACTTTCAATAGCTCTTCCATCATAAAAAAATAGAAGATAAATGTCTTTTAAATGGCATAGAGAGACTCGATTGAGGTTAGGCAGCTGGGTGTTGAATTATAGGCATTTTATTTATGATTAAACATGGACCAATCATTTGAATATTTAAAAAAGACAATGATTTTACTAAATATTAAACGTTTACATTGAATTTTTGTAGAAAGTATGTGTCATTGTTAGTACATACCAATAACCACAAAATAAATAAATAAATAAATATATATATATATATATATATATATATATATATATATATATATTATATGTGTTCATATTTGTAAGAGTTGCTATTGCATTTTGTTGTGTACTGCTTAACTTTAACATATTAAAGATTTATCGCTATTATAGTTCTAGTATGTATGTCAAAGAAATGTTTGCTTTCATCCTAGAGGCGAAACTGCGAGGCTGAACTTGAGAATAGATGTGATACTCTAAGCTTGAAAATGGGTGTATATTTTGATCTAAAGTAACAAAAGCAGAGCTTCTTGAGCTTTTATAAAGCTAATGAGAATTTATGACAGTTTATAGGAAAAGGAAGGGGTGAAAAAAGAAAAATAAAAGCATAAAGAATAAAGGATGAAATAGCCATATTACTCTCTTGACATAGAAGCAAGGCACGAGGCAACGCAGCACCGACAAATGGTCGTTCATTTGCTTCCTGCGGTTCCTCTCCAGTGTTATATGAGACATCCTTTGATGCCCATCTGCTGGATTACTATTTTTTACTTCCTGAACAGAAGCCACCAGCCTTGGTCTCTTTGTTTTGGGTGAAGAAGAAGAAGCATCGACATCTCCAAGCTCAGCGTCACACTCCTCGTAAACGAGCCTTTCACCTTCACCTTCTTTACCCAAACCACCTAGAAGAATCCCATCCACTACATTCACTGGCGCGTCTGGAAGCACCTCAAGAACACCGTCTAGCGCATCAAATATGCTGAAGAGGTCCTCCGGGGACGCGCCGCCAGCCAAAATCGACTCTCCAAATTCTGGATCTTCAAAGATACTAGCCAAATTATCACCCATGAGCAAGGATATATAAATATATAATTATGTTCGGAAAACGGATCGGAATCCTCCGGAAAATGGCTTTATGAGAGGCGTCAAGAGGAAATAGGAAGGATTAAACACGGGTAGAGTGCGACAGGAACAAGAAACAAAGATAAATGAACTAAAGAATAGAAATAGCTAAGGATGAAAGTGACAGAGCTATCACCGTCAAGCTAGAGATCCTTTTATGTTTTCTTTTTCGTTGGTGGGTCTCAGCAAAGATCTTTGATTTACTGTTATATACTGTGAGTGTTGGGTTCGCGGACGACTTGGACGAATCGAGAAAAGAAATTAATAATGACAATATACAGTAAATAAATAATAAATATAAAATAAAAAAAATAAGATACAAATAATTTTTACATCAAAATTATATTCTAAATAAAAATAAATAAATTACAGTCAGAAAATTCTTACTATATAAAGTTGATTATACAAACCCTAAAAATAGAGTACAAGAGCTTGATGCCTTATATCGGATGGACACGAGCAACAATGAGGCAAGATGAATCTCATTTTTTTGACTTTTCTCTTTTTTTTCTTCTCATTGACGAAGCATTATGATCTAATTTTACAAAGTGATATTTTTCGCTCATCTAATCCTAAAACATATTGAGCGGGTATCGAACGCTCAGCGAGCGGGATACATTCTGGTTTTTCGACTCGATCAGTGAGTGGGCTACATTCTGGTTTTTCGGCTCGAGCTGGTATCGAGCGTCAGGCGAGCCGGGTACATTCTGGATTTTCTACTCGAGCGGGTATCGAGCGCCAAGCAGGAGCAAGGACTTTGGACGGGCTCGAGCGACTAGAAGGCGGAACGGACAGAACGGACTTTAACCCGACAACCCACAATCCGACATAAATACAATAATACATATGGTCACGGAATATGCCAACTACACAAATGTCTCTAACAATCTCCCTCTTTGGCAATTTCGAAATAAAACTCAGAAAATAAATAAATACAAGTGAATCACGGGTTCAGACACCACCAAGGTAGAACCCGTGTACATAAAAATCTACGCCTGTGAGATACAAAAAAAAATATAAAGAAAACTACACTAGTACTTCTGTGTCGAGGTAGGGACGGCTGCATCAGTCTTACAGAGTTACCTGGTCAAGCAGGATTAGTACCAACACGATAAAAATATAGGCAATACAGTACTAAAGTGTAACAGAAAGAATAGATATCTTAAATAGTAAGTCAACAGATAATATCAAAACAGATAACATCAATGATAATAGAAAGAGTAGATAACAGTAATAGCAAATCTCCCTCTAACACAAGTAAGAACAAATCTCCTCCTAACAAAAGTAAGAACATCTCGCCTAAGCTCCCCCTATCAGTGTGCATCAAAAAGAAATTGCGATCTCCCCCTTTTTGTCACGAAGAGCCAAAGAGAGGGGATCACTCAGAATCGCTGGGAGGCGAAGAACCATAACGTCGCTGCCAGCGTTGAAACGCAGCCTCCTGGGTAGCCAAACGAGCATCCAACCGCTCAAAACTAGCAAGTATATGGGACTGGAGTTGAGATTGGGAAGCAAGAATCCACTCTTGGGAGGAATACAGACGCTCAAAACGATCAGCAATGCGAGACATCTGACCCATCAGAGCTGCCGAGGAAGAGGTGGAGTGTCAATGCGAAGTAGACGGGTCAGGACCCGAGGGTTCAGGAAAGGACGAAGCAGAGTCAGAGGGGCCTTCGTCCGGCTGAGGAGGAGGCACGTCAGGGAGAGGCTCATCGAACGGCTCCGGGGGGTCGGCAGCAAAGCGACGAGCGTGAGACCGACTCTAAGCGAAGGTGGTGGAGGTGATGGGATGGCCAAGCGGTAGGCGAGGATAGTCAACAAAGGGGTGACCGAGCCGAGTAAGCAGTCGCTGAACAAGGCACCCGTAAGAAAGGTTGGCCTCTTTTTCCGGCCGGAGACGTGGGAAACAATGTGAGTGATAAAGTGAGATGGCAGATCAATGGGATGACCACTCAAGAGAGCATGCAAAAATAAGGCATTCTCCTCGGAAAGGGACGAGAAGTGGGAGATAGGAACAGGTTCATGAGTATGATACGACTCATGACCAGCCGATGAGAGGAGAGGTACGAGGTTTGGAAAGCTTTGTCATTTCACTCCAGAGGGGCACCGTGGAGAAAAGTGGCAATCTCATTATAATTAGGCCGGGAAAGCGCCGAATAAGGGTAGGATGGGTTTGCTACCAGGGGAATACCAATAACACATGCAAGAATATCGGTGGTAATGTGAAGACGTGCCCCACGCACGAAGGTAGAGAATGAATGATGAGAAATCACATGAATATTGGAGTAAAACTCCTGAATGAGTACAAGAGACGGAGCAACCAAACCGGTGAGTACTGGCGCCCAACTGCGATCAGTGAAGAGAGAGGTGATGGACGGATCAACTGAATCAAAACGAACTTCCCGTTCCAGGGAGAGTTGACGATGCGACATGTAGGTGTTAAACAGAGTCTCGGCATCAGGACTGATAAAGCGATCAGAAGCGGAGAGCCCACTAAATCGAATGTGTTTGCCACTCGACTTACGTGACAGAGACTTTCTTGGAGCCGACATCTGGAAAAAATAAGAACACTCCAATTAAAAGAAATATAGATTGTTGAATATATATATATATATTTATATTTATATTTATTTATATTTATATTTATATTATGTGGAATTAGTGGAGGGGGAAGTTGGGCACATGACTGAAGCCGTGAATAGTGCCAGCATCAGCCGGTCGACGGTGGCATGAAGAAGCACGAACGGCGCAGGGCAGGCGTTGGCCACGTAAGGAAACGCAGCGCCAAAGGCCCCCGGAGCACCACCTCCGGCACCCACGATGCTGGCCGATTGGGACAGCAGGGAGGAGGACCCACACGGTCCTGACCAGTGGTGTGGGAGAAACCACATGCACCACCATGAACGGACGTTGTCAAAGAACGTCAAGGAGTATGGATCCATGGACAACGATCAAAATCCACGCAAGAACCGGTGGATTTGGAGGAATGAGGTGAGCGATGTGTGACCCAAGAAGTCAGCCGACCAAAAAAAGGAGGCAAATTTCGGCTGACACCACCATGAACGGTGGCCGACACAGAAAATCGAAAACAGAGAAGAATGAGGGAGGAGTTTACCTAGAGAATGCCTACAATCCAGAAGAAAGAGTGTAGATCTGGCCGATCTGGTGATGAGGGAGAGGAAGATAGGCGACCGACGCAAGGAGAGGAAGATAGGCGACCGGCGCAAGGAGAAGAGAAGGGCAGCGAAGAAGGTGAGCGATGTGGGCGGCGCTCGCTGCTTGCTCGAAGATAAAGGCAGGCAGGCAGCGGGCGCTCGAGCCCGCAACGAGCAAGCGCCAATGTGCGTTTTTTTTTGTTTATATATATATATAAGGGAGGAGTCATTTATCGGGTGGTGAGCACACTCCGATGGCAGTTCTTAAAAATTCAAACCGCACACTGTCTAAGGGTTTGGTGAGGATATCGGCCAGCTGATGTTCGGTTGGCGTGTGCGTAAGGGATATGACACGAGTTTCTACAAGCTCACGAATGAAATGATATCGAATATCGATATGTTTGGTACGGGAATGTTGCACAAGATTTTTAGAAATATTTATTGCACTAGTATTGTCACAGTAAATCTACATAGTGTCCTGGACAATACCATAGTCAAAAAGCATTTGTTTCATCCATAGGAGTTGTGTGCAACAGCTACCCACGGCTATGTATTCGGCTTCGGCTGTAGACAATGAAATAGAGTTTTGTTTCTTACTCAGCCAAGCTACCAGATTGGAGCCGACATAAAAACACCCACCGAACGTGCTCTTTCGATTCTTAATATTTTCAGCCCAATCGGCATCGGAGTATCCAGCCAAAGCAAAATTGGATTCGTTAGAGAAGAGAATCCCAAAATCAGACGTCCCGTTGATATATCGAATAATACGCTTAACAACACTTAAATGTGAGTCTTTTGGATTAGATTGATAGCGGGCACAGACACTAACACTAAATGCAATGTCGGGTTTGCTAGCTATCAGATACAAGAGGCTACCGATCATGCTTCTGTAAAGAGAGGGATCGACACTCTTGCTTGCAGGATCATGATCCAACTTGGAGGAGGTGCTCATGGGAGACCGAGTATGTTTAGAGTTATTAAGATTGAATCGTTTGACAAGGTCCTTGGCATATTTTGCTTGGTAAATAAAGGTACCGTGAGGGAGTTGCCGAATTTGCAAGCCAAGGAAGTATGTAAGTTCTCCAATCATACTCATTTCGAATTCAGAAGCCATACATTTTGCAAAGGAATATGCACGGGAGTCGATAGTAGCGCCAAAGACTATGTCATCAACATAAACTTGGGCTACCAACATACATTTGTCAGTCATTTACACAAATAGAGTTTTATCAACACTCCCTCGAACAAAACCATGATCATTAAGGTACGATATAAGACGTTCGTACCAAGCTCGGGGAGCTTGTTTGAGGCCGTAGAGAGCCTTCTTGAGTTTGTACACATGGTCAGGAAATGTAGGGTTCACAAAACCTTTTGGTTGTTCAACATAGACCTCTTCTTGTATGAACCCATTTAGAAATATACTTTTGACATCCATTTAGTATAATTTAAATCCCATGGTACATGCAACAGATAGAATGATACGAACAGACTCCAGACAGGCCACAGGGGCAAAAGTCTCGTCATAGTCGACGCCTTCTACCTGAGTATATCCTTGAGCAACAAGGCGAGCTTTATTACGGGTGATGTTTCCATTTTCATCAGTTTTATTCTTGAATATCCACTTGGTCCCGATGATATTTGTATGAGTAGGACGGGGAACCAAGGTCCAAACATCATTTCTCACAAATTGATTGAGTTACTCATGCATGGCATTTGTCCAGCACTCATCGAGTAAGGCCCCTTCGACCTTTTTGGGTTCGATGTGAGAGATATAATAGGTATAGGCGAGCTGATTCAGAATACGGCGACGCAGCCTCATACCTTCATTGACATCGCCTATTATTAAGTCTTTTAGATGATTGAGCTTAACTCTAGAAGAAGGTTCCTTTGTAGGAATGGCGGTAGGAGTTACTTGCTCAATGTCAGGAAGGGATAAGTTGGGTAAGGGGTAATCATGATCATCTTCTTTATTTGAACAATCACTGCTTTCAGGATGGTCATGAGGAGTGTCATTCACAACAACATTTATGGATTCCATAACCGTTTGAGTGCGCAAATTAAAAACTCGATAGGCACGACTGGTTTGGGAATATCCCAAAATATTCCTTCATCACTTTTTGAGTCTAACTTTCCTAAGTTTTCCTATCATGTAGAATAAAACATTGACTGCCGAAGATATGGAAATACTTAACATTTGGTTTCTTTCATTTCCAAAGTTCATAAGGGGTTGTTTCTATCCCAAGTTTTAGGTAGACCCGGTTGATTATATGACAAGCCGTATTCATGGCTTAGCCCCAAAAATGCATGGCAATATTTTGACATTGCATCATTGTTCTGGCCATTTCTTGAATAAACCGATTTTTACGTTCTACAATTCCGTTTTGTTGAGGAGTGATGGGTAAAGAAAATTCATGGTGAATTCCCTCGTCATTACAAAATGTTTCAAATTTTGAGTTCTCAAACTCCTTGCCATGATCACTTCGAATTCTAATGATAGAAGTACCTTTTTCATTGACAAGTCTTTTACACAATATTTTTACGTGGTCAAAAGTATCAGATTTTTCTCGAATAAAGTCTATCCATGAATACCTAAAAAAATCATCCACAACAACTAAAATGTACTTTTACCACCTAAACTTTCAGTTCTAGACGGCCCCATAAGATCCATATGAATTAATTCCAGAGGTCGTGATGTGTTAATATCACTATGAGATGAGTGACTTGATCGAATTTGCTTTCCTAATTGACAAGGACCACATACATGATGTTTTACATTTGACAGTTTAGGCAGCCCTTCAACACAACTCTTCTTCAAGATTTTAGATAAGCTTTTAAAATTTATGTGGCCAAGGCGTTGATGCCACAATTCAATTGTGTCAATTTTAGCAGATTTGCATTCAAGAATGTTATTAGGCTCAATACCATGAAGATTATCAGGAGTTCTCTTTCCCTCTAAAACAATTGAGTCATTTGTGTCATAGATGAAGCATTTATCTTGAAAAAATCGGATCTCAAAGTGGTCATCGCAAAATTAACTAATACTTAGGATGTTAGATTTCAATCCGGATACATACAAAACATCACAGGGCTTCGAGAGTCCAGAAATACCAATCAAGCCTCGACCAAGGATAGGAGCTCTTGAGCCATCACCAAATACGACCGTCCCATCAGGATGGTCTAACATTGAAGAGAACATGGATTTATTTCCACACATGTGTCTAGAGCATCCACTATCCAAGTACCACAGAGATTGATTTTGAGCTTTTAAGGCTATGTGAGCAACATGACATTGGATTGTTTTTAAAGAATTTTTCAGCTCACTTTTCTTTACCCAAAGTTTTCTTCCTGAATGCATTTTCTGATTCAACATTTTCACTTGTTCATCTAAGTGTTGAATGTGATTAACGAGTTTATTCATTTTTAGCCCTTATTTTTTATTGTACAGAAGATTCATAGTATGGCACGGAGGATGAATATGACCTACTTTTTCACACGCATGGCAAGTAGGCAAAATTTAGGTCTGAAAGAATTGTTCATAGACCTTTGATTGAAATTTTTGGAGGCCTTGAACGTGTTTGATGATTTGTCCATGACCTTTTGATTATGTGAGATAGGCAAATAAGTTGAGCCAAATCTTTTCTCCACACGTTGAGGCACGGTATTAATGACTTTGAGAGTGGTAGTACTTTTGAGTGGAGGTTTTCTAGCGAGAACAAACACAGTTTTAGATTGTGGACCATGTTGGGAGATTTTCTCAACATATCCCAAACCCTTTTTATTTCTAGCCACTTTTCCAATTCCCTACATATGATCAAGTTTTTGGATTTCACTTAAGAATTTTTTCAGATTGTCCTTAGTGTTCTCAAACCCCACTTCTAGAGTCTTAATTTTAGTGATTAAGGAGCTGTTTTTTACTTCCAGATCATGACGAATAATTGTGACACCCTTCAATTTTGTTTCAACTTCATCATTTTCTCTTTCCAGGTTGATGAGTTTAGTATTTAAACTTTTATTCATCTTCTTTACTTTCAAGCATTTCCTAAAAAGTTTATCATATGCTTCTTGAAGCCCATCAAAATCACTATCAGATTCTTCATGAGAAGAGTCTGACTGTTTGGGAGGTGCACTGATGGCTTCGTCACCACTAATTATAGAGGCCTTGAATGCTATGTAATTTACTTCATCATCTTCGGATGATTGTTCATTGTGATTTGTATCATCTTCATCATCCGTTAGAGACATATTTAATGCTTTTCCTTTTTAACGCTTGAAATTGAGACACTCAGTCCGGATATGACCAAAATCGAAACATTCATGGCATTTGATTCCTTGAGATTTCTTAGTTTTAACATCTTTAGTTTTCTTTTTATCCCTTTTAAATGGAGTGTAAGACAATTCAATTCATTTAGAAGGTCGTTTGCTATTCTTATTTTTAAAAAAATTCTTAAAATTTTTAACGAACAGAGCAAAATCCTCATCACTACATGATTCATCGTCTGAGTGACGATCTTTCTCTTCAATTACTGTTTTCAGGGCAATTTATTTGTTTCTTTTAGATTGGGAAAGAGTGTGCTCATACGTTTGTAGGGACCCTACAAGTTCTTCTATTTTTAATTTATCTAGATCTTTGCTTTCTTCAATGGCAGTAACTTTAGGTCTAAAACGTTCAGACAAAGATCGAAGAATTTTTCAGACAATTCTGTTTTCAGGAATATGTTCTCCTAAATTGAATGTAGAACTCACAATGTCGTTCAAATTAGCATAGAATTCATCAAACGTCTCATAATCTTTCATTCGTATTTCTTCAAACTTAGTGGTGAGTATTTACAATTTTAAATTTTTGACTAGTTTCGTGCATTCGTGAGTAATTTCAAGAATGTCCCAGGCATCTTTTAATTTTTCACACATAGAGATGCATTTAAATTCTTTGGAAAAAACAGCCATAAAAATAGCATGTAACCCCTTACTATTCTAGTTACATGCATCAAGTTCCTCTTTAGTCCATAAAGATAAGGCTTTTGGTTTGTTACCAGTGGAACTAGTGGGTGGAGTCCACCCAACTTGGGTACTTGCCCAAACACGCTCATCCATTAATTTTAAAAATGCCCTCATACGTACTTTTCAGTACGCATAATTGCTCCCATCAAAATAGGGAAGAACGGACAGTGATTGACATGAATGCATCTAGATCGGGGTCGTGGATCGGGGTAAGTATCTGATACCAATTGAAAAAGCACTTTTTGTGCTAACGTGAATAATCAAGTTTTGACCCCGTTAAAAGTATAGCGGAAGTAACATATATAAATATCCGATATACGTAAAGGATATTTAGTACTAGATGTTAACGATATAACAAGCATGCACAATGTAAATAACTATGAACAATAATGATAAAGACACAATTTTTTTGGTGACGAAGTAAAAATTCGATACCCACGGTAATCGAGAAAAATATTTCGGGCTTCAACGGCCAGGGAAGCAATGCACTATGAAAATTAACTTACAGACTGGGTGGTAACGACGCGCTAACCTAGCCGATTTACTCCCGTCACGTGATCCCTACCAAGGAACTCCTTGGATTTGCCTGCGGCAATGAAACCGGACACCTTCCGATCTTCACGTCAATCTTCCCTTGAACCACTTGAATTGCTGATCACGATCAAGTCTCCTTCTTCACAAACTAACGTCTCCAAACGAAGGTAGGAGGCAATGTTTCAATGGTGAAAGAAAGTTGGTGAGAAAACTTATATGAGCATGAAGAGCAATCTTATAATGTTAAGTTTTCTCAAGAGAAGTAGGAACAATGGAGCATTAGAAACTTTCTGCTCTAAGGAGGCACGAAAATATTCAGTCAAATGGTGATTAGCGTTTCAAAAACTTAAGCCTAGTATTTATAGAGGGCTCCAAATTTTTGTTTAAAAATTTACCCGTTGCACCGGCGCTCGAGCTCTCAACGAGCGGGATACATTCTGATTTTTCGGCTTGAGCGGGTATCGAGCGCCAGGTGAGCCGGGTACATTCTGAATTTTTGGCTCGAGCGGGTATCAAGCGCCAGGCGGGCGCGAGGACTTCGGACGGGCTCGAGCGATTGGAGGGCGGAACGGGCAGAATGAACTTTAACCCGACAACTCACAACCAGACATATGGTCACGGAATATGCCAACTAGACAAATGTCTCTAACACAATTAATACCCTATTGACTACATAGAATATATAATTCCAAGGCCATTGGCTAGAAAAATACACAAACTAAAAATTGATCAATTGTTAATAGTTCAACCAACTAGCTACAAATTTGATAACAATTAAAAAAATATCCTAAAATAATTTTTTTTAAAATAACTCTCTGACTTTAATCCTACATGAGATCCAAATTTGCTAATTTGAAATATTAGTAAACACGGTATGAGTAAATATAATACTAAGCATTTATATATGTAGATATATATGAGTAAAGTATGGTGAAGGACAATAATAAAAAAATACAAATAAGTCAAAAAAGTTGATATATTGATAAAAATGTTCAAAAAATATATAAACTTAGGGTAAATAAAAACCTCAATAAAAATGTCAAATATCGAAGAACGGATTATAAATATTTCCCAGTAGCTCTAGTCTACACAACATAATTTAAGATCTCTAGATGGATTGATTATATATTATTTTTTATAGATGAAATCAAATATTACTTTTTAATAAATAAATAATATATTTGATTTTTAATTTTTAAATAATATGCTAAATTATATCCAAATATATTTCATTAATTCTCTATAATAATTGTTATTTAACGAAAATAAATAATTCTATAAAATAACAAATATATCAATATTTCAAACTAATAAAACAAATAATCTTTAAAATTTTAAAATAAAATATTTCATTAAATACTTGTATAAAAAAACATACAGAGTCAAATATCTAACGATTTCAACACGATATAAGGCATGACCTTTCAATTCTCAATATTCTTAAACAATATAGATATGCATGCAGAATAAAATTAAGAGGGACAAAAATAGATTACATGCATGTGTATTTAAACAAATATCAAAAAAATTAAATAAAAATATTTTAACAATAACAAAAGATAAGTTTAAATGTATTTACCTTAATCTAAATATTACCATGATTTATCATAAAATTATTTCAAAATTATCTACCTTCACTTTCTCTTTCCTCTTCTCTCTCTTTTCTTTTTCTCACCCCTCCCAAAATTAAGTAAAAAATGATCCAAAATCACAAAATAAAAAAAAAAATCACTTAAAATAGATTTACACTGAGTATTGATGGTACGCTCATTGGGCGTAAAGATAAAACACATGTATGCAGGAATGTCATTGATTTTACTAAACCATGCTTGACAAATATGTATGTATGAGTTAGCCGCAAGTACTCTATCTTTTAATACATTTTTTTTTCCAAACACAAATATTTTTTAAACATTACCCAATATAATATAATTTTGATATCATAATATATAAATTGGATATCATATGTTATAGAATTCTATATAAGAGCCTCACAATCTATGAAAAAAGTCTGGATGAGATAAGAGATGCTGTCAAATACTAGACAAGCAAAGCGCAAATGTCAAACCCGATAATGGATTGTATCACACAATCTAATGCCGGAGCTGTTTCTCTCTAAGGCCGAAGTGGCTTGAGTGCGCTGAGGCCGGTTAAATATATATATATATATATATATATAAAATTTTGTCCATGCTTTTGAGGATTTGGCCAAGCGTTAGAGGACTCCGGAATCCGGTATGTTCTTGTACGCTTTAATGGCTAGAGTGGCCTTCGTGCCTGTTGTTGCAAAAAGTTGCAGATGACGACTCTCATGTCCAAAATGCTTTATGTTTCGTCAAAGTCCGAAGAGGCCATTCGCTTGATAAATTTCGAAGTCCGTTTATATGGATGGAGTGGCCTATTGTTCTCTATAAGGATGGAATGGCCTTTTCGATTAATGACCGGAGAGGGCCGTTCTGCTTTTTGCTCACTATTAGACGGAGTGGTTTTGTAGCAGAGTCCGGTGCTTTATTTGTTCATTTCCCGTCGACCGGAATGATCTTTGTTATCTGGTGCTTGCCGTTTTCGGAGTGCGATTCAAATGTTGAGCAAGTTTTGCGTTTTCAACACCGATTATGATATTGTATTCTTGTTTTCAATGACATTTGTCATGATTCAAGGACTCCCTACTTCTATGTTTCTTTTTCAAGTCGGCAAAACACTTAGTAATGAATATAGGTGTTTGTACATATCATTTAAATTTTAATGCAATTAATTATTTTTAAAAAAATCTAACAAAAGGTTTTGAAGCACAACTGAAAATCCAACTTTAAGCAGCATTAGTTCTCAAGCCTGACATAGAGGAGAATAACTACAGACTCTTCATTGTGGTAAGGAAAAAATAGGCTCAACCCCTAAAAACAAAAGAATATCATCCACAAAAGGGAGTATGGAAATTTTTATTTTCTCATATCTCCAATGATATTTGAAAGAAAATGTTGTTATCAAGTTGAAGTCTAATCATACCATCAGGCCACTAGTTAATAGTATACATACTAAGATTTACTAGCATAGGTTCAGCACATAGTGGCTGACGAGTGGTGGAGGATGCAGGGATATGATTGTGTACTATTAACTTTTTTTATATATTTATCCAAAAAAAATATATTTTTTGGTAAGTAAATATTTACATGATCAAAGATGTAATGTACATCAAAGTCCCAAGCAATAAAAGTAGAGTGGAATGAAACCATCAACCCCAACCC
Source organism: Nepenthes gracilis (assembly GCA_033239525.1). Classification (NCBI taxonomy): domain Eukaryota; kingdom Viridiplantae; phylum Streptophyta; class Magnoliopsida; order Caryophyllales; family Nepenthaceae; genus Nepenthes; species Nepenthes gracilis. The sequence goes on from BSYO01000021.1 coordinate 596,040, forward strand.
AACAAACCACCGCTAACATAAATGAAACAAACACAAGCATAAAATATAATCCACCCCCAAAATTCAACTAAAAACAAATACCTGACTAACAAATATAAAAAATAAGACTAACTAGAAGCAACGAAAGATTTTGTTGTCCCTTTGAAATTCAGTCCCAATTTGAACAAGTTTCACCATCGAAAAATTTAAGATTAAATGAGTAGTCATCTTACTACTATCTAGATTGTCCTTTTAAAAAAGACATTTAGTATAGTTCTTCTAAATGATTTAAATTGTATCTGCAATAACAAGTTTGAATATTTGATTGTTACTTTGCTTCCCCTTCCATTTAATTGCAACCTAGTTCATTGTCCTAATTCCATTTTTATATGGTCATGGGCATCTAATTCTACAATGAGTAGTGTTTAAGATCCATTTCTTAACTTTACATTTGAAGAAGTGTGGTTAATATATTTGTTTATATTCTTGTAAATGATTCATGAATGTGAACCATAGAATAAAGGAACAGAAAGTATAATGGGTCCCAAACAGGAAGTGTTCAAACACTCTTCTATTGTCGTGGCTAGAAGATTCGCCACAGTAATTTAACAAGGAATTCTCTATGATTATCCAAAACCCAACATATAGTGTTCGAAGTATTCGAGATGGTGATATAATATAGCTATATCATAAGGGAGGACCCCTACAGTCACCTCAGCACATCTTTGTCACCTTCAACGTGCTCCACAAATGAGAGAATCAACTCTTGTGCCCTGCTGGAGACCATGACGGCGTCATTAATGTGGGATTTCTGCGCCAGAGGCCCGTCTTTTGCGGGGTCAAGTGAGGAGGTAACGCGTGGCAGGACTGACAGCATCCTTAATGATGGGTTTTATGCTTGGCGCTTAAGTTTTCCTTCCGTATTTTGAAATCATTTACGCTGTCAACCCGTTGTCTTCTTCCTCCTCATTTTTCAGACAAACCCTTCCCATTTTTTGCTGGATCATGGCTTTCGTTGCGGATTTTTCCTCCGTTTTGAGAGAAAATGATATTAAGGCACTGTGCATCGAATTCAATATTCCCAAGGAGATGGCCTGGATGGTTCCGGGCAATGACGACAAAGCCTTTTCCCCACCGGAGGGGTATATTACTGTCTACGAGGCCCATCTGAGGAGTGGCCTCCGCCTGCCGCTGCCGGAGGAGCTGGAGTCCATTATGAAGGCTCTGCGAGTGCCCATCGCCCAACTTCATGCCAATGCCGTGAGGTATCTCTGCACCCTGTGCATTTTTTCCTAGAAACTTGGCCAAAAGTTTAAGATGACCGGTGTTAGGGTTGTGTTCAAATTGAACCCTTGGAGTGAGTGGATATCGCTCTCTCCCCGTACTGGAATAAAAATTAGTATGGCCATTCACGACTCGCTGAAGAACTGGAAAAACCGGTTCTTCTTCATGAAGGTGGCGAAGGAATGGCCACTTGCCAAGAGTTGGGGCGAGGTTCCTGAGGTGTACTCTAGTACGCCGTTTGCAGCGGAATGTGTCGCGTATGCATGGCTAACCAAGGCCATTCAAGCCAATCCCAAATGAGTTCAAGAGGGACTTCTTGGTCTCCGGGTGGAGTCCAAGAAGGTCAACTGGGGGCCGCCGTCTCCGGTTCAGAAGCCACATCCTCCAGTTAGGATGATGAATCCTAAGGAATCAAGGGGCGTAATCATCCACCCAAGGCACACGGAGGAGGAGTTTTCTGAGAGGGCAAGTGGGACGCCTTCCTCATCTTCATCGCACCTTGATTACGTGGCTGCCGGAATATGCGGCGGATCCGACAGTACTGCTGGAGCTGGGAGGTTTATTGAAGACAGGTTGGCAGAGGCCGGATGAGTCATTCTGGCCCATCCTGCGACGAGGGTGGTCCCACGCGCTGCCTGGATGGAGTCTGCGCAGGAGCCGACTTGCGACATGGCTGAGGGCTTACGAGTTTTTATTGTGGAGCCGTCGACAAGGGCTGACCCTCCAACAACCGCTCCAGGGCAGCCAAGGGGAAGAGGCCTGCTGGGGCCGCTCCGGAGGCTGCAAGAGAGGAGCCCGCCAGCTGCTGTTGATGATGATAAGTTTCTAGATTGCATTTTGGATGAGGCAGCGGCAAGCTTGGCACGAGAGGATGCTCCTGGTTCGTTATCTCCTGGTCCACTGCCAACCAGTCCACCACCAGCTGGGCGAGGCCTAGAGTCCAAGCCTGTGAGGCCCTTCATGAAGACTTATGAGGTATGCTTTTTGCAATGGCTCCCTTGTATTTCTTTCTTCCCTGTGTTTGCAACTCACACTTCGTTTTGGTCTTGTGCAGTCAAGAAGGTTGATCTCAGCTTTCTCCCGGGAAGTAGAGCAACGTGATTGCATCATTGTGGACCGGGAGGCTGAGATCGTTTCGCTGGAGGCCAAGCTGGCTGCTTCAGGAGGGGAGCTCCGTGAGCAAACCGCAACTCTTGAGGCTATCATGGCGGGTGTGGAGGCAGAGAATGCTGAGCTGAAGGCCAAGGTCGCTCGCTTAAAGGAGGAGGAGGATAGACTTAAGGCGAGCAATAAACGCCTTGCCGACAGAGCCGCAGCCTCAGAAAATGAGTTGGCCACTCGAATCAGTCTCATGAGATCGGAGGCGCACTGCACGCCCGGCTGTTAGAGGGGCTCAACATTGGGCGGCGTGTTGCACGATTAATCGATCCTAACTTTCCAATTGAGCCTATTAATCAGAGTAACCGCGCAGCGTAACGCAATGAAGACTTGGTGGGAGAGCCCCGAGATAGCCAGGGTGGTCCGCCGCCTTTATAGCCTTTTGCACCTTCTTTGTACTTTAGGGACTTATGTAAAATGTAATACACTTTTGAGCAATAAAATGAAAATTTCTTTCAATTTGGTGTCCTCTGTCTTTATTACTTTTTGTGTTTGTGTGAATCATTGCACTGGGCGGCCAACCTGGTTGGCCGGTGACCGTTGCTCGATTTCCTAAGGAGCTGAGTCCCTAGGTCTGGCAGGTGGTCGCGTTAACAAGCCTTGCGGTGTTGTCCAAGTGGAAACTTGGGCAGTCAACGTCGGAGAAGGAATGCTTCTCGCCACTATTCGATCACACTACCCTTTCGTTGAGAAGGCTAGTGCGTGGGGCAGCCAACCTAGTTGGCTGGCTTCCTGAGGAATAAGATCCTTAAGCTGGGTAGGTGATTGTATTAACCAGCCTGGTGGCACCGTGCAAGTGATAACTTGGGCAGCCAATGGTGGAGAAGAAATATTTCTCCCTTCGACGTTGTTGACTGACGTTGCTTGCTCCCGAGAGGAGGTCGTCTCGTGCGCCATACTTGCCCCCTAAGGTTTTTAGACCGCTATGGGCCACTTGGATGACTAAGGTTTAATACGACTGCTAATGGGCCACCTGGATGACTAGGGTTTCAGACCGCTCATGAGCCACTTGGATGACCAAGGTTTGAGACCGCTCATGGGCCACCTGGATGACCAGGGTTTCAGACCGCTCATGGGTCACCTGGATGACCAAGGTTTCAGATCGCTTCCGGGCCACCTGGATGATAAGGGTTTCAGACCACTTCTGGGCCACCTGGATGACCAGGGTTTAACGAGAGGATGAAGACCCTCCGAACGTAGGGGCAGTCTAAGTCGGGTAAACCTGCAAGGCAAACACAGAATATATATGCACAAAGACTAGAGTCCTATATGTTAAGTAAACTTCTTATTTTGTCAAATTAAAATAAGCATGCGAATGAATGCACACAAGTGGGTGAGTGCGTACCTGGGCTCCTTACTGGAAGTAAAGCTTGAGGTGGATCGCGTTCCATGTTCGTGGGACCAACTTTCTGTCCTGGTTTCAGAGTTTGTACGCTCGGTTTCGCAGAACGGCGGAGACAAGTAAAGGTCCCTCCCAGTCGGGAGAGAGCTTGTTGCGGCCAGTCAGCTTGCCTGTGGCCTCGACAACTCATACGACCAAGTCTCCAATGTCGAATTGTCAGGCTTTCACCTTTTTATTGTAGTATCGGGCAACTCGGTGCTGGTACGCTACTGTCCGTATTCTGGCGGCGTCGCGGGCTTCCTCTAACAAGTCTAAGTGCTCCCTAATTTTCTGGGAGTTGGTCTGTGGGTCGAAGGACTCCACCCTGAGACTTAAAGCCCGATTTTGACCGGGACCACAGCTTCAGTCTCGTAACAGAGGCTGAAAGGGTCTCGCGTGTTGGTTCCTTCCGAATTGTTCCATAAGACCAGAGAACGGAAGGGAGCTCGTCAACTCAGGAGCCCACGGCGTCCTCCAGCTTAGTCTTTAACCCGTGGAGTAGCGTACGGTTTGTGACTTCCACCTGTCCGTTGGTTTGGGAGTATGCCACCGAAGTGTGGACCAGTTTGATACCAAGTCTAGCGCAATACTTGGTGAAGCGTTTTTTTCAAAAATTGGGTCCCGTTTTCTATCACTACGACTTCTGGGACGCCGAACCTGCAGACAATGCTCTGACGAAGAAATTCTAGCATATTGTGTTCCGTGATTTTTGCCAGCGGGATTGCCTCAACCCACTTGGTGAAGTAGCCAATGTCCGCGATAATAAACTTCCTCTACCGCGTAGCAATCGGGAATGGGCCCAGAATATCGAGCCCCCGTTGCGCGAAGGGCCATGGAGCGTGAAGTGACTTCAGGTCAGCGGACGGCTGGTGGTGAAGGTTGTCGTGAAGCTGGCAGCTTTCACATTTCTTCACAAACTCTAACACGTCCTTCTTCATCGAGGGCCAATAATAGCCCTGTCGCATGATCTTGAAGGCCAGGTTTTTTCCGCCTATGTGTGATCCATAGATCCCGAGGTAAACTTCGCCCAACGCGTAGTCGGCCTCCTCGGGAGATAGACAGCGGAGATACAGAGTTGAGTATCCGCGACGATACAGTCGCCCATCGACTACCGTGTACCGGCCAGCTGTCTTTTTAATTTGCTTGGCCTTCTCGGCGTCCTCTGGGAGTGATCCGTCAACCAAATATCAAAGGTAGGGCGTCATCTAGTTTTCCGTCTCGAAAATCTGCATTACCTCCTGTTTCTCTATGTTGGGAGAAATCAGGATCTCCTGCGTGTCCCTTGAATACTGTTCTGGGTTTTCGACAGTAGCGGCTCTAGCCAACCGGTCTGTCTTCCAGTTCTCTATTCAAGGAATGTGAACTAGGGTCGGTTTATCGAAACCTTGGATGGACCTCCTTTGCCTTTGCAAGGTACTTGGCCAAGGAAGGGTTGTTCGCCTCGAAGCCCCTGTTGACCTTGTTGACGATTAGTTCGGAGTCGCTGTACACCGCCAATCTCTTGGCAAAGCATTCCTTTTCTAATCGTAAGCCGGCCAGCAGGGCTTTGTACTCAGCGACGTTGTTGGTCGCTGGAAAGTCAAGTTTGAGGGAATACTTAACCTCGAATCCATCAAGGGTCGTGAGGACCACCCCTGCTCGCTGCCACTGTCCGTAGACGATCCGTCCACGTGGAGTGTCCATTCTGGGACCTCGTTGGGTTGTTCGGCATTTTCAGCCGACTGTTCCTCTTGGAACACACGGTTCCAGATCTTGTCCACCCGTGGATTGGTGCGAGCGATGTTTGCTGATCGTTTGGAGTTAAAATAATCCCTCAACTCCATCTTATCTCTGACGGGTTCAGCTGCCGGTCGGCTGCTGCATCTAGTGGATCAGGCAGTCCTGGAGGCTCGCTCCTGGACTGCGTGGTTATCTTCTGTCCGAGAGTATGTAGGATTTCTTCTTTCTGGGACTCCTGGTGGAGATGTACTCCCGGAGCGTTCCATAGGCCTGTTCTGGCCAGGAACGTGGGAGGATGCTGGAGCCAGATTGTCTCCAGTCTTTCCGGGCCTCTTGGCCGGCTTCTTCTTCCTCTGGCCACCCCTTTTGGTGGCAGGAGCAGGAATGACTGCTGGTGGAGTCACTTGTTGTCGTTGTTCGTTCTGTGTGTAAAGTAGCTGGAGCAGGCGATTGTTGGTCTGCATCTGCTCCACTAGTTGTTGAAAGTAAGGCTGTGGAACTCCACCCGTGGCCCCGTTGATCACGGCACCAGCAGTGTGGCCCTAGTCGGGGTTAGCAGTATCTCTAGCGGGAGTCGCTAGTTGGGCTCTCGTGTTCACCATTGTAAAATCAAAAGGTGACAGAGAGAGAGTTTGATTTTAGTGGTAGGCTTTTGTAAGCGCTTCCCACAAACGGCGCTAATGATGCGTCTCTGGGTCTAAACTTGAACCAGATTCGGATGATCCTCTGGTCTTGGCCCCGACTCTGTTCTCTGAGTTGGACCCTGCACACCACTAAACAGAACAATGGGTCAGCGCGTTCGGCGAAAAATTATCCCACCGAAAATACTCCGACGCTCAAGTCAGTAAAACAGTCTTTGAGAAAAAGAAACAGAAATTGAGAGAAAAAGAGAGATAGAGTGCTTGACCTAGATGTAAGAGAGACGTGAGGTCTTCTTGGATCTAGGAGGTGGGAAGGAAGTAAACGGCCGTGAGGGCTCGCTTGTTGCCTTAGGGTTTGTGGAGAGTCTTGGCGGCAGAGATGGCAGATCTCTTAAAGCACTCGTTGTGTTGCAGAGAGTGTAATTGAGAGCGCTTGTGTTGTGTTACCGAGAGCATGCGTTAATGAAAGCATCAATGAAAGCATAGATAAAAGTTCGTCCCCAGAATGATGATTCTAGGGTTTATTTAATGACGGAGAGGATGATCTTCCTCCTTTGGAAGGCGTGATCCCCTCTGTCCACCTTGGCTGGCTTGCCTTCTGGAGCGAATGCCAGTTGCCAAGGTGGGTGTGCTCGCTTCCTTGTGAGGCGGTCAACAACTTTTCAAGTTGGTTTCTTTTCTTCTCAGCATATTACCGTTGGAATGCCTTGGTTGGCAAGAAATTGGGAAGATCTGACGCCTTCCTTCTTTGAAGGGTGCCAATCTTGTCAATGTCCTTTTTTGTCTGCGTTGAGGTCATGAAATATCATTGGAAAGCCGTTGCTGATCTTTTGATGATTTGTGGGTCTAAACGGGTCAGGCCCATTACTGTAGAAAGGCTTCTTGGGGCCCATTGTGCTAAAACACAAACGGTCAATGTTTGAGTTGACCGGCAGCGTGCGTGTTGACCGCCCTTGTGAAGGACGTCAGTTATTAACCGCCTAATGAGCCATGGGCCTGAGTAAGCTAGGCCCATTACTGTAGTAAATCATCTTTGAGCCCAATGCACATAAGGCAGATGGTCAACATTTGAGTTGACCGCCTGCTTGAGAGTTGGCCGCCCGGACGATCAACGCCAACGTTGATCGTCCTGGACTTTCCAGCTTTTGGACATGTTTTTCAATTGGGCCATCAATGTGTTGACCATCGTCTTGAGCATTTGATTTTTTTGGGGCCAGCCCATTTTTCGTATACCCATCAGAAATAATATTAGAGAGGTCATAAGGGAAGTGTCTTATGTGACTTTAAGAAAATAAACATTTGAATTTTGCTACATAATAGATACCAAAAATGTCAAGAAGTCAAGGATTAGGATCTAATCGATAGGATGACTATTTGGCTATGATGGTTTGAATGACCGATATTATGGACCAGAGAATGCAATGCCAAGATGTAGAATTAGTAGAGTGGTGAGTAGTGGCTAATCAAGGGCAAGGAATGATGCATTTTGACCTCTTTACAAATAAACAAGTTCTAAAATTCTAGGGAGAGTCGAATCCTATAAAGGCAAAGATTTGAATTCATCAAATAGAGAAAATATTTGAGGTGATAGACTATCCTGAGGAAGAAAAAGTTAAGTTCACAGCCTACAAATTGGATAGAGAAGCTGATAAACGGTGGGCTACTCAGAAAAGAAGTGTTGGGCATGGTCTTTCTAGAGAAATATTTTTCGCCAATTGTCTGTGAGAATAAGGAGAACAAGTTCAACTACCTATGACAAGGGAATATGATGGTGGTGGAAGATGATATAAAATTTATAGAGTTGTTCCATTTGTCCCCTCATATTGTGAAAGATGAGGCCATCAGGGCCAAAAAATTTCTACTATAGCTCCAAGACTCAATTTGAAAACAATTGGTGTCTTTTCAATTGATGTCGCATAGTGAAATGGCTGACTGAGTTCTACTTATTGAGCAAAGTAATGGTCAAAGCTTGAAGTCGAGAGGATTCTAATCAAAATCCAAGGCAGAGGATAAAGGCAGGGTGATTATGGTTAAATCTTTGCCGATGAAGCCACAATACTTCAAACCAGTGTGCACTCATTATGGCAAGTATCATTCAGGGAGAGAATTCTGTTGTCTTGATACATTCCTCTACTTCAATTGTGGAGATGATTCTCTTGGTGTTAAGAAATGTCTTCAACTTTGAATGATTGAAAAATGCACATGATATCTACCTAGTTGGGAGAATTCGAGGCATACCAGTACATGACTTTTTCTTTCAAATGGACTTATGCCTAGAATCCTAAGTGTATTGGGGATTTCATCACTCTAAGCTTTTTTTTTTCATGATCTTAAAGTTTAGGCAGCCTTTAAGTCGAGAAGGAATAAGTCTGTTCTATACCTCAAGAGTCATAGGCATCTTTGGTTGAGAGTAGCTCCCTTGAGGTGGCTCTATTTCCTATTTACCTCCTCCTTCCGTCCAAGACTTGCAGATAGAGTACCACAGCTCGATATGTCTAGTCCTCAAATTTATCATAGAGGGATTTCAACATCTTTAACGTGTCTCGTATTTGAGCGGCCAAGGCTCCAATGTCTAGAATGGCCATTGATTGAGCACTTCCTTGGTTATCTTCTTCTGGGAGGTTGCCTTGAGAATTCCTTGGCAACTAGCTTGATTATCCATGTACCATTGTATTTAATATATTGACCTATTATGTCAAAGATTGTGGATTAACAGATCTTTAAAGGTATGATTTAGCTCTAGTAGGATTGAAAGGCTTGACTGCGCTTTCCACAAACAATGCCAACAATATGTATATGAAATATAGATTATGATTTAAATAAACATATTTAAATTTTAAATATTTTATTCGAATCCTATACACCTCAATAGTAAACAAGAGTTCAATAAATATATGGCTTATTTTTTGATATATCTTTTGATAAACTTTTCTCAAAATAAAAAAGTGGGAAAGATAGTGAATATGAGAAAGAAATTTGGATGACTTGACTCCGTTTTATGTGAAAGAACAAGAGTATAGATGAATTTACTCTGTACTTACTTTCTAGCTTTTACCCCCTTTTTAGGAAAAGTAGGTATATTTATAATCCTCACCAATTGATGACGTCTTCTTGAAAAGAAATAACAATTCAAAATCTGACTAATTAAATAAGTTAAAAACTAATTAATTAATTATCTTTATACATATTCTGATCTTGAAGTTTTCTAAAGGCAAATCAACCAATGATGCTGAGTAGTTGATATAAGTTAAGAAGACCTTTGCCTGGGCCAACTGCAAGATATATTAACCACCCACTTAGTTTAACTATTTGATTGAATTAACCACTCGGTTGGTTAACTATTCAGTTTGCTATTCCAATATCCAGACATTCTAGTCTTTGCTTCGATCTTTTTTGTGTTCTTTCAATTACTCATTTGTTTACCTAATTTCAATTCTTTCTAATTAAAATTGGGTTTAGGCATGACTTTGTTCTTTGGACTTCAACTTAATGGGTAAGTTAATACTTTTTTTTTTTTCAGAGCTTACTAATTATGGACTTGTGATGCCAATCAATCGAAATAATCCTGCTGAGGCTGTACCCAACAAAGGATAGTACCTTTTTTTTTTTTACAATTTAACCAACAATATTTCATAAAATATAGTAGAACTCGAGAAATATTGATTCCATGAAAAAAACTTTTAGTGCGACCAAGTAGAGACATTATAGTGTTTCGCATACGTAACATAGAATTGGACAAACTAATATGAAATTATTGTTGGGGTTTATTGACCCGGATACATAAAACCCGACATAGCAAAATAAACTCAAACCTTGCATCAACAGTCAGTCATCAAAATTGTGGGCACAATGAATACAATAATATACACCGATTTTTAATGTGAAAAATTATTTTTAACCAAGAAAAAAATTACGGGATAAATTTTGAGAAATTTTCACTCTATAAAATAAATTATACAAACCCCCGAATCACAATACCAACAATCGACCCAAGACAGAGTAAGGAAAAATATATTCGGAGTAAGAAAAATCTCTTTCTCTCTTTCTCTCTTTTTCTTCTCCCCTTTTACTCAAACTGGCGGCACTCTCCATTTTTTAATTTTACAAATGTTGGCGAAAGTCTCACTTTCTCCCACATCATCAACCCTAAAGCACTTCACACGCTTTATAATGACGTCAAACCCAAAAAGCATTTTTTACACTTTTACAACCCTAAAAATGCATTTCTCGCGCTTTTATAATGTGGGCAACTTGGACCGGAAGTCAATCATCTTTCAATATAAGCAGTCTGGTTGTCCCTTTTGACTCAATAGTCTGGTTGCCGCTCAAATTAGGCAATTTGGCTAGTCGTCCTTTGGCCTGACAATCCTATTAGTCGCCATTTGGCTTGATAGTCTGGCTGGTTATCCTTCGGTCTGGCACCTAGTTGCCCTTTAGCTGCTTTGCCGCTTGCACGAATACTCTAATCCTCTAACAAACTTGTACGACATTTCGATGGCCGTCAATTTGTTGGGACACCAATAAAAGAGTGATTGAACCTAACAAACTTCCCCTCACAACCTTATGGGGAGCCCTTTGTCTTTACCGGTGATGGTCATCACCTGCCCTTTGGCAGCTTCCCTCAAAATGGAATTCCGGCATCGACTTATGCAAACTTAAACGATACCTTCTTCTACTCCACTGAATTTGGAGTTATAAGATCCGAGATTTTACAAAATATGTGAATCACAATGAAACCAATATATATAAAATTAAGGTTAACAAACAATGAAAACCCAAAAGCCAAAGGCTTATCCCGGAATGCAATAGTGGCACAAAAATTAATTGATAAACTCAATTAACAATCGATTTAATTTCGATTGATAAAAAGACAGCGTAAATAACAGGAAGACAACTCGATTGTCGAATTTTCAATTGTTTAGCAATTGAATTAATTTTAGGTAATAAGAAGCTAGTTCGTTACGAAATTTTTAATCAATTAGCAATTAAATTTGATAGATTAAATGGTAGCCCGAGCAGCCGTAGAAGCTGACATATCAGCATATTTCAAGAGATCAAGTGATATGACGTGAGTGATAATTAAATTTAAGTGGATAACCCAAGGGGCAGTAGCTGCATCGCAGGGGCAGCGGCAGGGCAGCATTAAACCTCAGCCAATTTTCAATAACTCAACTGAATTTTGAATAATTCAGCAAGAATATAATCCACAGATGGCCCAAGATTTCAACACACGCATGATAACCTCATAATTCAGCTGACTTTTTAATAAATTTAGTAGCAATATAGCACAGCAGCAGCAGCAGCAAAAAAATTAACAATTAAGTTGATATTAGCATACATCACCAAAAGTTCAAGAAAAGTTGATAAAATTCAACAAAATTTAGCAACCACATGGTAGCTTTTTAAGGCCATTACAAAGCATTATGACTCCATAAAATTTATAAAGATAATTCAGCAAATTATGGATAAATTAACTATATTTTTGGGACACTAATCTAAATTTGGTTGGCTGATGAAATATGCTGGCAACAGCTTCATTAAAGTAAGATGACTTAGCAAATTCTAGCCCAAATTATGTATAGGATACATGAGAGAGTAGAGGAAGAAAAGAAGAAGCAGAAAGAAGAGCCGAGAGAAAGAAAAGAGAAGGAGAAAAATCAGTAGCCACGATCCCTAGCTGAAATTGGGTAAGTGCACTCTTTAGCCTCTCTTTCCTTTGTTGTAAATTCTTGATAATTTCTTCAAGCATTGTTGATCTAATACTTAAATTTCTCATTTTACTATATTATTACTACTGTATCATCACCTCCCAATAAGTAAAAATTAGTGTTAAAGTGGAAAAGTAGGCTACTGAACCACTAAATGCCAATCTGATTTCCAACACCTAGTTTGGACCGGTTACTAAAAATCAGCTGAACCGGCCACCAATAAGCCACCGAACCGGCCCCAAATTTGTAACCAAATAGCTAAGCCTCTTATTGACGCTGTAAAAATTCACCCCAGGAAAATGGATTGAACCAGATCCCCAAATAAGCAATAGAACTAAGCCTTGTATCCATACTGATACTGATACTAAATTTGATAGCTTGGAAAAAATAGACCAAACAGAGCCCCAAATCGGCTAAATTGGCAGCCGAACCGGCCAAACCCTCAAGTGTTAAGACCGAAGTATCAACTTGTGAATCTGCTACCAAAAATACACTGAACTGGCCATTAAATTGAGCTTCTAAGCAGCAACAGAATCAACTGAATGGTATTCATGCTGATGCTGAATTTGTAGCTACTGAATTGGGCTTGAATCGAGCCCTAAACCAGCTGAACCGGAAGCCATATTATCCTAAATGTCTTGAGATGATATTGAAGGGTCAGCCTGTAAATTTAGACCCAAAACTGTTACTAAATTGGGCCCCTAAATAGCAATATAACTGACTAACAGTATCCATACTAATACTGAATTTGTAGACCCTAAACCGGACCTTAAATCGGCTGAATCGGTAGCCATATTAGCCTAAGTATCTTATAGTGATGTTAAAGTGTCAACCTAAAAATTTAGACTTGAATTAGCCACTAAACCCAGTCTCAATTCAGCAATAGACCGAGGCTGATAGCAAGGAAGCTAATACTGAAATTTTAGCCTATAAAAATGAGTTAAATAGAACCCAAAATCGGTTGAACCAGCAACTATATTAGCCTAAATATCTTGAGATAATATTGAAGTGTTAACCTGTAAAATTAGGCTTAAATCGGCCACTAAATCGGGCCCCAAATTAGCAACAAAACCAATTCCAACATTTATACTGATGTTGAACCTGGCAACATAGGAAAAATAAACTGAATCGGTCGTGAACCAAATGAACCAGCAGTCAAAACAGCCAATTCATCAAGTACTAAGACTGAATTGTCAACCTTTGAATTGGTTACCAAAAATACCCTGAACCGGCCATTAAACCAAGCCTCCAGATAGTAACAAAATCGGTTGAATTGCATTCATGCTGACACTAATGTTACAGCCACTGAACTAGCCTCTAAATTAACTGAACCAGCAGAAAAATGAACCCAAGGTGTTATGTGATAATTTTGAAGTGTCAACCTAAAAAATTAGATCTGAACCAACTACTAAATTGGACCCTAAACTAATGACTGAACTGACCCAAGCATATTGAATTTCCAGTCTATGAAAATTCTTGAAACTGGCTCAAATTGGCCCTAGACCAAGCATAAACCGATCCAAGTATCATGTGTTAGTGTTAAATTTTTTCTCTAAAGAAAGTAGATTGAACCCGCTACTGAACCGACCATCAAACTGGCAATTAAATCAGCCAAATACATTATGTACTAATTTGATTTTTAGCATATGCATAAATTGTTTTGAGACTATAATGCATCTAAAATTTTAGCATATAAATATTATAAGACTTTGATACTTTACTGTATTTTTAATATTTAAATGCTAAATTTTAACCCTAATTATGAAAAGAAAATGGAAGCTCTACTCAATGATAAAAAAAAATATGATTATTTTCTCCTAAAGTTGAGAAAATTTAGAAGAAGTAAGTTTGATTATTTTCTTCTGGAGTAGAGAAAATTCAATATAAGTACAAAGAATTAGTGTAGAGTTTTTATAAGAAATTTTAAAATGAATTAAGAAATTGAATTAAGGATTTATTCAAATGGTAATATTCCCTAATGTGCATTAGGATATTGCAATAGGTAATCAAGGAAATGACCTTTCCGTGGGGGAATAAGATAGCACTACGGCCCCGTCTACTGGACAAAAGTATTATAACCTTTGATTGTGTGGCGAACACAATCCTTTTCCCCGATTGTCTACTTCATTTGCTGGTAAGACCTATTACCTTTGATCTCTCAAGTTAAGTATTGACTAAAAGACAATAAAATGATAAGATAAAGAAAATTAAATGCATCAGAAAAATACTTTCAGTCCATATTTCATGCTCATATATACCCCTATTTCTTTTGATGGAGTATTTGCAGTATAAATGTGCATATTATTGTATATATACTACATTATTAAGTATTTATTTCACTCTTTTGTTATTTTTTTAACCCTTCAAATGACTCGTACGAGTCCTTACTTGATGAATAGAAGTGAGGATTGAAGAATTTAATACATATCCCTAGAGATGTTATATTGTTGACTTAAATTTTGAAATAATATGTACTGTATTTAGTTTTATTTTATGGTTGACATTAGATAAGATATAATGTAAAGTTCTGACCAATTTTGTTGATTGTATAAATGATCATATATCTTAGTGATGATTTTGAATCAAACAGCTAAATGTTATAAGTGTTTACTGCTTCCACAAGTTATATAAGATCGATTTAGTTGGCATCTTTCCTTATCATGAAACTGAAATCACATTATTGTTGGACAGATGTCAGAGACACCGAGGATGTGGCAAAATATTTAGATCTTATATATGTTGAGATTATTATTTATGTTTCGGTAAATTAAAGTGATTACAAAAAAAGCTCACGTCCCCTTTACTTATAACTAGTGATATTAATGAATGAAAGGTAATATATTATGAATAAGGTTAATAACGGATTTTAGAACGTGGTCCGTCACAGGAGTAATCCCACTTCCCTTTGGCTTTTCTTCCACTGTAGAATTATTCTCCCTTGCACTCCACATCGACCTTCTCTTCCTACCACATTGACCAATACCCCCGTTGGTCACCTTGGCGTTATCCTTAACAACCCAAAACCTCATCAAGTACCAGCTTAAGTGTTTCCTTCCCCTTGCCACTACCAAAGCTCCTTTGGTGAGCTTCCCTTGGCCATTTTTGAAAGCCATATTAAAGCCTTCATCATTGAGTTTTTCAGTTGAAATCACATTCAAATACAAATTTGGGGCATACCACACACCCTTTAACACGAGTTTCGTCCTGTTACTTATTCACAAGTTAACATCCCCGATATCAACAACCCTTGATGAACCATCGTTATCCATCTTTAATATCACATAGTCACTGGGTGTATACCTATTGAAGAGGGATTTCGTGATGTCATATGGTGTGAGAAACTAATGTCCATCATCTAATTCGTCTCTTGGCTCAGAAAGCTTCATTTCTTCCCTGTGTGGACAACTAGAAGGTATCTGCAGAAAGTGATAGAAATTTGATCATCATCATCATGATCCCTCCTCTCTTGACACTCGCTTCTGCCCTCCTTCTCCTATTTCCTCTTCGGGTAATCCCATTTCATGTGACCCTTATTACCACGATGAAAGCACTCCATGTCCTGAAATTCGGACCTATTGTTGCTATTCTCCAATTTACTGTCCCGATCCCTCGATCTCCTATTTCCCTGACCGCTGGTGGATACAAGAAGACTTAGTTCCCTTGAATCCTCAATGCTTCCCCTCTGCCTTGACCATTCATAACTAAGGAAGTGATGACCTCATCCAACCTGAGCTGTCCTTTTCAAGTAGCAGCATCATGATAATATGATCGTATAAGGTAGGTAAAGAGCCAGCAATACCAATGCCTTGTCTTCCTCCTTAACATTCTTATCAAGTATCCGATTGAACTCATCTAAATGTTTCTTGAAGCTTTTCCCTTTCGACAAGTATAGGTTATAAAATTGTTTCTTCACATGCAATCTCATTGTCAAATATTTAGACTTATACTGACTCTCAAACTTTTCCAAAACCTCCATTGGATCTGACAAGCCAATGACCTCCTAAAGAGTGTTACTCATGAGATACAATTTGATCGTACAATTACTAAGATTACTTTTATCTTACCATTTCTCCTCCATCATATCTTTGGTTTATCTTCCTTCTTCCAAAGTGTTTTTACTATTCCTTCTAAGGTCAAAATATTTCTCACCCATTCTTGTCAAAGGATGAAATTATTTTATTTATTAAATTACTCCACACAAAATAGTAAACTCCTTGACATCGATGCCATCAAATCTTAGGTTTATAATCTCTCTCTAATAGCACTCATTGGAATATATTGCCGCCAACTTGGATGAATTGAGAGGTTAAGATGAGCAGTGACAAGACACATAGTAAACAAACAATAATCATAAAATTAAAGAGACAAGAATAAATAATTTTACGTAAAAAATTTTCTTTTAAATAAGAGAAAAAAATCACGGGATTGTACATTCACAAATCTTCACTATAAAAATCGATTATACAAATCCCAAAATATAAGGATTTGACTCCATATATCAAATGGATCCGAATAGTAGTGAATCCAAAAGAAATCTCTAGAGTAAAAAAACTTTCTTTTCTCTTTTCTCTCTCTACTCTTTACTTTCTCTTACTAGTGGCACTTACTGGTCTCTAATTTTACAAGTAATACACATCTCACAATCGCACTCTCTTTTATAAACCCTAAAGGAAGTTTTGCTTGATTTTTTATTGCGGCCATTGGAACCAACAGTTAGTCATCTTTCAACATAAGCAATCCGGTTCTCCTTCGGACTCGGCAATTTGATCACCTCTCGGACTAGGTAGTCTGGTTGCCTCTTGAACTAGGCAATCTGGTCACCCTTCAGACTAAGCAGTTTGGCTGCTCTTTGACATCGGTAGTCGAACTGATCGCCCTTCTGTTAGGCAGTCCAGCTGGTCTTCCTTTAGCCTTGGCACCTGGTTGCCCTCCAACCGCTCATTACATGTGCAAATATAAGAATACTCCGTCTCAATATTGTACCGATGTGAGTGTTCGACCGAACCTCTGAACCTCCGAACGACCAGTCAGTCGAATGTGAGCCAACATGGATGTCCTAACAATTATCCTCCATGGTACACCTTTCACGAATTTGATAGTACAGATTCTAAACTAATTGAATAGTGCTAATTTTACAAAAGCTAATTGAGTAGTGCTAATTGGAACGCCTCTAAAAAGCTATATATAAAATGCCTAATTTTCAGTGTGAAAAACATTTAAAAAGCTATATCGTTGGACACCAAATGATTTTATTTCTGTTAAATTAAATTCTGAAAAAGTACTCTTTGTGCTAACGAGATACACTCAAGTTTTGACCCCGATAAATATAGCGGATGTAGTAAAAATAAATATTTAATACACATAAAAAATATTTAATTCTAGATGCTAATAATACTAACAAGCATGCAAAATATATACGAGTATAAGCAGTAATAAAAAGACACGATTTTTTGTGATGAAGAAAAAACTCGATACCTACCATAATCGGAAAAAAAACCCTTCAGGCTTCAACTGCCAGGGAAGCAATACACTATGAAAGTCAACTTACAGACCGGGTGGTAACGACGCGTTAACCAAGCCTACTTACTCCCGTCTTGTGATCTCTACCAAGGAACTCTTTGGATTTGCGCGGTAACGAAACCGGACACCTTTTGGTCTTCACGTCAATCTTCTCTCTTGGGCCACTTGAATTACCGAGCACAATCGGATCTCCTTCTTCAAGAACCAACGTCTCCAACGAATGTAGAAGGCAGTGTTTCAATGGTTAATGTAAGGTGATAAGAAAACTTATTTTAACATGAAGATCAATCTTGTAATTTTAGGTTTTCTCAAGAGGAGCAATATCAATGGAGCATAAGAAACTTTCTTCTCAAAAGAGGCACAAACATGGTCTGTCAAGAATCCCTAGGGTTTTAAAAACATAAGCTAAGTATTTATAAAGGGCACAAAATTTACATTTAAAAACTTGCCCGTTACACCGGCGCTCGAGCATAGCTCGAGCGCGCAGCAGGTCGCACTACGTGCGCTCGAGGGCGGGGAGGTGCACAGTGAGCGGGCACCATTCTGGTTTTTGGGCTCGAGCGGGCATCAAACGCACGGCGAGTGGAAACCATTATGTTTTTTAGAGTCGAGCAGTTAGCGAGCGCACGGTGGGCGCGGAGGCTTTGGATGGGCTCGAGCGACTGGAAGGTGGAATGGACCGAATGGACAGTAACTCGACAACCCACAATCCGACATCGATACAATAATATATATGGTCACGAAATATGCCAATTAGACAAATGTCTCTAACAATCTCCTCCTTTGAAAATTCCGTGACAAAACTCAGAAAGTAAATAAATACAAGTGAATCACGGGTTCAAACACCATCGAGATAGAACCCGTGTACATAAAAATTTACACCTAGTGAGATACAAAAAAATGTAAAAGAAACTACACTAGTACTGCTGTGTCGATGTAGTGACAGTTGCATCAGTGTAATAGAGTTATCTGGTCAAATAGGGTTAGTACCAACAATGCATAGTATAATAGAGTAGAATAAAGGAGAACAACATGTAACAATAGGAACAAGACTAAGATACAGGCAATACTAAAGTGTAACAGAAATAGTAGATAATATAAATAGCAAGTCAACATATAACATGA
Source organism: Nepenthes gracilis (assembly GCA_033239525.1). Taxonomy (NCBI): domain Eukaryota; kingdom Viridiplantae; phylum Streptophyta; class Magnoliopsida; order Caryophyllales; family Nepenthaceae; genus Nepenthes; species Nepenthes gracilis. The sequence goes on from BSYO01000021.1 coordinate 614,555, forward strand.
ATAGCAAGTCTCCCCCTAACAGAAATAAGTACATCTCGCCTAAGCTCCCCTATCAGCATGCATCAAAAGAAACCTAGATCTCCCCCTTTTTGTCACGAAGAGTCAAAGAGAGGGGATCACTCAGAAGCGGAAGAATCTCTGGGGGTTGGAGTGCTATAATGTCGCCGCTAGCACGAAGCTCAGCTTCCTGGGTAACCAAACGAGCATCCAACCGCTCAAAATCAGCAAGTAGGTGTGACTGGAGCTAAGATTGGGAAGCAAGAATCCGCTCCTGGGCGGAATACATACGTTCAAAACGGTCAACAAGACAAGACATCTCACCCATCAGAGCGGCGGAGGAAGAGGTGGAGTGCCGATGTGGATCAGACAGTCCCAGACCCGATGGGTCAGGGAATGAGGAAGCAGAGCCAGAGGGGCCGTCGTCCTGCTGAGGAGGAGGCACGTCAGGGAGAGGTTCATCGAACAGCTCCGGGGGGTCGGCCCCAAAGCGACGTGCGTGGGACCGACTCTGAGCAAAGGTGGTGGAAGTAATGGGACGGCCGAGCTGGAGACGAGGAAAATCAGAGAAGGGGTGGCTGAGCCTAGCAAGCACCCGCTGAATGAGGCACCCGTGTGGAAGGTTGTCCTCTTTACGGCCATTGAAGTAGGAAATAATGTGAGTGATGAAGTGAGATGGTAAATCAATTGGCTGATCACTCAAGAGAGCATACAAAAATAAGGCTTTCTCCTGGGGAATGGACGAGAAGTGGAAACAGGAAACAAGTTCGTGAGCATGATATGGCTCACGACCAGACGCCGAGGGGAGAGGTAGGAGGTCTGTAAAGCTCTGTCATTCAACTCCAGAGGGGCACCATGGAGAAAAGTGACAACCTCATTGTAACGAGGCCGAGAGAACGAAGAATAAGGGTAGGTGGGGTTTTCCACCCGAGGGAGACCAATAACGCGTGCAAGAATATCGGCAGTAATGTAAGGGCGTGCCCCCCGCACGAAAGTGGAGAAGGAATCGTAAGAAATCGTATGAATATTGGAGTAAAACTCTTGAATAAGAATGAGCGACGGAGCAACCAAACCTGTGAGGACCGGTGCCCAACTGCGGTCAGTGAAGACAAAGGAGATGGAAGGATCAACAGTGTCAATGTGAACTTCTCGTTCAAGGAAGAGTTGGCGATGTGACATATGGGTGGTAAATAGAGTCTCGACCTCTGGACTGATAAATCGATCAGGAGAGGACATCCCACTCGGCCGAGGGCATTTGCCACTTGACTTACGCGACATAGACTTTCTTGGAGCCGACATCTGAAAAAATAAGGACACTACAATTAAAAAGTATCAAGTCTGCGGTCAGCCTCCCCCTTGGGCTGAGTTGAATATGTATATATATATATATATATATATATATATATATATATAAGTTTGAATTAGATAGTTGCTAAGTTGATGTGGGAAGCCGGGAACGTGAATCCTGAAGCTGTGCATAGTGGCGGCTTCAGCCGGTGGCTTTAGCCGCTCACCTGTTGTCGGCGGGGCGAAGATTCACGGACGGCGCAAGGAAAACTGCGAGACGCACGGGAACGCAGCGCCAGAGGCCACCGGAGCACCACCTCCTGCACCCACGGTGCCAGCTGATTGTGACAGCAGGGAGGAGCACCTACACGGTGAAGGGAAGCACCCAGCTAGTGGTGTGGGAGAAGACACCGGAAATGCCATGAATGTCCGTGGGCAAAGGACACCGAGGACTCAAAGAGTCCATGGACTACGCTCAAAATCCACGCAAGAACCGGTGGATTTGGAAGAAGGAGGTGAGCAATTGGTGACCCATGAAGTCAGCCAACCAAAAAAAGGGAAAAATGGGGCCGACACCACCATGAACGGCGGCAGCAACAGTAAAACAAAAATAGAGAGGGACGACTGAGGATTTACTTTGAGAACACCCGCAATGGAAAAGGAGGGTAGATCTGGCCAATCTGGTGGTGAGTGAGAGGGAGAGAGGCAGTCGACGCAAGGAGAAGGTAAAAGCAGCGAAGAACGTGAGGGTTGTGGGCGGCGCACGCTGCGCACTGGATGATAAAGGCTGGCAGCGGGCAAGCGCAGAGATGCGCCTCTTCCCCTTTTTTGTTTTTTTTTGTTTTGTTTTTTTATTATATAAAGTGTAGGAGTCATTTAAGTGAAGTGCAACGAAGGAAATTTCAGCTCACTTTTCTTTGTTCAAATTTTTCTCCCCGAGTTTATTTTCTGATTTAATCATGTGACTTGAACATTCAATTGCTGGATGTGATTAACAAGTTTATTCATGTCTAGCCATTTTATTTCGTTGTCCAAAGGATTCACAATGTAGCATCAAGGGCAAATGTGACCAACTTTTTCACATGCATGACAGATAGGCACAAATTTAGGTATGGTGGAACGGTCCATAGATCTTTGATTTATATTGATAGAAGACTTGAACGATTTTGATGATTTATTCATCATTTTTTGATTAAGTAAATTTGGCAAATGAGTTGAGTCAAATTGAGTAGCCACATGTCGAGCCGGTTGCTTTGTGACTTTTGATGTGTTAGTGTGTTGGTGTGGCATTTTCATGGTGGGAATAAAAATTGTTTTAGGTTTCATGTCATTTCGGAACATATTCTCAACATATCCCAACCCATGTTTATTTTCTCCAATTTTACCCAACCCGAGCAATGATCAAGTTTTGCTGACCCATTTAAGAATTGTTTCAAATCTTTTCTCGAGGCTTCAAGTTCAGATTCCAAAATCATGATTTGTTTAGAAAATAAGATTTTTAGATTCTCAATTTCTTAGCTTTTAGCATCTAACTTGGATTGTAGATATAAGTTTTCTTTTTCAAATCTATGATCCTACCGTTTAGGGTTCTATTTAATTTCTTTACTTTCAAACATTCCCTAAACAATTTATCATATACTTCTTGAAGGCCATCAAATTCAGCTTCTGACTCAACCCCAGAGTCATCAGATTGATTAATATTCTCTACAGCATTGTCACACATTAAGGTCATAAATGCCATGTACTTGACGGAGCCATTTTCAGACTATTTTTCACCCTCTTCTTCTTCGTCATCGCTTAAGATCATATTCGCTTTAAAAGCTTGACCTTGTTGGCGTTTAAGGTTTAGGCATTCAGCCTGATAGTGACCAAAACCTTTACATTCTTGACATTGAACTCCTTGAGTCGTTTTTTATTTGAAATCCTTGAGTTCACGTCGGTCTTTCTTCTCAAATTTAGGTGAACGTTTTAAGTTCATATCAAATTTGTTTGATGAAGATCTATTTGTCTTCAAAAATTTTTTAAAATTCTTAACAAATAAGAAAAATTTGCCATCGCTACACGATTCTTCATCAGAATCCCGGTTTCTCTCTTCCCTACTTGATTTTAGAGCAATTGATTTATTTTGTCTTGACTGTGGCAATGTGTGCTCATAAGTTTGTAGGGATCCTACCAATTCTTCAATTTTTAATTTATCTAAGTCTTTGCTTTCTTCAATTGTAAGAACTTTTGGTCTAAATCGTTCAGATAAAGATCGTAGAACTTTTCTAATAATTCTATTTTTCGGGATTCGTTCACCTAAATTAAATGTAAAATTTACAATATCATTTAATTGCACATAGAATTCATCAAATGTCTCGTCATCTTTCATTCTTCTTTCTTCGAATCTAGTGGTGAGCATTTACAATTTTGAATTTTTAACTAATTTAGTACCTTCATGAGTGATTTCTAAAATGTCACACGTATCTTTAGAAGTCTCGCACATTGAAATTCGTTTAAACTCATTGGGAGATGCAACCATAAAAATAGCATGTAACCTCTTACTATTTCCAGTTACAAGCATCAAGTTCATCTTTTGACCATAAAAACAGGACTTTTGGTTCATCACCACTCTTGGGTGGAGTCCACCCAGGTTGGATACTAGCCCATACACGCTCATCCAGAGATTTTAGGAAGGCTCTCATCCGGACCTTCCAATAGGCATAATTGTTCCCATCAAATAAGGGAGGTACAGAGAGCGATCTACTCGTATACATCTAGAAACAGGGGTCACGGATCGGGGTGAGTCTCTGATACCAATTGAAAAAGCACTCTTTGTGCTAACGAGATACACTCAAGTTTGGACCCCGATAAATATAGCAAAAGCAGTAAAAATAAATATTTAATACACGTAAAGAATATTTAATTCTAGATGCTAATAATACTAACAAGCATGCAAAGTATATACGAATATAAGCAGTAATAAAAAGACACGATTTTTTGTGACGAAGAAAAAACTTGATACCCACCGTAATCGAAAAAAACCCTTCAGGCTTCAACTGCCAGGGAAGCAATACACTATGAAAATCAACTTACAGATCGGATGGTAACGATGCGCTAACCTAGCCAACTTATTCCCGTCTTGTGATCCCTACCAATGAACTCCTTGGATTTACCCGCGGCAATGGAACCGGACACCTTCCGATTTTCACGTCAATCTTCCCTCTTGGGCCACTTGAATTGCCGAACACGATCGGATCTCTTTCTTAACGAGCCAACGTCTCCAACGAAAGTAGAAGGCTGTGTTTCAATGGTTAATGTAAGGTGATGAGAAAACTTATTTTAACATAAAGATCAATCTTGTAACTTTAGGTTTTCTCAAGATGGGCAATATCAATGGAGCATAAAAAACTTTCTTCTCAAAAGAGGTATGAACTTGGTCTGTCAAGAATTGTTGGGGTTTCAAAAATATAAACCAAGTATTTATAGAGGGCTCAAAATTTACATTTAAAAGCTTGCCCGTTGCACCGGCGCTCGAGCGCATAGAGAGTTTCCAGAGAAACCCTACGTGCGCTCGAGCGCTGGGAGGCGTACAGCGAGCAGGCACCATTCTGGTTTTTGGGTTCGAGCGGGTATCGAGTGCACAGCGAGTGGGGACCATTTTGTTTTTTAGGGTCGAGCGGCTAGCGAGCGCACGGCGGGCGCGGAGGCTTTGGACGGGCTTGAGTGACTGGGGGGGCGGAACGGAAGAACGGACTGTAATTCGATAACCCACAATCCGACATTGATATAATAATACATATGGTCACGAAATATGCCAATTAAATAAATATCTTTAACAAATTCTAATATTAAAATATAAGTAAGAGACGCAGCCCTCTCAACCGAGAGGCACATGCCCGTGGCTTATGTATTATGATTTGCTTTGGTCATTTAATACTTCTACACACATCTAGGCAATTACAAAATAAACCTATTATTATTTTAGGTTAGCCATTGAGATTTGGAAATCTTTGTGCCTGGTCTCTAGGGTGGGTGAGTTTATTCTTACTTTGGAATGTATTTTTGGGAATATTATAATTTTTGTTAAAGGTATTTTGAATTTTTTTTTTCCTTTTTTGAAAAAAAAATTAAAAAAATGCTCTTAGAAAACTTGTATAGTAAAAAGTATAGACATCAATCAACTTTGAAAAAGTAAATGTAATATTATAATCAAACCTTCCTAATGTTTTTTCATAATAAAGAATCTTGCTCCCATTTCGCAGTCCTGGATTAAACTTCAGTTAAATGGCCTTATTGTAAAGATTATGCACACGCTTCGCAAGTCTAGACATGCAAAGTGGGAACTCAAACTCGTGAACATATGTTGTGATGCATTATGAGATAAAATTATCTCCACAAATCTTCAAATCATCACATTGTTTTATAATTTAAAATACATAATTGAATAACATAACATATATCGATCCATACTTTATGTTTTTTAAAGAAGTTGGAACTAATTTTTTTCTCCATTTCTTTCTTAATGAAAGTTGCATAAATCATTTTTTGGTAAAAATAAACCTTGCAATTTTTTTGGATGGCTATGTTAAGGAGAGAAAAAGACCCCAGAAGTTAAGAAACTTTCTTGAGTATAAATTTGAAAAAGCTATTCAACATTATTCAGTAAATTATTTATTTTATCAACACAATTATGATAGATAATTCTATTATTTATAGAGTGAAAAAAAATGATTCATTAATTATATAAATATTATTTTTTTCATTAAAGATTGGAAGAATAAAGCAAATAATTTCTCTAATAAAATGTAATAAAATTATATGGAATCATAATATTTAATTATTTAATAAATTGTCAAATATAAATTGCATTGTGTGAATAATTCTAACTTATATAAATTTAAACACAACTGCTTCGCAAATTCTAGTGCAACGTTTCCACCAAGTTGTATAGATTCTAACAAATATGTGTATCGTACGGCAATCATCAAATATAAATCGAACATCACCCCTTGTTTGTTTTTTAAAACCTAAAAAAAGAAAAAAATTAAATAAAATGGTTAAGGGGCAACCATTGGATGTCATATGGTGCGGTATGTATGTCATACCGTAACTGCGTTGCAGTCCCCCTGACCTAGGTCGGATGAAATTGAACTGCTATCCCCAGAGAGAGAGAGAGAGAGAGGGGGGGATGGTGTGGGAAATTAATCTCCAGATTGCCTATAATAAAAGAGAGGCACGTTCAATGCGCAGACACGGCATCTCCGTGCCTAGGATGAACTCTAATTACTGCTGCAGTTTCGCAAACCATTCCGTCTACTTACTACTGCAGTTTCGCCCACTGCGCCATGTAATGTACATGCCGGACCAGCAACCTCTCTCTCTCTCTCTTCCCCTCCTCTCTTTCTCTGCGCTGTTGATGATGATTTCGACAATGAAAATACATGGCAGACTGCTAGTGACCGCCCGCCTACTGCCAGCATTGATTGGCCTCAAGAAACTAATCCCACTTTTAATTACGTCGACAGAGAGATTTAGTGAGGGATAGCAATAGCGTATAATATGGTCCCAATTAAAAATAGTTATTTTATTAATAATTTGACTGGCTATTATTTATAATAATATGGTAAACGTTCATAAAATATTAAGAACCATTCAAAACTCCACCCTTAACTATCAAATTTTAAGCGAAGGATTAGAAAATGAAACCTTAACTAAGGACAAGTCATCCAAGATTACTCCACTTCCATACCTTAAGTGACCTTCCTCGCTCAGCTCAAGAAGCTCAAAAAAGAAGACTTTAATTGACTAAGCTAATTACATGGATTGTCCTAATTTTTTATAAATTACGGATAGTTTAATTAAACACTACAAATATTATTATCATATTATATTTAGTGTTTCCAAAAAGCTCTAACATTGATTTGGTAGATTCTAAATCTCACTCTTTATTATCAATTGTCAACTTACTCTTCGATAAATTAATTCAGGAGTTTTTCTTATTCTAACTTTCCGTCAAATCTTTCTCCTTTTTTTAAAACGGTATCAATTAGTATCAGAATTATGTTAAACATTGGAAGAGAATAATGAAATAATATCCTAAAGTCTACGAAAGAATAATACAACCTCTATAATATTAAGATATTTAAATTAAGAAGGCAATTCCAGTAATTGCAACAATATCTCGAATGCATGAAGGCTCTTAAGTGGCCTGGCAGATCCCAAAAATATGACTCAAGATCGACTAGTGAAGATGATAATCCTTTCAAAGGCAACTACCATTTGGTTCCTATAGAAGATATTGTATTCGCCCTTTCTTTTTGAATAAAATTTCAACATTATCAAAAATTATAAACTTATAAGATAGAGATTTCAGAGTTTGAAGTGAAATTTTAACCCAATAATTTTATTTATTAGATGAATAAGGTCCAATGCATTTTCAAACTCAAAAGACAACAGATTCAATAAGTGTAAAATTTATGGGCATTAAATTAAAGAAAGATGCTTCTATATAGTGAGAAAACCTAAAAAAAGATAAATTTTGGAAAAAAGAGTAAAATTTAAACATAGGGAAAATTAAAAAAAATTAAGAAGAAATTCTTGTTTAAAAATTTCAAGGAAGACTTCTTTTTTAAGTTATGTAATTGCTATCAACGATATTAGACAGTTGAGAAAAATACTCACAAGTTCGAACAACTTATGATATATTACGATATATAAAAACCTAAAAAGCAATCTATTGCTTATCATCTCAGCGAGTTTCGGAGGGAGATTCAAAATGTAGTAAATCTACACTTATATTGGACCTTTGAGAATATTCAAAAGTTGGCCATAAAAGTAAAAAAATAACTCAGTGAAACATTCAGCACCAACATGGGAGGTCCGTAAGCTCTAAATCTAGCTCAATCTAAACCTATAAGTACCTCCACTAGGTATTCCGAATGTCAAGGAGTAGACCCAATCGCTTCAAATTGCTCGGACCACCAAGTTATTGCTATCATTGTGGAAGAAAAACAAGTGGAGGAAGAACTCCACAAAGAGAAGGCCTCAAAAGATGTCACCTATGAGGTTGAAAGAGAACATCTTATAATTCATTATAATCTCAAAATTGGGATCTTTCATAGTGATGTAATCGATTGGAAGTAAAATATCTTTTATTCTAGGTGTACAATGTGCGAAAATATATATAATCTCATCATAGATAGAAAAAATTGTAACAATGTAGTATCCACTATTATAGTAAACAAATTCAAGCTACCCACAAAAAATTACCTGAACCCCTATAAATTGTTATGATTATGCCAAAGTAATGAAATATGGGTTGACAAGAAATGTTTAGTAACATTTTTTATTAGAAAAATATATAAAGATAAAGTCTTATGAGATATTATATCCATAAATGCTTGCCATTTCCTTTTCAAAAGACCTAGGCAACATGACTAAATATCCACTAATAGTGGTTTTACTAACACATTCTTTTGTGAAAGATGAAAAAAAAGTTACTTTAGTTCATATATTATAATAGAAAATTTCAAAGGCCAATCATGGTGGAGGCTAGTACTGTTAAATGAGTCATGCCTTACTAGCACAACTTATTCTTGAGCCATCAGCATGTAAATGCATTGTATCTAGCATGGTACAGGATAATTTTTTTTTTTTCCAATCCAACATCTTGCATGGCCCCGTTTGCACTAGGTTTGACAATGTCATGTTGGTTTAGACACAATTGTAATGAAAAAAACTTTAAAAAATAATTATATAAAATATTATAAAAAATATATTAGATTTTATTTATTATATTAAATATTTTTAATATTATAATTTATAAATACATAAAAATATATTTAAGAACTCACTTATTTTTAATTTTTATCTCTATCGCCATTTCTAAAGTCATCATTTTTACTAAAATTTAAAATGATCAAATTTTTAATGTGATCTTTTGTGGTTTAGTACTTGACCGTAGTATTGAAAACTAACTCTAATAATACTGTATTCACTAATAGGACTAAGAGATCCTATATGATTAATGTAAGTATAAAAAATATATGCTCATTAGCTTTCACTCCTCCAAAATTTTGAAATTAGATTTGTAACATGTAAAGTTAGAAATATGATTGGATTACAAATAGTGAAGAAATTCAACAGGCATTATACTTTTACAAATTCACTATATTTGTCACGAACTTGAACAAAGTAGGTCAATTTAAATAATTAATTATAATTTCTAAAATCTAAATTTCCAAATAATTTTAAACAATTAATACTAAGTCCCGAAATTCGGGTGTGATAGACCAAAATATACACTCAATAAAATTAAAATCCTCACAGGATCTCATCGAACAACCGTCAGAGCAAAATAAATACGACCTGCTTTACGATCATCGTAAGGGAGATAATAATCCGACCCAAAAATCATAATCAAACATAACAAAATATTCAACTATTTTCAATATATAACAATAAGCATATATCCGACCAATTCCATAATCCAAATCCATCAAATATTAATATAAACCATAATAAAACTGAAACTCACCAAATCGGACAAATATTTGACCGATCACGTCTTTACTTCTATACTGCATCCGAACCTTCTACTCTAAAGGGACAAAACAGAAAAATGAGCCTAATGCCCAGTAAGTATCATATTTAGTCAATATGAGTCCAATAAATCAGATGAGAGGTCAATGGATGAAAATTCAATCAAATTTCAAAATAAATCCAAATCGCCAATAAGATAATTCCAACCAAAATCCAAGATCCAAATTTCAAAATTCAATGGTAATCTCGTACTCAAATCAAATGTCCAAGTCCAAATAAATGTCCAAATTTCCAAAATAGTCATCGTCGGGACGTATATATATATATATAAACATATATATAACCAAAACAGAGGTGATCCGAACCAATTCCAAAATTGATATTGATCCAAGTCCGAGTCCAAGTCCAAGTCCAAATCCAATGCCCGATCAACTTGTGATCTAAGGCAAAATCCGATAGCCGGATGATCCAATAGCATGCAAAGACTGATGCAGCACCACGACGAATATTCCAAAGGTCCGGATCAAGACATATAATCAAAATTATTTGTACGAGACATACCAAGCCCAATTATAGGCAAAATCGGCGAAACTCAAATCAAATTCCAAAAACCCATATCCAAATCAAAGTCCAATTCCAATCAATGCAAAAATATAAATTATGCACCAAATTTGGATTCTAATTATTTAAAGACTAACTTGAGGAAGGGTTACACATAATCCCGGTAACCTTAGGCCAAAATCCATGTACTGTGTACCCGTAGATAAGGTTGCTCACTATATTTTGCCACCCGCTGCTTTGGGTGCATTCCTCAAGTTTGTCAGATATATTAGGACGTCCGAATATATTCTAAGGTCAAATCAAATTGTCCAAATGGGAAGGGTCACTACTTCAGGCCTTTCCTGCCGGCAGAAAGGGATTTCCAAATAATAAAATAATCTCCCCGTCGGAAGCTGGCCAGAATCCAATAATCCAAATCCAAACGTAGTGACCAAACCCGACACATGCATGTGACTGCACGGCCAATGCAAAGTTTCATGATCATTTTTATATTAATATATTAATATAAAATATACCAAGGTCCACTAAATTATTCGGACTTTCAGAAAAATATTAAATTCTCCAAAATCATAAAACTCAGTCCAACAATCCCAAAAACATCCAATGAATTACACGTGCATGTCCAGAATAAATAAATGGGTGTACAAAATTCATGCATGTTAGTAAAAATTCCAAATAGTATCCAAAATACATCAGATGTAAAATTAGACCAAAGAGGGGGTTTACAGATACTTGCCTGAACCTCATACTTTGTAGATCTGAAGAAAGGATGTCCTGAAGTACCCGAAACGGCCCTTTCTCTCTCCCCCGTGAGCGCTGCCGCGCGCGACCCTTGCCCAGCCGATTTCTCTCTCCTCTGCACGGCTTACTTGCTGCTCACCCATGGCATTGCCAGTCACCGGCGGACCACCATTGGCCACCGCCGACCTCCGTCGTGACAGCTCTGCACGCCGCCGTCGCCGCTGCTCAGCCGTCCTCTCCGAGCACCGTTTTCTTTCTCTCTCACTACGCGACTTCCTCTGCCACTGCTTGACGACGACGCCACCCCAAACAACCACCACTGTGAACGGCCGTCGCTGGCCTCCCCGGTGTCACCTCGCCGGCGCCGATGCTACCGATGTTGCCGACAACCATCGTCGGTTTTCTCAACAATTTTCTCTTCGCAAAACCACCACCGGCCAAATTTTCAACCACCGACAACCACTGGCTGAGTGCCATTTGCCGCTCATCGCCGTCGCCAGCTGTCATCGAACGGCCGCCTTCCTCCCTCTTCTCCCTCTCTTCTTTCTCCTCCACCGCCGAAACCCTAACCCTCTTCCTCTCTCCTCTTTCTCCCTCTCTCCCCGATTCCATCTTATCTCTGCAGAATTTTTCTTTTTCTCTTTTTTTTTTCAATCCTTATCCATTCTTTTTTTTTTTATTATATATATATATAATAATATAATATTATTATATTATTATATATATATATAATATTCCATTTTAGTTTTCTTTTATTCTAAAATCCAAATCGATATTCGGGTGATAATGCAGACGCACCTCAGGTGCCAACCCAACCGATCCAAACGTCCTCCCAAAATTTCTCAATATTTAATTAATTTTGTCATGCCCAATTTACCCAAAATTATAATCAATATTAAATTAATCCGAACAAAATCCGGGATATTACAATATTACACGTTGAATTCATACCAAAAAAAGTAAATCACATCTATTGAAAGATCATGTACCATATCTATTATTACTTGTTTCTACTGTTAGACTAAATGATTTTGGCATTGACTATAATGCATACAAATTGTATATTATTTATAAATTATGACAGACTAATGCCTTTATTTCTTCATTGTTTCCGGTTATCCTTATATTAGTATAAAATTTTTTAAAATACATATACACCCCACATAAATGCATAGAAAGATCCATAATTATGATGAGACAAGTAATATTGAAAGATTATTTTCTCTCATATTTTAATTTTTAAAAATATAGTTAAATATAATATTAGTAATATATTATTTTAAACATTTTTAATGGTTACTTAAAATTATTTCTTTAAATTTTATATTTACTTAGTCAACGGTATTATACGGTAAAAATTAGAATCATCTCAATAAATAATAAAATTATTAGTAAATGATAATAATTAACTCAATAGTAGATTTTATATTGTATAATAAGTACTTGTAAGTTTGTTAATAATAAAATAAAATATTTTTAAAAAATATTTAATCAATTCGATTATCTTCTAATTGGTATTCACAATCAACTCGACTATTGAAATATTTTGGTGTCTGATATTTTGTAAGTAGAGTTTTATCGTATGCACAATTGATCTTTATCTTATTGTAACTGAGTTTTTTCTATCGGTATAATATTATGAACTACTACTCTCGAAAGGAAGATATTTTAATAAATAAAATAATATTTTACACAAAAATAAAAATATACTATAAAATAATTTTGATAGAAAATTAATAATATGATATATATATATATTGTTGCGTTCTTTGGTTCCACGGGATCCGAGAGATGCAGAGGTTGGCGAGGTCCGACGGATCCGCAGTTCCCAGGCAACACAAACATTTGGGGTGTTGGTTACAAGATGAGGATTGAGACCGGATTTTTTACGTGAAAAACCTCTTCTTGAATGGGAAGGAAAAACCACGATACTCAGGGCCTTGAAAGTGCTTCACTATTTGGGTTGAAGTCTTTACAAAATACAGTTGTGAGGGTTAATCCCTTCCCTGCCTCTCGTATCGTGTTTCTCTCTTGGAAAACTATGCTTGCTGGGAGTCTTTTGCTCCTTTTTCTTTATGGAGCTGATTTCGGGGAAAGAGTGTTCCTTGGAGCTAATCTGAGAAGGAGTGTCCGGTCCCTTTAGAAAGGGGCTTTGCTGAGTATTTATAGGGGAAACCAGGCCGTTGGGGAGGAAACACGTGGCGTCCATCGCGTGGTTGAGGGACTGGTCCACTGACTCCCTTTAATGCTGCTGACGTGTGCGGTAAGGCATGCGGCTGGCGCCGCTGGCAGGCCTACGCATGCAGGGTCTGAGTGACAGCCTTGATTTGACTAGGCGTGTCCTGTTGAGACGGCGATTGGCAATGGTTGCAGGTTTGTTAAGAATCGACGAAGTTGCCTAGCTGACATTCCCGACCTTGGATGAGCAGTCCCCGTCCCTGAGTAGGGCACCTTGCGAGCTCGTGGACTTGTGAGAGGCGGCCGTTCTTGGAGGATCTTCAGGGAAAGTCCGGGAGCCTTCTCCTGACCTCTCGGGCAATTCTGAGACTCGGCTGGGCTTCCAAGGTTCTCAGCCATTTTTGGATTCGGGCGCTCGGGTTTTGCTTGTGTTGTTCCCGAGTTTTTTCATAAGTGGACGGGACTTCTTGGGCTTCAGCTGTGGTCTTGGTGCTTGGGCCTTTGGGCCTCTATTCTGGGCTTTTCTTCTGGGCCGTGTTTTTATGGGCCCTTATATTGGAGCCCAACATAGCCCCCAATGCCAAAGGGTCCGAAGTTCTCGGCCATTTGGCATGAAGTCGCTATCGTGCTGGAGGAATCGACCGTCCGAGTATGTGCGTCCTTGCGGCGAGTACTGCGTTGAGCTTGATGGGGGGTGCTCCCAGGACCTCTTCTGGGTCCGAGGCTTTTTCGCCGCCGCCGCTTCGCTTCTCTGGGGAGCATTAAATGGGGTACCTGGCTGATGTGACGCGTTGGCAAGCGCCTTGGGAAGGAAAGGCCATCATTTCTTCGAAACGAATGGCCGATCGACGCGTGGCAAGGGTAATGAGTACGCCTTTTCGCACTCCAGGGTTTATTTAAATGCCTCCTTGCCCTGATTTTTCATCTTCGTGCCTGCCCATTCGTTTTCCCTCCTGATCGCTGAGACTTTTCGCTTTCTGCTTCATTCGAGCTTCTTCTTCGTCTTTGTTTTTCTGTGTTCATGGCGCTCGGAGTGAGGGACAGTGCTTCCATGGTGACGCTCGACAAGCTCACGGAGATACGAGCTCAATATCGAATCCTTGAGTCTATGGCGATGGTGGTTCCGGAGCCGCACAATAGGGCACTGTATCCTCCTGATGGCTTCATGACCGTTTACGAAGTCCACCTCAAAGGCGGGCTACGATTTTCCGTTTTGGAGGAGCTTTACGACATTATGAGGACGCTCGAGGTGCCTTTTTCCAGACTTCAGCCAAACCCAGTGAGGTATCTGGTGTCCCTGTGCGTTTTCTTCCGGTGTCATGAGAAGCTCTTGAATGCTCTTACAGTCAAGGTGATGTTCCGTTTTACTCAGAACCTTGACTGGATTGTGATGACTCCCCGCCCGGAATTTTCTTTGCTGTGCGGAGGTAACCCGGACTCCACGAAGCGGTGGAAGGATAAATTTTTCTTCCTAGGTGTCTACGAGCACTGGGCCATCCCTTCTAAGTGGGGGAAAGTGGCTAGCCAGTACAGCTTTGACCCTTCGAAGGAGGACAGGGAGAATGTGAAGGTGTACACGGACTTGGTGCTGGCCAATCTGTGGAGCTTTCACTTGAACAAGTGCAATATCTGGCTGTCTTCTGAGAAGTTCATGATTGCCAAATGGGGACCGCGGGATGAGGCTCCCGGCCCAGCTCCTCCTGTAAAGGCCAAGGAGAGACCGAGGATGGGAGCTGGGACACTGAGGGTTGGTGGTCCCGTTGCTGAGTCCTCCTCCTCTGATGATGATGTCTTTGACATCGATGATCTGAGCGATGAGGACGTGGCTGCTCCTCTGAATAAGAGGTCGGGGACTATTCCCATGCTTGAGTCCTCGGGGTCCGGAGGTCTCGCCTTCACTTCCACTGCTAATCTTGTTGAGCCTTCGGGGGCGGCTGTTCAGGTGGCGGAGCTCTCGGACGCTGAGCCCCTCGATGATGACGATGATGTTCCTTTGATAAAGAGGCCGAGGATCGGAGTCCTTCTTTCGGGGTCCTCGGGGGCCGAGGGTTTCGCCTTCACTTCCACTGCTAATCCTCCTGCTGCATTTACGGAGGTGCCCGCCCAGACTGCGGCGTTTTCGGACGTTCAGCCCCCCAGTGATGATCTTGTCTTTAGAGTTCTCGCTGATCTGCCTGGTGACGTCTCAGATAGGATTAATCACCCTTCCGAGGACATAGGAGGTGAGAGCGTCATAGTGGACTCTGAGAGGGGGATGACGGCTGGAGCGGTCCGTGAGGCTGTGGAAGTCGAGGACCCAAGTGTTGATGGGCTCGTGTCCCTCGATCCCTCCGAGCGTCCTTCTGTGGTTGAAGCCGAGCGGCTGCCCGTGTTCCCCGTGGACGCTGATTTTGAGGCGGACTTTCCAGCGCCTTTTATAGCTGTCCAGAAGCGATCTTCAGGAGTCTGAGATCCTTGGGGAGTGCAGCACAGGGGATGATCCTCTCATTTCTAAGATAACCCATTGTTTCCTTTCTCGCCGTGTTCCCATTTGTTTGCTTTTTCACGAGCCTGATCAGGGGCCTTGGCGGACTAGTGGGAGTGATCGCTCAATCCCGCCTGGAGATGGGGTCTTCAAGGGCCACCCATGAGGCCGCGCGGCGTGCGGAAGCGGAGTTGGCTGAAGCTAAGGAGAGGATTGCTTCTTTGGAGGACACTATCAAGCTTCTGCGGCTTCGGCAGGGTCTCCTTCGGGATCGGATCCTTCCCCAGGAGGAGAGATTGAGGACGTCTGTGCAGGTCGCTGAGATGGCCCCAGTGTTGGAGGGCAAGTTCTGGGATGGCATTCGTTTGTGCCGACGGGTGGCGCGACTGGTCTGTCCGCTGTTTCCTATAGCCGTCATCGATCCCAGAAACGCCAGCACCTTGAGCGTAGAAGACTTATACGGCGTTGCTGATCGGCCTTTCCCTGGGCCTCCTCGGGCTGGGCCTGATGGTGAACCTCTTACGCCCGAAGAGGCTGCTCTAGCGGATCAGGCGGGATCTTCAGGAGTCTAGGAGGCTCAAGGAGGAAGCTGAGGATGCTCCCTTGATATGTTGTTCCTTTTCTTGTTTTGTCATACTTGTATATACATTCATTTTTTATGAATAAGACTTGGTCCTTTTTGCGTTAGAGCTTCGGACGCTTCTTTTGTCTTACTTACATGGGCTTGTCTTTTTCTCTTTTTTCTTGCGGCGCGCTGTTTGGCGCCCAACGCCTTAGTGTTGGGTGCGTGACCTCCCTCAGGTGCTCGACCCTTCTTAGATTTGAGCATGTGATCCTCCTGGGGACTTTCTAGCTTTTAACCCTTTCGGCTTTATTTTTCTTGCCAGGCCTTTAGGATCGCTTAGTCACGGCCGAGTTTTTTAAGTTTTGACCTCAGGGGCCCGGCCTCTAGGGCCGCTCGGTCACAGCCGAGTTTTTGTTGCCTGACCTCTGGGGTCCGACCGTTGGGGTCGCTCGGGTTGGCGCCCAAGTTTTGTTACCTGACCTCTGGGGTCCGACCGTTGGGGTCACTCGGGTTGGCGCCCAAGTTTTGTTAGATGCTGCGAGTTACTTCGCTGTTGATGAGGGAGCATGAGAACGCTTCAGAATGGGTGTTATAAAAAGACATTTTCATTTATGTATATACTTTACATTGGCCTCCAGGGCCTTTTCTGTCTTCCCCCCCTTTTTTTTTACAGTCCACGCGCTTGGGCTTTCATGCTCCTCTTCTGCGGTCTCCTTGGTCCTTGTGACAGCTGCGTTTGGGGCTGGCCTCGCCGGTATTGGCGCCCCCAGCAGGTGGTCAGGCATGCTCCATGCACATTATGGCCTTACCCTTTGAACGGCGCGACCGGGTACACCTGGGCCGCGGCAAGAAACGGTCGAGATATCCCTCTATTGCAAGCCGCTCGATCTCCGCCTGGAGCTTCCGGCAGTCTTCGGTGTCGTGCCTAGCCCGCTTAGCTACATGGCCCGTGTATCGCTCGTCTCATATTAGGGTGCCTCTTTCAAAGGCCCTCATGAGCCTAACCATGCATAATTGGCAAGCGATCTATTTTGAAGGAGAAAACACAAAGGGCCTGATCCAATCAAAAATTTCTTTACTTTACTTTCTTTTTATTTATCATTCTTTTCCATTCTTTCTTTTCTAGAGAATGTAGTTTCTAGTTTTGCTTTTTCGGATGACTAGTTCTTAAGGCAAAATATCACATGAAAGACAAAACTCAATCCAATGAAAAATAAAGGGAAAAAGCATTTTATTTCCCTTACTAGTTTTATTGGAGTTTTCGCCGATCAATAATGGGTGGGTTATTTTTTTTTATGGCATACAACCGAAACGACTCCCATTTCTTTCTCGAGTTTTTTGTTTCCTTAAATTTGGCTAAAATGATCACTAAATAGATACAAATAGATTTTACCATCAGTAATTTTTTTTTCATTGAAGCTCACCTTATATTATAAAAGAATATTAATGGGTGATTCTTCATTCGGAGTGTTGGATATAAAGCAATGGTTTTTGTATTTAGAAGCATCGATATGAGAATAAGAACTTGAAGCAACAGAATAAGCGGTCTTTGGTTCCCGTATTCCATGCTCGCACAAATTCCACTCCATCTAGCCAAAGGAAAGACTTAAGTTAAAGTAAAGTCAAAGTGTTCGTATCGAGATACAACAACTTAAAAAAGTGGTTAACCATCTTGAAGAAATCCATACCGTTCAACATATCTCGTTGTCATTAGGAACTTCTTTCTCTTAACGAGCCACTTTCAGACAGGTTACCTGTAAATTGATAGTTATATGAGTTCCACTCGGCGGCTTCGATCCAGCTCCGTCATAGGCGGCCGAAAAAGCGCGTTCCCTTCGGATAAGGAGCCCACGAAGGTACCCGGCTATGGATAAGATGCCCACTATTCCGATCAAGAAAGAACTAATCACCATTCACGTTTTTCTTTTTCTTATCAATGAATAAATCTCAAGAACTTCGCCACCTCTCTCATCCTCTTGGTGACATGATTCCGATAGCAAACTTCTAACATACGATACAATTTCACTTCACTAAGACGGCAAAAAAATCTACGCTGAAAAGACAGTCGACGCTAACTTCACTCACGCGATATTGAAGTAGCCCTTATTTCAACTTGACATGAAGAAGCATTAATGATAAAGATCTCTATTTCTCCGCTATTTGAATATGTATACATTTCTCATTACACATATGAGATCTTTATCATAATTTCTCTTTAGCAATCTTACCGCTATAGATAGGCGATAGTGTCGCAACACAAAACGACTAAAACAGGTACTAATAACTAATTCTCCTCAAAGAAAAGATTTAGAGCTTCACTAATTCCCAGCCGGGTGCCATAGACTTTAATAAGACGGTCACACTCATATCCGATAAAATGGAACACGCACGGCATCTAGGTTTTCCATGGATCTCGATTAGTCGAATGAGCCCATCCCCGGCCTATCATTGATTGGTACCAACGGAAGAGGGGTCGGTCAAAGTGAAAGGTAAAGGTCGGGGCTTGCTTTTAGAGCAAGTGGATCCGTTGTTCGACAATGCCTATATCCCTTATGATTATGATGATGGCTTGGCCAATTGACCCTTGCCTTTGCTTGCCTTATTCCCATGGCTCGCTTCGTCCTTGCTCTTTCCTAAGCTGTTGGAGGAGCTTATGTACGAAAGCTAGTCTCCGGAATCTCCCCGATTTGAAGGCCGGGGCAAAGGCTTCCTCGTAATCTATCCCATATGTTTGAGTAAAGCCTTTAGCTCCTAGCACGACCTTTTCCTCCTTTCTCCCATAAATCCTTCCCTTCACCCAATCAGTCCCATATCCAATTAATAGAGATCGAGATGGGGAAACTCAAAATAATACAAATGCGCATTTCCTCTCCGAATCGAGAGGTATCGATCGAAGTAAGATAAGTCATGTATTCTAATGGAAGTTTTTTCGGGGAGAACAAAGTGTATTTTTGAAGAAATTCTAGCATGAGAGGACCAATGAGATAGAACACTGTTGGATGCATTCCTTCACAAAGGTGGCTCGGCCCATCTCAATTGAAGTCTTCGGTCGGTAATCTCGTACTCTCGACCGGCTCGAACCATCTGCGTTATCCATGTTCGGCTCATTCGTATGCTCATCCTATTCATGTCACCAGAACCTCGTAATAAACCAGCATTTCAAACCATCCTGTTACTACAGAGAATCTTTGGATATCAGTTCGAAGGAGCTACTTCACTTTCGGTGTTCGGCGCTCCTACCTACGGGAGCATCGCCTTTTTTGGGGGATCGGGAAGAGGAAATCCGGTGTGAGGTCCGAGGTCAACGGTAATATGTCACCGCTTTAATGAGAGTACTCTTTCCATTAGGAGTTTCCCCCATGTGAGCTAGGCTACTTCCCTAATGAAACTAATATAGCATAAACGTAAGAAAAAAATACAAGAATAAAAAATCTAAATGGAGTCTAAAATTCATATAGCAAGTATGGGTGATAAACGAATTTCTTTATTAAATATTAGATCAATTCCGAGAGGTCGGTCTTCTGTCTGATGAGAATAGGCTCAGGCTCTGTGCGGCCATTTGACTATTTTTTTATGGCGCGAATCCTATTAAGCCTTATCCTTATAGAAATTTCGGTCTTAAGCAGCCAATTATTCCTAGTATAGTAGTCAATCAGTTGAATTACCATTCCATTATTAGTTCTAGGATGAAGGACTTCGGCCTCTTTTTAAGCAGAAAGCATTCCAAGCTCTCTTCTATAGTAAGGAATAACTATCGATGTAGGATCTCTTTCAAGTACAATATCAAAATTTCACTTTATCAAACTAGAGTAAGGTAGCGAAGTCCAATATGCATTAGAGAGTCAAATATGCAAGAAAGCCAATAGACCTTGAATAGCCTGTACAAAAGAACTGTTGAAGAGGATTTGACTAAAGTATCAAATCCATATAGAAATCTTGTACGCAAGTTGGCACAGCGCTTTGCATGCTTGGCGCTTAAGTTTTCCTTCCGTTTTTTGAAATCGGTTACGCCTCCTTCGTCTTCCTCATTCCCATTTCTCAGACAACCCTTCAAAGACACCCTAAAACTTTTTCCGATTTTGGCTTCCGTAGCGGATTTCTCATCTGATTTGAGGAAAAATGATATTAAGGCCTTGTGCGTCGAATTCAACATCCTGAAAGAGATGGCCTGGAGGGTTCCGGGCGCGGACGATAAAGCCTCTTTCCCACCGGAAGGCTATTTCACCATTTACGAGGCTCACTTGAGGAGCGGACTTTGCCTGCCGATGCCGGAGGAGCTCGAGTCGATCATAGCAGGCCCTGCAAGTACCAATTGCCCAGCTTTATGCCAACGCGGTGAGGTACATTTGCACCCTATGTATTTTTTTCCGAAAGATTGGCCAAAGTTCAGGATGTCCGGCCTTAAGGTCATCTTTAAGGTGACCAAGGGGGCGGAGTAGATCTCACTCAGCCCCCGTACGGGGATTAAAATAAATAAGGCCATCTGCGACTCTCTGAAGAACTGGAAAAATCGGTTCTTCTTTGTAAAGGTGGGAGACAAGTGGTCTATCGCGCGGGATTGGGGTAAGGTCCCGGACGTACATCTGGGTACGCCGTCTGCGGCGGAGAGCTCTGCCTACGCCTGGCTGACCAAGGCGATACGGTAGAATCCCGATGCGTTTAGGAGGGATTTTTTGGTTTCCGCTGAGGAAACCAGAAAGGTTGAATGGGGACCGCCATCCCCGGTCCAGAAGTCGCACCCTCCAATTAAAATGTTGAGGTCTGACGATTCGAAGAAGTTGCTCATCCGCCCAATGTCTTCGGAGGAGGCTGCTGAGAGGGCGATTGCCACGCCCTCATCTTCTTCCTCACAGATTGACCTTGTGGCTGCCGGGATTTGCGGTGCTCCCGATAGCACTTCTGGAGCGGAGAGGTCCGTTGAAGACAAGTTGGCGGATGTCGGAGGAGTCATTCTGGCGCAGCCTGCGGCGAAGCTGACTCCAGGCGCTGCCTGGATGAGATCTGCAGAGGAGCCAGCTCGCGACGTGCTCGAGGGTTCGCGCGTTTATATTATAGAGCCGTTGTCACGAGCCGATTCACCAGCTGCTGCCCCAAAGGCAGCCAGGAGGAAGAAACCGGCCGCAGCTATTCTAGAGGCTGCAAGAGAGGAGGAGCTTGAGGTTGCAAGAGAGGAGCCCGCTTGGTACCTGCCCAGGCTGCAAGAGAGGAGCACAGAGGAGCACTGCTCTCCAGAGGCTGCCAGAGAGGAGCCTGTCGCAGCTGCTCCAGAGGCTGCAAGAGAGGAGCCTGCTGCTGCCGTTGAAGATGATGAGTCCTTGGAGAGAATTCTGGAGGAGGCAGCGGTGTGCTCGGTGCGAGAGGATGCTCCTGGCCCTCCGCCACCTGAGCCTGGTCTGGAGGCCAGGCCTAAGGGACCCACGATGAAATTTATGGAGGTATGACTCTTGACGGTTGATTTCCCGTACTCTGTCCCTTCAAGGTTTCTAACCTGTCTTTTGTTTATTGTTGTTTGTGCAGCCGTTGAAGGTCGCTTCTGCACTTTTTAAGGCAATGGTGCAACGTGACGAGGCACTAGCTGAGAAGGAGGCAGAAATAGCCTGGCTAGATGCCAAGCTGGCCGCCTCGGGAGGGGAGCTCCGTGAGCAGACAGGCTGCTCTCGAGACTGTTATGGCGGGCGCGGAGGCGGAGGTTGCCGAGTTGAAGGCGGAGGTTGCCGAGCTGAAGGCGGAGGTTGTTCTCCTAAAGGAAGAGGATGATCGACTAAAAGCAAGCAACAAACGCCTCGCGGATCGTGCCGCCGTCGCAGAGAACGAGTTGGCCTCACGGATGACCCCTCATGAGGTTGGGGGCGCACTACATGCCCGGCTGTTGGAGGGGCTCAATATTGGATGCCGTGTTGCGCGGTTGATCACTCCGGACTTCCCAGTGGAGTTTATCAACCAAAGAAACCGCGCAGCGCAACGCAAAGAAGATATAGTGGGAGAGCCTCGAGACAGCCAGGGTGGTCCTCCTGCCCTGTAGCCTTCTGTATTTCTTTCATGTATATTGTAACATACTTAATGAAATGGAAACTCTTTTTTAACCCAATGTCCATTGCCTTTTATCGTTTTGTGTTTGTTGTATGGGGCGGCCAACTTGGTTGGCCGGCGAACGTTGCTTGGTTGCCTAAGGAGCTGAGCCCCCAGGCTTGGCAGGTGGTTGCATTAACCAACCTTGCGGTGCTGTCCAAGCGAAAACTTGGGCAGTCGGTGTTAGAGAAGGAACGCTTCTCGTATATTGTTTAATCACGTCATCCCTTCATAGAGAAGGTTGGTGCGTGGGGTGGCCAACCTGGTTAGCTGGCTGCCTAAGGAGTGAGATCCTTAAGTCAGGCAGGCGGTTGTAAGAACCAGCCTGGTGGCGCCGTTCAAGTGAAGACTTGGGCTGCCAATGCTGGAGAAGAAATGCTTCTCCCTTCGACCGTCGTTGACTGACGTTGCTGCTCCCCGAAAGGAGGTCGTCGCGTGTGCCATTCTTGCCCCCTAAGGTTTTCAAACCGCTATGGGCCACTTGGATGACCAAAGTTTAATACGACCGCTATTGGGCCGCTCGGATGACCGAGGTTTCAGACCGCTCATGGGCCACCTAGATGACTAGGGTTTAAGACCGCTTATGGGCCACTTGGATGACTAGGGTTTAAGACCGCTTATGGGCCACTTGGATGACCAAGGTTTAAGACCGCTCATGGGCCACCTGGATGACCAGGGTTTCAGACCACTCATGGGCCACCTAGATGACTAGGGTTTAAACCGCTCATGGGCCACCTGGATGACCAGGGTTTCAGACCACTTTTTGGGCCACCTAGATGACTAGGGTTTAACGAGAGGGTGAAGACCCTCTCGACTTAGGGGCAGTCTAGGTCGGGTGGATACCTGCAAGGAAAATGCAGTTCATAGGTCCTAGGATTCTACATGCTAAGTAAACTCCCATTTTTTCAAAGTGAAAACAAGCACACGAATGAATGCACAGGATCGAGTAAGTGCGTACCTAGGTTCCCTATTGGAAGTAGCGCTTCAGGTGGGTCGCGTTGCACGTTCGTGGGACCAACTTTCCGTCCTGGTTCCGGAGCTTGTACGCTCCGTTGCGCAGGACGGCGGAGACGAGGAAAGGTCCCTCCCAGTTGGGAGAGAGCTTGTTTCGGCCGGCTAGCTTGCCTGTGGCCTCGATGCCACGTAGGACTAAGTCCCCAACGTCGAATTGCCGTGCTTTTACCTTTTTGTTGTAGTATCAGGCAACTCGGTGTTGGTACGCTGCTGTCCGTATTCTGGCGGCGTCGCGGGCTTCCTCTAGCAAGTCTAAATGCCCCCTAATTTTCTGGGAGTTGGTTTGCAGGTCAAAGGACTCCACCCTGAGACTTGGGAGCCCGATTTCAACCAAAATTACCGCTTCAGTCCCGTAACATAGGCTGAAGGGCGTCTCGCACGTTGGTTCCTTCGGGGTTGTACGGTATGACCAGAGGACAGATGGGAGCTCGTCAGCCCAAGAGCCCCCAGCGTCCTCCAACTTAGTCTTCAACCCGTGGAGTAGCGTACGGTTTGTGACCTCCACCTGCCCGTTGGCCTGGGGGTATGCTACCGATGTGTGGACCAACTTGATTCCAAGGCTAGTGCAGTACTTGGTGAAGCGTTTCCCCAAAAATTGGGTCCCGTTATCGGTTACCACGACCTCAGGGACGCCAAATCTGCAGACAATGCTCTGGCGAAGGAACTCTAGAGCATTGTGTTCTGTGATCTTTGCAAGCGGGGCAGCCTTGACCCACTTAGTGAAGTAGTCGATGCCCACTATGATGAATTTCCTTTGTCCCGTGGCAATGGAAAATGGGCCGAGAATGTCAAGCCCCCATTACGCGAAGGGCCACGGGGCCGGAAGGGACTTTAAGTCAGCGGACGGCTAGTGATGGAGGTTGCCATGAAGCTGGCAACTCTCACATTTCTTAACAAACTCTAGTGCGTCCTTTTTCATTGAGGGCCAGTAGTAGCCCTGCCGCATAATTTTGAAGGCTAGGTTCTTCCCGCCTACGTGTGATCCACAGATCCTGAGGTGAACTTCGCCCAGCGCGTAGTCTGCCTCCTCGGGAGATAGACAGCGGAGATACGGAGTTGAGTACCTGCGGCGATACAGCCGCCCATCAACTACCGTGTACCAGCCAGCTGTCTTTTTAATCTGCTTGGCCTTTTCAGTGTCCTCCGGAAGTGATCCGTCGGCCAAGTATCTAAGGTAAGGAATCATCCAGTTTTCCGTCTCGAAAATCTACATGGCCTCCTGTTTCTCTATGCTAGGAGTGTTCAGGACCTCCCGCATGTCCCTCGAATACTGTTCTGGGTTCTCGGCGGTAGCTGCTCTAGCCAGCCGGTCTGCATTCCAATTTTCTGCTTGAGGAATGTGAACCAGGGTCAGCTTGTCGAAGCCCTGGATGGTTTCCTTTGCCTTTGCCAGGTACCTGGCCAAGGAAGGGTTGTTCGCTTCGAAGCCCCCATTGACCTGGTTGACGATTAATTCGGAGTCGCTGTGGACTGCCAACCTCTTGGCAGAGCACTCCTTTGCCAATCGCAAGCCAGCCAGTAGGGCCTCGTACTCAGCGGCGTCGTTGGTTGCTGGGAAATCAAGTTTCAAGGAATACTTGATCTCGAATCCGTCAGGGGTCGTTAAGATCACCCCTGCTCCACAGCCACTGTCCGTGGACGATCCATCCACGTGGAGTGTCCATTCTAGAGCCTCACAGGGCTGTTCTTCGTTTTCTGTGGGCTGTTCCTCTTGAATGGATGTTGTGGTTTCAAAGATGAAGTCGGCCAGTGCCTGTGCCTTTATGGCAGGTCTGGGCCTGAACTCAATGTCGAACTCACCCAATTCAATGGCCCACATTACCAACCGCCCCGAAACGTCGGGCTTTTGGAGTATGCCTTTCAGTGGCTGGTCCGTAAGGACCACTACGCGATGCGCCTGAAAGTATGGCCTTAATTTTCACGCTACGAAGATAAGTGCCAGTGCCATTTTTTCACCGCGCGGGTAGCGAGTTTCTGGGCCAGTCAATATCTTGCTTACATAATAGACTGGTTGTTGGATATCAGACTCTTGGCGCACGAGGACGGAGCTGAGGGATGCTTCCGATACTGCCAAGTAAAGATACAGCTTCTCCCCGTCTTTGGGTGATGCTAACAACGGTGGGCTGGCCAGATACTGCTTCAACTCATCGAAGGCGGTCTGGCAGTCAGCCGTCCACTGAAATCCGTTAGACTTTGTCCCTCTTAAGGCTTTAAAGAAGGGCTGGTACTTGTCTCCAGACTTCGCGAGGAAGCGGGACAGAGCAACCAACCGTCCAGTCAATCGCTGGACGTCTTTTACGTTTCTTGGGGGAGCCATGTCAACCAGGGCCTTAATCTTTTCTGGGTTTGCCTC
The DNA here is from genome assembly GCA_033239525.1 of Nepenthes gracilis. Classification (NCBI taxonomy): domain Eukaryota; kingdom Viridiplantae; phylum Streptophyta; class Magnoliopsida; order Caryophyllales; family Nepenthaceae; genus Nepenthes; species Nepenthes gracilis. The sequence goes on from BSYO01000021.1 coordinate 640,307, forward strand.
GATCCCTCGCTGAGAGACGATGAAACCCAAGAACTTCCCTGAGGCTACCCCGAAGACACACTTGGCTGGATTTAGTTTCATTTGGTGGTGGCGGAGCACCCCAAATGACTCTACTTTTGACGAGCATGTCGTCGACGTAGACCTCCATGTTGCGACCAATTTGTTTTTCGAACATCCTGTTCACTAGTCACTGGTATGTGGCTCTAGCGTTCTTTAACCCGACGGGCATGACCCTATAGCAATAGGTGCCCTGGTCCGTCATGAACGAGATATGCTCCTCGTCTTCTGGACTCATTCTAATCTGGTTGTAGCCCGAATAAGCGTCCATGAAGCTTAGCGGCTCGTGCCTGCCGCCGTGGAGTCAACCAGCAGGTCAATCCGGGGTAAGGGAAAGCTGTCCTTCGGGTAGGCCTTGTTGACGTCGGTAAAATCGACGCACATTCGCCATTTCTCATTGCTCTTCCTAACCAGGACGACGTTTGAGAGCCAATCCGGGTACTGGACTTCTCTGATGAAGCCTGCGTCCAGCAACTTCTTCACCTCCTCTCGGATGGCGATCAGTTTTTCGACGGAGTGATTCCTCCGCTTCTGTCTGATCGGCTTGCGGTCTGGATCAAGGCCCAACTTGTGGACCATCACCTCAGCTGAAATCCCGGGCATGTCCGTGGGAGTCCAGGCAAAAAGGTCTGCGTTTCTTCGTAGAAACACGATCAATTCATCGCACAGCGGCCCGGTGAGTGAGCTGCCAATCTGGACACACTTATCTGGTTCCCCCGGGTCCGGTGGGACCAGATCCGTGGCTTCACCGGCTGCTATGCCTGCTGTAAGGTGGTCTCGTCTCGGTGATCGAGTTCTCCCACCGAGCCAGTTCTGCCACTATGGGCAATCTGGGCCATGTAACAGGTCCGCCCAGTGAACTGATCTCCCAGAACTTCTCCAACGCCGTAGGGCGTTGGGAATTTTATTTTTAGATGTGGAATTGACGTGACTGCCCCAAATGCCGTTAGGCACGGCCTGCCTAGTATCGCGTTGTACACAAAGGGTAGGTCAACCACTAGAAAGGTTAGCATACGACTTGTTGTTTTTGGGTAGGTGCCCAGGGTGACTTTCAGTTGGATTGTCTCTTAAACGGGCACCGATTCATTGTCAAGGCCGTATAAAGGTCCTTCAGCAGGTTTTAGTTGATTCTTTTTTAGGCCTAATCTAAAGAATGCGTCCAAATAAAGCAAGTCTTTAGAGCTACCATTATCAATAAAGACTCGCTTCAGCTGGTAGTCCGAAGTACCATCTGAAACGAGTGCCGAAATTACAAGGGGGTCAGCATGGGGGGAGATTACATGGTTTGAATCACAATCACTAAAGCTAATGATGTTGTCCACTACGCGCCGCTTCTTCCTCCCAGTCTGCTGCTCCTTGCTGTCTTCCAGGCTCCTGGCAGGTCAGGTGGTGATCATGTTGACTACTCCTGCTGTAATCCAGTTCCGGGGAGGCGTCAGCTCCTGCCCCTCTTCATCAGCTGCTCCCGGGTTCTGTCCAGGTCCCTTGACGAATCGAGTGAGATGTCCCCTGCGAATCAAGTCTTCAATTTTCCTCTGCAATGTCTTGCAGTCTTCGGTTGAGTGGCCAGCAGAGCGGTGGAAGTCACAAGATTTAGACGATTTCGAGTCTTTTTGGTGGTTTGACCACTTCAAACTTTTCCCCACGGATCTGCATCAGGACATTGGAGCGCGTGTCCGTCAAGGGTGTGAAGGTGGTGGGCCCATAGTCTCTGCGTTCTAGGGGCCCAGTCCGGCGCTATTTCTGGCGGGGGTGTTCTCCGCCAGCAAACTTTCTTTTTCCTTCTCCAGGGATCGGCCGAGGCTGATCCGCCCGTTCTGGAAGTTTTGCCTCGTTGGCCTCTTCTGCAGCTGCGTAGGCCCTGGTGATGGATTCCGCCTCGCGGAATGTCTGGGGATTTTTATGGGCCAAATGCTTGAAGAAATCTCCATAAGTTAGCGCTGAGATGAAGCTGCCCAACTTCATCTCCTCAGTAATCCTGGAAATCCTTCTGGCATCAGCCACGAAGCGATCCAGGAAGCGACGTGGGTTCTCTCCCAGTTTCTGCTTTATGTGGGAGAGGTGCCACGGCTATTTCTCTTCCCATCGGCTCGATGCATATTGAGCCAGGAAGAGATCCGTGAGTTCACGAAAGCGCCGGAGAGCTGAAGGAGATGGTGAAACCGGATTCGGCGTCTCCTTCGGCGTAAGTGGGAAGCGGCACATCGCCGAGTCTTCTAGCCCTTGTAGACTCAGATGGGTGCGGAAGTGATCCAGGTGGTCAACCGGATCACTGCCCCCATCGTATAAGTCAAGGAACAGCATTTTGAACTTGGACGGCGGTGGGACGTTCGAGGATTTGGCGGTGAAATGTGACCTGTCCAAGTCGATGGTGCGCTCGTCAGTCTGGAACACGTGGTTCCAGATTTGGTCCACCCGTGGATCGGTACGAGTAGCGTTTGCTGTTCTCTTGGAGTTGAGGAAATTTCTTAACTCCATCTTGTTTCGGCGGGATCGGTCGGCCGACCGCCTCCCGTGGACTGCGATCCTGGAGACTCGCTCCTGGACTGTGTGGCGATCTTCTGCCCGAGAGTATCGAGGATTTCTCCGTTCTGGGCTCTCTGTCGGGGACATACTCCCGGAGCGTTCCATTGGCCTGTTCTGGCCAGGAACGTGGGAGGATGCTGGAGCCAGATTGTTTCCAGCTTTTACGGGCCTCTTGGCCGGCTTCTTCTTCCTCTGGCCACCCTTCTTGGTGGCAGGAGCGGGAATAATGGCTGGTGGAGCCGCTTGTTGTTCTTTGTTCTTTACGCCTGGCGGTGACGCAGCGATTGTTAGCCTGCATCTGCTCCACCAGTTGTTGAATGTATGGCGGTGGAATTTTGCCTGTGGCCCCATTGACCAGGACGTCAGCAGCATGGCCCTGGTCGGGGTTAGCAGTATTTCTAGCGGGGTTGCTAGCCTGTGCTCTCGTGTTCACCATTGTTGAAGCAGAAGGTGACAGAGAGGGTTTGTGCAGATTCTTTGTGGTAGGCTTTTCGTAAGCGATTCCCACAGACGGCGCCAATGATGCGTACCTAGATCCGACTTCGAACAGATTCGGATTCTTCTGGATGGTTTGAACCGGCTCCGTTCACCGAGTACAAATCCTGCACACCACTAAAACAAACAAGAGGTCAGCGTTAACGGCGTGATGTAATCCCACCGAAAACACTCCGACGCTCAAGTCAGTAAACCAGCCTTCAATGGAAGGAACTGAAAGTGAGATAAAGCAATGAAAGAGAGAAAATGAGTGTCTTGTTCCAGATGTCAGAAAAGCGCAAGTGCTTTCTCGTATCTGGATGGTGAGAAGGCAGAGAACGTGTGTAAAGACCCGTTCGTTGCCTTGGAGTTGGACTGTGATTGAGAGTTTGGCTGCTGGGAACCAGAGCTTGTTTCTCAGAGCACTTAGGGTTTTCTGTCTCAGTCTAAGCTTGAAGAAAGAATGTCTGAAAGCATCAATGAAAGTATCCAAGAAAGCGTGCCCTGGATGGTAAATCCAGGGCCTTTTTTATGGCCAAGATGGCGATCTTCCTCCTTTGGAAGGAATAATCGTCACCGTGATCTGCTGCTGGCCCCTTCCTTCTGGAGGCTGATGCTTGTTGCCCAATTATGGAGGATTGTTTCCTTCTGAGGCGGTCAACCACCTTCCATGTTGGCTTCTTTCCTTCCCAACATGTTACCGTTGAGGTTCCTTGGCTGGCAAGGAGTTGGGAGGATCCGGCGCCTTCCTTATTTGAAGGGCGCCAATCTTGCAGATATTCCTTTTGGGGTCGTAGAATATCCTTGGAAGATCGTGGCTGGCCTTGTTATGACTGATGGACCTAAACGGGTCAGGCCCGTTATTGTTGGAAGGCTTTTTGGGGCCCAATATGCAAAGCGCGGACGGTCAACGCCTAGGTTGACCATCTGCGTGCGTGTTAGCCGCCCTCATGAAAGGCGTCCGTCGTTGGCCTCCTTTTGGGCTATGGGCTTGAGCGAGTCAGGCCCATTACTGTAGAAGGGCCTTGCTTGGGCCCAGCTTATAGGGAGCAGACGGTCAACGTCTAAGTTGACCGTCAGCTTGTTGGCCGCCGTGGAGAACGGAAGGGAGAGCATCAGGCGATCAATTGATAGGGGTGGGCGTAGGAATGGAATAATGCATTATCGTTGCAAAGCCTTTAAGGTCAACAAATCGTCAACGCCGAGTTGGACAGTTTGTAAGTAAGTTGGTTGCCCCACAGACGGTCAACGCCAACGTTGACCGCCTTTGGGCCTTACAGTTCCTGGGCCCATCTTCCCACTGGGCCGTTAGAAACGTTGACTGGACTTTTTGGGCTTCCATTGACCTTTCTTCGGGCCAGCCCATTATTAATATACCCATCAACTATATAAATTAATCTGCAATTGAATTGCATATTAAAGTTTGAGTGGGTCTCAGATCAAACTGAATTGTGAAATCAAAACACCCATCCAAGCCATATGTGGCTAAGCTGATTTGACTTTGGTTATTTGTACAACACACGTCACAATGCCACCAATTCTTCTCACATCCATCCAGTGAGAAAAATCTAGCAACTGATTTTTACACTTTAAAAATAGTTTTATAAATAAAATTTTTTATATTTAAATTCTATATTTAATCAGTATTAATATTTTTTTTAAAATTAAAAATAACCATATTAAGGATACTTATATAATAAAATACCCTCCCTTAGATATAAATCTAAAGTTAAAAATAGGGGCCACTGGCACCCAGCTCCTAAATTTATTAGCATAAAATTTATTCACGCACTGTTTACAATGATTTATTTATATATCAATAATAATAGAATAGTACAATACATGTAATAAAATAAATACATATCAAAACTCAAATAGCATTCTAGCCCAGTGTAGAGGAAAACGGGTTGCCCGAATAACATAAATTTTACGGTTGGTTTGTTTTAATTAATAAACATGACCTTGAACTTTCCACAAGATCAAAAATTTATGATGGCATTTGAGATTGCTTGTGCTTTACTTGATCGGTAGTGGAAGGAATATCTTCCTTTGGTAAGATTGGTGGCACCCTCACGGTCCTCTTACCACTTTGTTTTTCAGTCAAATCATATTAAGATGGATGCTTTTAAAGAATGTAAGAACTAACTTTATTATTTGTGGTACTACTTGCCATTAGCCTAATTGAGCCCAAGGTGGCTATGGGGTCTTTTCTTTGGACATGGTTGGGCTGCAAATTTAACTTGAACTCTCCAAACTGTCCCATTTAAATGTGGCAAATAATTATAAGTTTATTATATAATTTACATTAAGAAATTTTCAACCCAAGAATCGAAGATTATTTGGGTTCATCTTGCCCGAAGCCCTTTTATGCCAACCATCTCATGTTTTATTTTTCTATTGGTTGTCAAAAAGCCTTTGAATATGACAAATAATACCATATTTTTTTAGTTTTCTTCTAGGTGTATTTTTAGTAAGAATGGTGTTGGGTCTATTAACGATATCTTCTTCAGTTATAAGTTTACCAAGCAAATTTAGGACTCCACTTGTAGTGAAATTGGTTATTATTAGCCTTCTGAGAATCGGGATATGATAATTAATTGTGCAACGACCAAATGAAAGAGTAAGAATAAGAATAATTAGGAGATGAGACTAAATCTCCAAGCTATGATATTCTTTATTTGGAAAGAATGTAACAAACTTGCATTTAATATGGGCAACTTAGATTGTGGTAAGGTAACTTTGCGTTTGATTTGAAAAACTTAACTGCTAATTGTAGTTATTTTAGTTTTATAACTCGGAGTGGCCAGTAGTGGTTCCCATTAGTTCCGATGGGTTTTTTGAGGTGATTTGTCCATTTTTTTTATCTTTATCTTTATTTTAAGTACTATTTTTTCTTCTGTGCTTAGCAAATATGTGATTAATTGTGTTGACCCGTATTATATTTTTTAAAATTTTTTTCTTTCAAATTGGATTTTGGTATGCATAATAATTTTGTCCATAAATTGAATTACTTAATAAAAACAAGGTTGGCCCGTTTTGTAATTAGGTGGTTATTGGTGGAGGAGACAGGAGAGCGACAAAAGTAGAACGTACAAGGGATGTAGAGGCATTTTTAATTTTCCCTTCTGCTGCCCATGCGTGTGGGCCTGTTTGGGCGAGAGATTGTGGCCATTAGGTTAGGATCAGATCTGATTATTTAGATTATAAATCATGATTATGCTTATTTATTATCAAGATTGAGTTGATTTGTGCCCATCAGTAGCCACTTTTAGTAGAATTATTTTTTATTTTAAAATTTATATTTATATTATAAAAAACTTGAATATAGTATATTTACCTAAAATATAGTATATTTAGATTAAAAAAATTTACCTAAAATATTTTAAATAAATAATCTTTATATAGAATCATTAATGACATCAAATATAGTTTATATAATTTATTTTTTAAAAAAATAGTCTATATTTGAAATAAAAAATATTTAAAAAAATAAATAGCGCTAGTTAGACTATTTATTATCACGTGTGATCATGCCTGATTTTAAAAAAATAATCATGTCTATCTTTGATAATAATTATATATTTTAATTTTTAATAAATAATTTTTTAATAATTATTTATAATACTCATATATTTTTAAAAGTACACTTATGATGTAATAATCCAAACACCCATGGAGCCCTTGTTTTTAATTTGTGTTGGTCAACTTAAATGGTTTGATAGAAATTTTTGTACATCCATAATTAATCACCACTATATTTAATATTATATTATATGTTTATTTTATAAGTAATATATTTATTTATGATTTATCTATAAAACATACGAGGATCTGCTAATATTTTTTAAAAAAATTGAATTGGATATTATATAAAAATAGATTATAAAAAAATGAAATAATAGTATTAATCAAGGCATATATTAATATTTCTCTAAAAATGTAGTGTAATATGTAGAAGTGGACCATGCATGGTTCGTACCCAAGTACTATGGGCCCCATGCTAGTAGGGCTACGGCTACACGTAACACCGACTGCGCTGACATCAACATGGATGGTGTCAGACCAAGTCATGATATGAATTTGGGCCATGCATCACTTATTTGGTATATATTTTATCTTTATTTTTAATAATTAAAATTTCAATATATAAAAAATTCGCATAATATTCTTTATAAATTTATTTTTATAATATTAACATTTTTAAATATTTAATCAATAATAAATTTTTATAAAAAATAACTATTTAAAGAATTTTTTTTCAAATTTTAAATTTTATTTTTTATTTAATGAATAAAATTCGTGGAATTTACATATAATTACCAACATTAAAATTTTTTAATATATATTTTAACACAATATTTAAATATTTTTCAATTGTCATGGTAAATCCACATAATTTTATCCAATTGAAAATTATAATTTATAATCTCAAAACAAGCTCATACTTTGTTAAATATAAAAGAGTAAAAATATTACTAATAAATCTGAAATATCATATAAAAAAAACTAACACAAAACTTGAAAAAAAAAATAAAGTCTTTTTTTTTAAATTTTTAGTAATTAACCCAATAAAATTTCGGTTTTCGCCGTACTTAACGTTTCCAAGAGTGCCCTCCACAGTTGGGAACGACAACTTTGATGCACAGGATCATGGAAAGAGACAAAACATGTAAGACAGAAGGTGGCAGAAAAGTAATTAAATTAGCAGTGGCGGGCCCGTTGATGCTTCATTGATTTCAGAATTTTCTGATTAACATCATTTATTAGTACCACGAAATTTTTGAGTGAATCTTTACTGCACAATTAATTTAATCATTTTTCTCCATTGGGCCAAATTTAATTTACTCAATTTAATCTTTTTTTAATTTTCTTTTAATTTCTCCTCTCTCTGCCGTTCCATTGGACCACATGGGTATGAGAAAATAATAATAATAAAGATATTTTATTATATTGGATTCTGGAATTCTACTTCATCTTAAAAAAAAAAATAAAACCTTATTTTAGTTTATTTTAACGGTTGAATTAAAAGATTTTAATAATTAAAATTTAAATATTAAATATTATATTTAAATATATAATTTTATAAATTTGTATTATTAAATTTGGCATTTAATAAATATTAATGTTATAAAAAATTTAAAAATATAATTATTTTTTTGTTTTTGTTTTTAAATAATGATTATTAAATTTTATTTTAAAAACTTACTTGTAAGAAATAGGATTCCATTTTCTAATTATAATACTTAATATCAACTGCACCTTCTTTTACAATTTTGTTGACTTGATAGAAAATATTATTAAATATGTTAAAAATATTATCTCATTTTATAATACAAACTGATTATAAAAAGAGAAGTGATATTAATATTTCTGAATAATCTACTTCAAATATTACAGAGCTTTTAATAATTTGCAGCCCCATAAAGACCTACGATATTTTTGGTATACCCTTGTAGTTTTAAAACATGATTGATCATTAAAATGTTGAAGCTTCAGGCTGCTGGAATTTCTTTAATCGTTCATTGCTAAAATATTAAGTGGCCTATGAATTGTTGATAACTCTTTATTTATTGTGCCCATCAATCTCCATTTCACCGTTTCGTTGGTAATGGTCATTAAAAGCAATTGATGAAATTACCATATAAATAATGAAAATTAATTTTGTCCCTGAGCACCATTCTCGATTATACACTATCTAAGTGGAGGAAAGCAATATTCAGAAACTCAAAACCGTTTGAATCCAGAAATCGAAAAACAAAGCAAGGCAAATGGTGGGAGGTTAGTATGTGATCATTTATTTCATATTTGTGATTGTTTATATCACATAAATTGCTGACATTTGGTATCAGAGACATTTCGTGCCTCTGCCTTTGTTAGTTCTGCGTTTTTAAGTTTTTTTCGATTTTAAAATTTGTTAAAGTTTCAATTTTTGTGATGATTTGGTGAAAAAGAATATCGGGAATCATTAGAAAATTTGATTTCCAATATTTTATATATTTTTTTATCAATTTTGGTGTAAAAATGGAAGAATTTCAATTGGGTCAAAAATCGGATTAAATCGGGTTGGGCGTACCCGGTTGGAGGTTGAAGACGACCCAAAACGGCGTCGTTTTGGGTCTGCTACAGTGTTCTAAAAAAAAATTAAATTTGGGCCTTTTTTTTGTTGCAAGCCCAATTCCCGCATCGCGTCTACCCATTACTCGCGCGTCTGCCCTAGGCAGAAGACGTGGCGGCCCACATGCGTGCGCGACCCACACGGGCGCCAGGCCCACTACTGTAGCAAAATATGGGAAAATCGCGTTGCAATCGGGAGTCAAACTAACGTCACGGCGTGCAGCGGGGAACGCTTCATCGCTGCACTGCCGTGCGTTTGGTTAATAATAAGGGATTTTAATTTCCTTTATATGATAACAATATATATATATATGTATATATTTATATACGTATATTTATAGATATATATATAATTATATTTATTATTATATGTAAAGGTTAAAATATAATATTTAAAATATATATAATATATGGGTCTAATAATTAATATAATTTAATTAATCGGGATTTGCTTAATTAATAAAATTATATTTTATTATCGGGATATTAAAACTAATTATTTTTAATATAATAAAATTTATCCCATAAAAAAAATTATTATATTAAATTAATTAATTAGGATAAAATATTAAATTATTCCTTCAACCATTCCTTGTTGAAGTATTAAGTGGCCCATGAATTGCTGATAACTCTCCATTTATTGTGCCCATCAATCTCCATTTTACTATTTCGTTAGTAATGGTCATTGAAGGCAATTGATGGAATTGCCTTATAAATAATAAAAATTAGTTTTGTCCTTGAGCACCATTCTCTATTATACAACATCTAAATGGAGGAAAGAAGTTTAAAATTTCAAACCGAAAAATTTATTCCGCAATTATGGTTGTTTATATCACATAAATAATTTTTAGTAGTAATTATATCATACCAAAAAGTATCTGGTCATCTTATTATACCAACTGATTATTAAAGATGTAAAATCATCATCCATCTAAAACAATATATAAAGTTTAGCATATAGTTTAAAAATTATTATCTTTTGATAATCATTTATGTTACCAAAAATGGTAAAAAAATGTCATATAATTTTTTTTTGTTTTTGCATTTTTTTAAAAAATTTATGGCGACATAAAATTTTTCAAAAATAATAATTTGATACAATCGAAGACAAAAACAAAAAGGAGACCAATTATCCCCCACAAAAAAAATCAAATAGAAATTTTAACCGCTAGCTTTTTAGTTTTTTAATTGTCCAGTTATTTTATAATTCTTTTAGACATAATAAACAGTGACCATAATGACCGACCTAGCTTGGATGTGCTTGGTGTAATACATCTTCTATTCACCGCTTGAAAAATCTTCCAAGCCAATCTAATAGAGAATAAACCATGGGTCTTAAGGTCCCACAAGATGGAATCCGTGGAGGAAAGATTGTGGTAGTACATTAGCCAAGACTTGGTACAGGATCCCATCACCAACTAGGTTTGAGGAGTTCAATTCCATTGATTATCATAGATAACAAACTTCACTTTCACATCTATTTGAAGACTTGTTTCAAGAGTAGTACGATAAAAGAAAGTAACAACAAAAATAATATAAAATATCAAATCAAAGAAAAGTATTTTTTTCTATTTCCTATCCAACGGCGTATGAAAGGTTTCAAACATTGTCGGAGTTTCATAATATTAATGGAGTTTCAAGGAACAGATAATAAAATTTTAATAACTCACATACATCTATCCGCGATATGATGCCTACGTACCCAATTCACCCAAATTTATGTATTGCCAACCTTCAAGAGATGCCATAATTGTCTAGCTGGAAGCACTTTGTTCCAAGCTTTCGGATTTTTTAAACCAAGGTCCCTTTCCTCTTAAGTTTTGCAAACCTCAACCCATGCCACTTTAGCAAAAGCCTTTCCAAAATTAGGACCATACCCGAAACAAATCTTCACAAAATCGCATCAATGACTTTGAGAATAAATTTAGGGACAACAAAATTATATTCCCAGAAAGAGTAGATATCAAATATAATAGATAAATGGAAATGGATAATAACTAATTATTATATATCATTTAATTTCTTAAAACCTGATTAAATGGGTGACAATTTTATATATTGTTAGGTACCATATCAATTGGATTGGCTCAATTTATTAGAACAGTGAGCTCATAGTTGATAACCCAAAATAATTAAAATAAGAGAGTATTGTCCAACATATCCGGCCTAAGTCAAGAGAATACGTCGTTCAATCTTGACATAATTCTAACTAGAATAAATCAAGATTTAATAGGCAATTAAATTATTATTAAGCAGAATATAAACCACACTGAGTTATATGCTCGAATTGCGACATATCCGAGTACTCAGTTGTCCAACTGTGGAATTTGCTAACTCTATGATTAGCCTAAGTAAGAGACTTAAAAATGACAAATATTAATCGTTCATCATCAATTTAATCTTTAGGTGTCAACCACCTCCAATCAATCCTAAGAAGGGAATGTGCGTAATGGTAGTTGAATAAATTAGTTTTCAACCACCTAACTACTTTGATTATGATTGATTATTTTTATTTAAAAAATTACCAAAAATCAACGTTATTATTGTAAATACGTACTTTTTTCCTAAAAAAGAGGCTGAAACCTCCACTTTATCTCTCTCATCTCCTCAATTCCTCCCATATTCTAGTTTTTGAGAAAATATACTAAGCATTAGAGGATATTTCGGGACTAAATTTCAATTGTTTCAGAGTTCTTATTTATTATTGTGTTATACAAAATTTGGATAAAACAATTTGATAAGAAAATTTAAATTTTTTCAAACTAATTCTAATTCTAAGTACGTATTGTTGGCATCATCTATAGAAATTATAGTTAAACAACTCATTCTTAAATAAAATCACACTAATAAAAATCCATGGACCAATAATCTCAGACGAACCATTGATAGTCAAGTTAGTTGCAAAAGGACATCTCTTCTCGTGGAATCTTCCCTGGATAAGGAAACCAAGAAAGCACTCACTAATTGTGTTGGACATTAAAGCTATGGTTGCTCAAATTCTAGACATTTCAAAAATGAAGTTGAAGACTAATTTATTCAACTACTGGTTAGACGACCTAATTAGATTATACCCTATTTCCCTCCAAAATAGAGAGATATAAGCTCTCTCATAGATTTAAAATACCCACGGTAGAGCCATATGACGGAAGTATCTTTTTGATAGATCATGTATACCACTTTCTCACCGTACGTAGCTTCTAGAATCTAGTGTATATAGCATTATGCCTTGTTTCCCTTTAACTTTAATGGATGATGCAAGAATCAAAGACAATCAACTTGCTCAAAACTATTAAAAGCAGCAGAGAACTGAGCTAGGTGTTCACCGAAAATTCAAAGCTACTACACCTCATGCCTCTTATAGACACCTGGACTAACACTCTGATATAGAATCAAAATGAAAAATTTTTAAATTGTCCAAATTGATCAGAAACACATAAGAAGAAGGCTAATCTAAGTATTATTTTTACCATCAATCTCTACAGCATAATACCAATGATTGTTGAACATTTCAGAACGAGATTGAGGACCTAATTTAAAAAAGATATTTCAAAAAATATTTATAAAATTCTAGGTTCATCCCAGATAAAAGCAATGATCATGATGAGGCACAACAGTAACCATGTAATCAAGTAGTGGCTCAAATTATTAATATGGTGTTTATAAAACCTAACGACACAGCAATTCAGAAGCATCCAAATTAAGCTTCCTCCACCAAGAGATAGGATATAGGAGCAGTGAAAGAAATCATTAATTTTAGCGATACTATGATATAATTACTCCTACTCTAATACTCTTATCATATCTGCAATTGTTTTGGACGGAGTCAAAGACTACCAACTAAAAATAAATTTTTATTGATAATAGAAATTCAAAATAATATTTTATATTTTAATAAATTCATTAAGGTAAGATTAAAATATAATCAAATGACCCATTAGACGGACCATTATACGTGCTTGATAATGAGATGGTTAAGGTTAAGGGGATCATACACCTAGAAGTTATGATGGGAATGCATCCTAAGATGATCTCTCATTGACTAAATTTTTTCATGGTAGATCTTGTCTCAATCTACAATGACATACCGGGTCGATCATGCTCGATGACATTCATAGTAGTCACCTCCATCCTATATTTGAAAAGGAAGTTATTAACTAAATACGATATTAAAGAAGTTAAAGGATATAAAGTCATTGGACAACATTGTTGCTTGATAGAAGTTAATGACTCAACTTCTCCAAAACCAAAAGAAGAATTTGATCTTCAGGACGAAACCTCTCGTCAATATACTCAACCCAATGAGCCACCATTTTAGATCTCTTTGAATGCAACAGACTCAGATAAATTTGTCCAAATCGGGTCTTCCATGGAATAAGATTTGAAACAATATTGATAGACTTCTTATGGAGTAATGTTGATGTCTTTACCTAGACACTAATGGATATGCCAAGAATTTCGGTGGAGATAACGGTTCATAAGCTGAGCCTCATCCTTGAGACCAAACCTATCGAGTAGAAATGTCAAAATTGTAGCATAGAAAAACTCGTAGACATTCAACAATAAATCAAAAAATAAAACGAAAGCTGGTTTCACCAAAGAGGTTAATTACCTTGATTGGTTATTCAATGTTATCTTGGTAAAGAAGATTAATGAAAAATGGATGATGTGTGTCAATTTCATATATATAAATAAAGTATATTCAAAGATAATTTTTTATCCTCAATGATTGACCAACTTGTATGAAAGGAAAGACATCATGGTGGTGATCACCGTCAACAGCAAAAGAATCATCATGCTTCACTCCAGTAGCAACTCATTCAAGTGGCAAAAGAAAGGGCAACATCTTGATAGATAATTCCTACAAAATGATAGCCACTAACCAAATGTCCATAGGGGATGCATCCTATCTCATATTGTAGATCCATAAAAGATAGATGCATGAGCCAATATACACCACAAGGTATAAGGTTCCCTTAGTGTTTATTATCTAAAAAAAGGAAACCAAGACGGGCTTCATTACTAGTACCAAGTAAGAAATCATGATATAAGGATCATCTCTCTTTTGTTTGGAATATAAAATCCGCTGAGCAAGCATAGGCATGAAAGATCTAACTGACACCGTTAACGGTTAAGGCATGAAAGATCTAACTGACACCAAAATCAAATGAAAAAGATGTAGTAAGACTTTAGTCCGTTTTATAGCTAAAAAATGACTTAAAATAAGGCATTTTGAAGTAGCGACTTGTGATAAACAGCCAAAGAATTTTTGCTGAAGTCATAGGATAGTAAGTTATGATTAAAATAATCAATCAGTAAAGACTACTCATTAATTTTGAGTTCCTTATTAAGGAACATTTAAATAGTCTTAAAGTCTAAGCTGATTTGATCCTTCCTTATTTTAGGTATCCAAGGATCTTGAATTCAGTCTCTTAGTTAGGGGCTAATGTTGAGTACAATATTAATTAGGTTAGCCCAATCCATCTGTACAATGAACCATGGCTGATAAGCCTTAGATAAACAGAAATAGAGAGTATTGTTCAACCCATTAAGTCCAAACATAGAGAATATGACATTCGATTTTGACACAATTATGGTCTAGATAAATTAATATCTAACAGGTGATTAAACGATTATTAAGCAAAATATGAATCAGATTGAGTTATACATCCAAATGGCGGCATATTCAAATGTTTATTCGAGCGGTTTGTCAAACCAAGTGGTTCGTTGACTTTACGATTAATCCAAGTGATGGTCTCTAAACTGACAAAAATCAACCTCGCTATCAGTTCAATTCTTAAGCTTCAACAGTCCCTAGTTAACCCCATAATCAGAATGTACACAATGATTATTGAATAAATCAATTTCTATCTGACCTAACCACTTAGATCATAACTGTTTATTCTACTTTAGAGAGCCATCAATAATTGGCATTATGGCTATAAATACGCTTTTTTTCTATTAAAAATTGGATGGAATTAGAAAAATAAGGAATATACAACATAGACCTCTAATACTTGTTCTTCTACAATTATATGAAGCCAACCCTTCCACTCATTCTCTCTCATCCCCTCAATTTCTCTCATATTACAGTTTTTTAGAAAGATATATTGACTTAATAGTCAAAATATATTTCAAAAAGTAAGTTTTAATTCTGATGCGTTCCTGGTTCCCAGTTGTGCTACGAATTAGTAAACATTTCACTCTTCCTCTGCGGGTCAATTTGGATCGGGTCTGGTCTCCATTACTATTAATATGAAATTTGCACACCACAAATTATGAATAGGATGTTAGAGGACGACGGGATGTTTTCCCATTGTGAGCACTCCGACACTCAAATTAGATATCTTCCGCAATAGATTGAAAATAACACGCTTAAAGATAAACGTGTCAAGAATGTAAGGATGCAGGAGTGTGAGTGGAATGTGTTTTGAGGGCCAAACTCTGAGAGTTCTACTATTATCGGTGTCTCACCAACTCCATCGTGTAATGACAGTGGCTCGAAGGAATAAAGCTGGCTCTTGCTCCTCGAGACCCGGGATGTTCGGTGAAGGATCGAATACTTAATCTCTGCTCATTGCTTTCTTTGCAGGAGAAGATATTTATGAGCTCCCATTGGGAGGCTTCAGGAGTTGGGTCTCCCGACAAGATGTTTGCCGGGATTCGTCGGCCACTGGGCGCTGGTGGTGGTCAGCGGCGTCGACTGTCGTCTAGCAAGGGTTATGGGATTGTTACCAGGCGCCAAACACGCCTGGTCTGCTGCCCGCACTAGGATTGGCTGAGTCGATGTGAGGACAGCCTGTCCCATGGGTTATAGCGTTGACCTCTTCCTCATTGGCTGGCATCTTCTGCGCTTGTTCTCGCCGTTTGCGGCTGTCTTGGCAAGTTGTGAAGGCGTAATGATTGGCTGCTGACCTGGGTCGTTACGTGGGCCATATGCTAAAATCCGTTGGGCTTCACAGGGAGGTTTGAGCCTAATTGCTCAATTGGACTAGTCCCTTTTCAACTGGGCCTCATCATTTTTGGCCCATATTTGAGTTGGACCCAACAAATTTCTTCAGAGTTTTTATTTATTATTATAATGTGTAAGATTTAGATAAAATAATTTAATAAGTAGATTCAAAATTTTGTAAATTAAAATTAAAATTTTAGGTACGTACTATAAATAAATATTTATTTGTTTGAAAATGTATTAATAAGTAATTCATGATATAAAATCAAAAAATATTTAGATGTGAGAAATTTACAAGACATAATCCGGCGGGTGGGGCTTGCGATTAATTATATAAGCGGAGAGGGGTGGAATCTGATGAGATAACATTAATGTGGCTCTCTCACTATGCTGACACGCAAATGATTGATCTGACTGCAAATGGGTTAAGTAATTTGTGAACAGCCTGAAGGTTAAAATTGACTTACCCCGGTTCGTTTGTAATATTATGATTAGGTAAAGAAGAACACAACTACCACCTCGCAGCACCATTATCAGCTTAGAAGAAAGTATCATTTGCCTTTTCTCTCAATTCTTTTCTTTTTTGGATTAATTGAACTGGTAAAATTTTAATAGACTCTCCTTTACTTTTCATGTTTTCTTAATTTTTTGTAATTCGGTCCTTAAATCGCATGTCTTTTATTATTTCAATTCAATGTCATCAATCTTATATGGATTTCTATGTAAATACAATGGAATTTCCATGGCCTATTCTCGGTTGGGAAGCCGTTTGTACATTGTTGTCGTTGTTTCTATTTCATTAATTTGCTATTAAGGTTGGACTTATTGTTCCTGTCTACTATATTTAAAAAGCATAAAATAAAATTATTTTTGATAATATCTTTATTCGTTATAAAAATCAAATTATCAATGGCATCAGTAACTTTCTAATGAGTAGATTCTATTCTATCTCTAATCATTTGTCCCCTTAGGATAAACCTATATTGCAAAGTTAGTCATTGGAATTTCCCCACATGATATATCTTTTTTTTTTTGGGGGGGGGGGGGGGGGTTAATTGTCGGATTACATAGTGATGTAGTTTTGCTTTTTTTTTTTTTTTTTTTGAATTTCCGTGTCTTACTTAAATACTTGCTTTGTACATACTTCTGTTGCTAATACAAATATTTTTGCTTATAAAAAATGAGAAATTTTACCTTGTTTTGGAACATGTCCCTCAGCCATGCATAACACATCCACAAATGACACGTGCCCTCTTCTAGGACCCCCAGAGCTGCAACTGCTCTCGACAAGGGTGCAAAACCACCAGAAGGCCAAGCCGTGCCTCAACACCAAACGTGACTTCTAGGCTACCAAACTTTGCGGCAGAGGACCACTACCAGCATAGACCATCCATCTTATTTTTTGCGGTATTACATGAATCTGCATTTCCAAGTTATTAAGTAAAACAACTGAAAATATCGATATTGATATCAATTAAAATTATATCGACATTAGTTAATAGATATTTATAGCAAAAATTATCTACAAACATAACTTGATATAAAAATACCGATTAATAAATCACACTATAATATATCAAGATTTGTGGTGATATTAGGGTGCCAACGCTGATATATGTAGGCTGAGATATTCGATATCTTATTTTTATAAAAGCCAAGACATTTAATCCCCCAAGTTTTCAACACCCTACACGGGGGGACTAGAGAATAGGCTTTTTATAAATCAAGTTGTCTACAACTAAAGGTTTATGACATAAATACCAAAAAAACATCATTAGGGAATTCCTATGCCAACAGTGATAAATATCAAATAAATAAGATTCAACTGATCGATACAGGAAATAAGATATGTAGTATAGGCAACCGTGGAAAATGCTAATGAACAGAACAGCCTAGACAATTCAGACTATGAACAAAACAGCCTTTTACCGATAGACAGAATCCAAAACAGATGCAATAAGATGCAGAGACCCAGTTATTACAATGATTCCCGATTGCTCGCCTCTTCTAGCTTCAAGAATCTGATCTGCTATCCTCAATGAAGCTGTCAATGACCTCTCAGCAACCAATATGGTTGAAGCAGATCTAACGGACAGATCTTCTATCAAAAATTGATATTCAGCCATTCCATCATGGATGATATCCACTCCTGCTTCCTTGGAAGCTTTAATCCAGCAATTTCTAAGCATGGATGCCGAAGTCGTTCGAACTCTATCGCCAGCAACATCGACCTCTGTCAAACAAACAGCTTCAGGTCGTTGGCCAGCTGAATTCAGGACAAAGGGATAGGATTAGCATATGTCTGCTGAATTTCTGCACAAATTCTAGTGGTTTGGGGTTGAACGTAATAAGGGGATTTCCCTTTACACACAAAATAAAACAATTATGGGAAAATTGCACACCAAAAAAGAGCCCTAAATGCAATCTCAGACATGAATAATAACAATAGTATTAATGTGCCGTTACCATATTACTATGCTCAGAAGGAACTCACTCTTATTTCTGAGGTACTATACCTTCCATTTTATGGTAACCCAGTCAATAAAAGATGAAGAGTCGAACCTGAAAGGAATTCCTTGGCAAAACCTAAATGATCTTTGTCAATAGCCATGGCAACCACGAGGGCCAACCTTGCTTCTGGAAATGCCATATGAATTGTATTAACCAATGCCTTGGCCGATTCTTGGGTGTGGGCTGAAAGCACAAGGAAACAATTGGTAAATTTGATTTGCTTGCAAAAAAGTTAATTCATATGGTCAATTATGCACTCCTGCTTCAATCAGGGCATGTTTGTTTCGCCAAGCCTTGTGATTTGGAGTGTAAAGCCTCGTCAAGAAGCCCGACCAGGCGTACAATTACTTGTGGTCTGATTTTTTTTTTCTTTTCCTTCAAAAACATTACTAGGAAATCACCCTTTTTAATTTGAATTGATAAAGTAAGAAACATAATAGGAATAGACTAAACTTGTACTACAATGGTGTTAGCTGAACATAATTTAGCATATCAACCGATAATTGTAAGCTTTTGTGGGATTGCTTTGTAATGGGGTGATGGAAATTTAGACAAATTTCTCATCGTTTCACAGGAAGAGAGAGAGAGAGAGAGAGAGAAAGAAAGAGAGACCTACTTTACAGCTCCAGGAAACATGAACGTCAAATAAAGTCAAAGAAAGCAATAGCAATCAGTTGGCATAAACATCATTTCCAGAATGGAATCAAATAAGGGCTTTAAATCATAAGGACCTCATCAACTAGTGTTGAACAACTTGCGATTTCATGTCAATATTTACTAACTGACAACGTGTATTTTTGAGTTCTGATAATCTCACAATTCCAACAACTATAATAGACAACCTGTCACATAAGGGTTGTGACCCACATACTTGTAGCAAAAACTTGTGGACAATTAAAACCTATTACATTCAATCTGTTGGTCATTTCTGGGAGAAGTGATTATAACCATTGCAGTACCTTCCCAACGATAGTCATAATTACCACCCGCTCAACCGCCTGCTTCTCTCTTTCTTTGCATCTTTCTCTTGCACTCACCTTCTCCACCTACATCAACCTATAATATAACAGCTTAGTCACCCACTGCTCCTCTGCTCATGAATGTCAGTCAAAATCCCAACCCAGCTCAAGATTCTAAACCCAAAAGAGCAAATCATACTGCAACAAACAAGGGGGAGGAAATAAGAGAAGACTTTGGCTTTTTGACTTGATACCGGATGGATGAGGAAAGGGGGATTATTGAGAGGATTGGAACAATGAGAAAAATACCAAAATTAATTATTGAATAATAAGAGCTACAAATTGATAAAATAATAGAATAGACTTGAAATCCACTGAAATTTAATAGACTTGAAATCCACCAATAACTGATTTTCAAAGTTCCACAGAAAGCTAAAGATAACAATTTTTTTTATCAAAATTCAAGTGTATTCAAAACTATGAAAAGACATCACTATTTACAGGCCATGCACCAGGCATCCATGCAGCTAGAGCAATTAATTTTATAATTATTCTTTAAGCTTAATTAATATTTTAATTATTATTATTATGACCTCCCAAGATTCATACAGCATCATCCATCATTCTTCTTGAAACTATCCTCAAGTCCTTCCCAAAACATGTGGCTGGCGGCTAGGCTATCAAGGATTAGACTTCCAATGTAGCTAATTCCCAAAGGTAATTACACTTATGCACACGGCTGGTGATTGAGTTTGTGGCCACAGGGTTGATTCCCAAAGCCTCTTTTTAGTTACAACATGAGCAATAAATAAACTCAATCTTTCTCTTTTTCCATGTGTTTGGTTTGGCTTCTTTAACTTAAAATAGACCGACCAACAGGACCGTATCATGATTTGCAAATAATGGCAAAAGAAAACAAGCCTTAACATGTGTATGGGAAACATTTACCAGCAATAATGGCCGCAACACAAAGACTTGTATATGATGGGGCTTGACCATGCTGGAGGCACGCACCACCAGCATAATGGGAACTGGGAAGCCCACTCCATTCGAACATCTCATGTACTCCAAATGACAATCCTTCACACTCAGGCTAATAAACATGTCTCTAATCTACTCATTACCTCAAGAAATTGGATTATCAGAACCACAACTAGAAGGGAAGAAGAAATTGAACATCAAATGTTTGTTAGGAAGGAGGATAGAACCTGTAACTCAAAGAGAGAGCTAGCACTCGCTAAGTGACTGAAGCACAATTAACATGTGGAGGCAGGAAGTGCGAGGTGGTGCTAATGGAGAGTTTTGGGTCACATGTTAATAGCGAAGAGGAGAGTTTCCCATTGATGGCATGATTAATAGCCACTGAAATCTATGGAATGCGGATGTTACAACCGCATATTTTAGTTGGGAAAATCAAAAGACAATGTTGGAAATTGGCTTGGAAAAACAGCTAATGGATGATTGTGATTCTTTAACCTCTAGAGAAGATATCAACCTCATATTATGGTAATCAAACAGCAAAATTTTACACCATTTAGCAATCAATACAATACTTTATAATTTCTAGTTTTCCTAAGCATATTTAGTTATATGAAAATTTTCCTAAAAAAGCAATTGACCAAGTAAAAAGAGACAAGGACATTAAGAAAGAGAAAGTAGCTACCATTCACCAAAAAAAAAAAGAAAGAGCAGAAGCAAATACTGTAAAAGAAGTTTTAACTTTATCACTCTTCACAACAGAATAAAAATAGAAGAAGGACGGAACTAACCAACCAAACACAAGGATATAATTCAACAGTGAGAACTAAGGTACATTATAGGTTTAAAAGCTCTTACCCAATCAAAGCGAACAAGATAGCTAGGGCAAAAACTAGCGTAACACAAGACAGGATTTAAACAATGATTCAATAACATAGTTAGGACACAGAAAGAATAGCTACGATTCAACATCATTTGCTAGGAAATACACACAAAATTCAGAACAAAACAGAAAAAGAGAACTGAAAACAAACTAGGGCTCTATTTAGAACATGGAGGGGAAAAACTATCATAAGAGAACAAGTAGAGAGCTAGTAAAGTATTAAATCTCTGTCATTGGCCATCCCCGAAAACTCACCTCACTATCAATCATTTTTTCTCTGTGATATGCTTCCCTATCTTTGGCCTATTGTGAAAACTAGTGACTTTAATTTCTCCCATCTCAGGCTTATGTTTTGATCTTTTTTTTCCCCCTAATTACTGGGTAGCCTTGGTACTTATTTACTTTTTTTTTTTTGGTCAAATGTCTTGTTTTCTTGTTTTAAAACTTTCAAAAATTAGCCCAAATATGTCCCACTTAAAGTGTCCCCAGCATATCCAAATTGACAAACAGGAAATAATCTGACATGTGAATACTGCCCTAACAAATGTCAAATAGCATCCGTGGAGTGTCTATGTCTGATAAGTGTTAGACATGGATACGCCATCCCAATGGATGTGTCTGTACTTCCAAGGAACAGAGAAATAAAACTAAATTCTCATGGAAACAATCAATAGTATGATATTACACTAAAAATTTCCATTTGATATGCTCAAACTTCATTCACAAAGTTTGGCACTCTATTATAATGCAACAGAACTATGGCGCAAAGCCACAGTTACCTGGCTCCTCACCGCCTCCCCGTGTATCTTACACCAGAGTGGTGCATGCAAAATGTAGTTCTCAATGATATTCCCATATGAAAAATTACGCTTCTCTAGGTACAGCGTACCCAACTATACATGCCGCATTCAAACAGTTGAACATGGTAACAATGTGAAAAACGTCAGATTGTCATCACCATCAATCAAACAAATGTTGGAACCTAAGAAAACAAACCTCCATCAAGTAGTATCATTGATCCAGATAATCCTAATGGCTTTGCTTCATTTGGTGTCAAAAACTGGCTTCTTCCGAGTAACTGTGTATGTTCTAAACCAGTTCGAATAGATCTATCTGATATTCTCCAACCTGACAGAACAACACATCATCAAAACAGCAATGAGAAATATTAGAAGGAAGCTAACAAGAAATCAGTATACAGAAGCACTGGCTAGAACAACTAAAGACACAGAAGCAAATCCCTTTTTCTTTCCATCAGTTGGCATCATTTGATCTTCCTATCATTTTCTCGATCCATCATTTGCTAGTAGTTTATTCTCTTCCTATTTCCTTTTGCAGGCTGAAAAGGTCTGGGTCTAGAAAACCTAAAGATACATATCTATATATGCATGCACTGCATCCAAAATTTTTCTTCCTTTATATTTTCTGGAAGGGGAAGACTGGAAATGACATCTTCTACAAATCTACAAACAGACAACTTATTTGGTTAATTTTCCAAAGACAAGTGAGCCAATTCAGTATGGATAACTGATTGTTTCTATAGTAGGGAAGTCCTGAAAATGTCAGGATCCAAATGCATTAGGTGGTTGCAGTGACTTATGATCACATGTGTAAGCGGAAAGAAAAAGGGGATTTTCATATGCACTAGTTTTTCAAGTACGTTACTTTAAGCATTACTTTCTTTCATCCTAAAATGACTAAATCTTCTACAAAATTGCAGTATATGTGCGACAGCTAATAGAATTTCTCCACAATTTAATGTGCTCATTCCAGAATGACATCAGTAGAGCCAGAAACATTAACGTGCTTATTTTAAGAGTATCAGTAGGGCCAAAAAAACTCATATGCTGTCCGTTTTAAACATTTTAATTAGTAAAAACTAGGCACAATCACCCAAATCATCATGTCTTGATTTAAAAGCTACCTATACATCTTGCAAACATTTCAAATGATTCTTGTTTCCAAATCCACAAACAATTTTGACTGAGTCAATGGAAAAGTAAACCAGCAAAGACATTGCCACAAAATCCTCACCTTGATTACGGAGGCACAATGCAGCACAGGTCGCAGTTGTAGCATTTTGAAGTTGGTGGCACCCAAGCATCAAGAGATTCACATCAGATAACTCAACTGACTGCATCAAAGAAAGTCCTCAATATAAGAAATTTCATTATAATATTTACAAACCAATCAAATCAACAATCAAACTGATGGAAACGAAATCACAAATATGATCAAAAAGACCATGCTCTTGAAGAGTAATGTAATGTGAGTGCAAACCAATGAAATGTCCTTCTCAATTTGAATCACTATATCACAAGACTGGCATGGTTTTCCATTGACTCTGCCAATACCCTTCATGGAACTTCTATTGCCGGAGTCAGATGCTGATATCACTGGTGAACACATCGAATATGCTTTATCACGAATAATTTGTTCAATATGTGGGAGGAAAGGACCCCCCAGAACCACCTGAGAAATTCAGCCACTTATAAATTCAAGACTAACCAAGTCAAAATGAAAAATTCAAAACCTATAAAGACTATAGAGGTAATCATTGGCTCGTATTTTCTATATGTCTCATAAGAGAAATGTCTTTCACACAAGGAAAGGATCGCCCAGAATCACTAGAGAAATTGAGCCACTTAAAAAATTCAAGTATGACAAATTCAAAACCTATAAAGATTATAGAGGTAGTCATTGGCTAGTATTTTCTATATATCTCATAATTGAAATGTCTTTCACTTCTTCTATGTCCAAGAAAAAGGCAGCATAAAATCTTAAAATCCATGCGACGGAGAGGCATGTTCAATTGAAACTGCAAATCCCAATAAATGAATGGACAGCACATTTAGCTAGTCCACTTTGATGGCCCAGTACATGAGGCTCCCATGTCATATGTGCAAAGTCTCAACCTTACATTACCAAGAGGCTAATTCCACTATTTGAATCCATGACTAACCAAATTAGGACCAAAAAAAATCCGATGAAACAAGGAAAATTATTTTAGTATCAATGTGTAAAAATAAGATATCCCAAAACTAGACTACCTATGAGCCATACCATGGAAATTTGGGAAAAACAATTTTACAAGAAATGGTAACATAATATCAGTCAGGTTTTATACTAGGATGATCAACCACTGAAGTCACTGAACCCTGCATATTGAGAAGATTTGTACAAACATTTACAGAGAAGCAAAGAGATTTACACAATCTTCGATTCACAAAAAATAAGGCTGGTGAAAGGTACTCAGATGACCACTATTGCACTGTAAAAATATGACAAACAAGTTATCAATCATATGTATGATGGGTGCAAGAACTAGAGCAGAGCAGATAACAAGAAAAATTAAGGATTAAATTATCAAGGGTTGGCATAATTGACACTGTGCCCTTGCCTATTTTGCTTTAGGTATTAGTAAACCATGATATATGCTTGTGTAGATGATGTAGTCTTAATAGGAAAAACAATGGAATGAAGGACACGTAAAGGAGGTTTCAAGATGAGCACATGTAAGGGAAAACATTCAATGGAACTATGGTAATCTAGGAAAGATAATGATCAAAGAACTAAAACTTAATGGTACTCAGACAATCAACCAAAGGAGAAAATAGATGCAGATGAAAGGAACGCAGATAATGTAGATATGTGGAGTCTTGTGATCAACGACCACCACTAAAATCAAACATGGAAACTTTTAAAGGACAGCTATAAGAATTACTATATGGCATAATTTTCATTATTATTCAGAAGTAAATGCGAAAGAGCATTAAAAAAACCTTGTAATTGTAGCTGAGTTAAAATGGATGATTAGATCTAAAGAATAAAGAAATAGCAAAATCAAAGTAAGCTAACAACAGCTCTAACAGAAGATACAATGCAAGAACTTCATCAATGATGATCTAGCAACTTTTAACTCAGACAAGCTAATTCACTTCTAAGAAAGAATGATTTGGTTGAGGTTGGACACAGTAGAATGGGCGGCAGCAAACCTATGAAAGACTTGGAAGGTAGTGATGAAGAAGGATTGGATGTGCCTCCAACGTTAAGGGGATTTGTATAAACCAATCTCAATTAGTTAGGAGTCGTGGCCTTAATAAATTATAATGATAAAGAAGTCCGGCAAATGAAATTGATAACAGTGAATAACTTCATCGTATTCCAAGAGCAGCCAAACATTTCAAGTTCAATTTAAATTTCCCTGAGCTTAGCTACTGCAGAGAGAGATTCACTCACACTTGCAAAAACTAAAAAGATAAAATATTTTAACATGCCAGTGATAATATTCAGCTATAGTTCAAATAAGTAAACAGGGAGAACCACGTAACTGGACAGCCATGCTTGATAACTCCTGATTTTGCCAATGCTATGCCTTCCAAGGAACCCCCAAGAGCAGCCAGATGGTCCTTGCCTATTGTTGTTATGACTGACGCAGCAAGACCAGAACTGCATATTATATTTGTCGCATCACGTGCTCCTCCTAATCCAGCCTGAAAATGTATATTAAAAAACTTTCAGTTTCCATTATTTCATTTTTTTCGTGTAGAAAAGTAGTGACAGAGAAGTAACATGAAGTCATCTAGAACAAAGATGATTGACCTCCACAACGGCAACATCAACATTGTGTTCAGCAAATAGTGTAAAGGCAATGGCAGTGATAACCTGAAATTGTCCATTTGTCAGCATAAAGGAACAAAAAAATTTTGTTATTAGAACACAATGGGAGAGATTCTACTGTAGATTAACACGAAAAGAGAGATTTTGAAACATTACGCACTTTGAAGTAAGAGATGAATGTATCTAATAGAACAAAAAATTTCCATGTTAAACCTCTAAGAACCAGGACTCGCATATTCACATAGCATTCAAATCTTGTTACCATGCTGGCCACACTGTCACGCCGTCACTACGAGGAAATTCTGAAGGACACATATTTACAGAAAGTGCACGGAAATACATCAAATTTTGAGGAAAAGTTGTCCAACTAAGTTGAAATGTCCAAAACCCTGATGTTAGGTCTTAAATCAGCTGAATCCACTCTATGCTTCCACTATTAAGTCTCTTCATTTCCTTCCTCGTTTGCCCAGGAAGATATGTGGTGAGAACTTGAAAGTAGGAAACAATGTGGTATGAATGTGCTCTTCAGACAGAAAGTGCAACATATAACGGCATAACTGACAACCACAACTTAGCTAGGAACATAGCTTAGCTGTTCACTTCTACAGCCTGAAGATGAAAATGTCATTTCATCTTAGTTGAAATACTTGTCCTTAATACATTTAAAAAACCACAAAATGGTATACGTGGTAATACCTCAAAATGGCTTAAATGCCCATGCTCAAATTCCACTGCCTGCTCTAGAGTTTTCTTAATCCTCTGAAAAAGAGAGCATAAATCATTTGCAGACACTGGTTCACATCCTCTGCCCAGCGACATACGCTCCCTAATAGTTCGAATATGTGGACTGCCCAAAGGAAATGTGATCTGTGGTCAGGAGTATATAGTCTGAAGATAAAGTATTGTGAAGATATCAGATAGCTGCCGAAGTAATTTCTTTAATTGTATTAAAAATGTGTAAAGGCTACTAGATCGTACCTTGTATAGCAGCCAACTGAATACCCTTCTTCCCTCAAAATACTGGACAAAAATGCAGCAGTCGACCCTTTTCCTTTGGTCCCAGCAACATGAACAACCTACATATGTTGTAAGGCAAGTAACTGACTCTAATATATATATCAACATGGATGCATAAGCAACATATGCAAAAAAGATAAAATTTTCATCATATGGGAATGCAAGAGAGTCCCCCACTCCCTTCTCTAGTCAACAGTGACTGACATTGTCATCAATGTTTTTGCCCCAAGAAACAGAAAAGGAAGAAGAAGCAATTAGTGTTGTTCAAGTTAATTTGCTTTATTAAAAGCTGAAAAGCAATACTCCACATCATCCTATCCCCAGGGAGAGAGAGAAAGGAGGAGAATATCTATATATGACTGATGCGAATTACTTAGGCTCCCATTTGATGATGGCTAAAGCCGAGAAAATATGGTAATACGAAAATTCAAATATGGACAGCAAATTCCTACACCACTCAATTATCTCCTTTCCCTAGCCTATGTTGCAACTAGAAAAAAATGATTGCAAGCAAAAGAGGATAATTTTGAAAGCTTTTAAGGAAGAGCTAGATTCAACTATTCCCCAATCCTCTCCATCCCCATTTCCAAGGTCCAAATTCAGCAGCAAAACCAAGGAAGAAAGGAAAGCGAGAAGAGGAGAAAGTGATAAATACTAATGAAGTTCATATGCTTCATTTGTGACCTCCATCCCCCTCCCCCCCCAAAGAAAATACAAGCAATGGAGACGAAAGGAGAATGCTCATATAAATTTACCTATTGTATAACATAAAAAATTCCTGACTTTGATCTACTTATTCAACTAATGCCATAAAACTTCTTAATCTTTTCCTCCTTTTTTGTTGATTAAAAACATCAGAGCCTCGGAGACGCTACCATTCTATGATTGCAGCTCTATCTGGGAGTGCCAATGCCTTTAAGGTCCTAATGCCCAGGGTCTTGTGTATTTACCTAATTATATTTTTCAATAGTTCAGTTAAAGATGTTGCAATCAACTTATAATTATAACATATATATTTATTCCTATAACATAATATCATTATTTTTTCAAAGAAAACACTTACTAATATTTATTTATTTGTAATATTAGTAGAACTTATACATTCAGTAATACACTCTATAAACTATGTAAACCATTAATACAAAAGCTATCTCCACATAGCTATCATAATCTATAGCGACATATGAAACATCTGTACCATAACAACATACAAAACATTTGTATCTATGTTTTGCAAGATGGTATCCATTAACAATTCATAATATACGATCACCTGACTGCTAATCTAGAAAAAGAATACATAAGTTGAATGTTCAACAAATAATTCTCTAATTAGGAATACAATGATTATGGAGAATAACATTATGTATGAAATCTAAGATATAATAATTGATAATATTATACATTGTAATGATATATTCCATCAAAAGAAACTTCATCGGAAAAATCTGTGAGGATTATATTTCTAATATTGTGAACCTAAAACTAATGTATTTACACCTGCATTAGTTGAATAAATTACTTCACACTTAGAATACTCTTCATCACATCATTATGCAATGCTAAAAGTGTCCTACCAATATCTATGATCTAATTAATCATCCAATATCTTTCATAATCTATATAACACTCCTAGGTTTTGCAAGAGAAACAAATATAGCCAAGATAACGGAATGGCTTCATTATTAGAAGTGTAGACTATACTAAGATATCTTGGCACTTATATCATCTGTATGAAATAGTGTCTTCATATATTTTTCTTTACTTTATTCATAGAATGTAAATGAAATATCATAGTATCTAGGATCTATACACTAGTAATTCCATGTTATATTAATGTGTAGTTAGTCACCCCGTCATACCAAAATTAGCTATTAAAAATAAAAATATGAATAAGAATTAAGGAATGTGAAAAAAAATTAAACATTTGTTGCGTCCCGAGCCCACGGTTGTAGTACGGATTAGAGAACTTTTGGATTCCTCAGCGTGCGGCGGCTTTGGAAGAAGGATCCGGTCTCCGTCTCTATGAACCTGGACCTGCACAACACAAACAACAAACAAGAGGTCAAGGGTCCGGCGGGATTTCTCCCACCGAGGCCGCTCCGACGCTCAAGTCAGCAAATTCCCGCAATAAACGGAAATGGCGCACGCTAAAGGGGGTGCGCGGAGGAATGCTGTGTAAGCGTAAGAGGTGCTTGTGCGATGATGTGGAGGATGCAATGAGCAGGTAGCGGAAGGCCTGGCTTCCTTGGTGCACCGTAGCAGGTGGCTAACTTTCCCGTGATCTGAGAAGATGCTGGGAAGGAGAGCGGGCCGGCTATCGCCAATGGAAGTGAGGTGATGCTCAGTTCCGACTCGTTGCTCTCTTGTGATTGATTAGAGAAGAGGGAAGCAGTAGTAGAGTATGATTAGCCGTTTGAATTCTTGATTCAAAAGGAAGCAGCAGATGAAGATGCTGAAGGAGACGAGATCCCTTTCTCTGTGGGGTGTGAGGGCTCTTATACGCCTCTCCCCCCGTTGGACTTTTGGGCGCCAAAACGCCCGTTGCTTAGACCATCACGCTGCTGGTCACTGTTGTGGACCACCGGTCGCGCCGGTTGTCCTTTTGCCGTGGCTGGCACGCTGCTGAGCCTTGTTAACCACGCCCGATTTTCTTCTGAGCGGGGATTGGTTGGCCACCTGCAGACGGCAACGAGTGTCGTTGGCGCTGCGCCAGCCACTCCTCTATTGGCTAGCCTTTCCGTTTTTTCCGCCTGTTCCAGGCGACGCATTTAATGCGCTGCAGGTTTCCGTTGTTTTCCGCCAGTGTGAGTTCACGCCTTTCATTCCTTGGGCTGGGCTGACTGTCTCGTGCGGGCTTCTGGATCTCTTGTGGGCCGCGGCCTGCTTCGTGGGCTTGGACATGTTTCATGGGCCAGGACACGGGACCCAACAACATTAATACAAAGTAATAATGTCAAATGAATAATTAAACAGATATCCAAATATAGCGTAATATGTCATATATTTTCTTTAAATATTAAGATTAAATATATCCTTTGAATTCATTAATTAAAAGTCCTCACAGCCTTTAAACATATTATTATTTATTAAAGTAACACTCAAACAAGTAAAAAACAATTAATTATATTGAGTCATCAAAAATATATTCACAGAAAATTATTTATATCCATCGTATCCTGAAAATCACCAAAATATTTTTATTACCACCAAATAATTAATTATTATCCTCAAATAACACATATATACCCTCACATTGATATTTTCCCTCAATTTCTCAAGGCTACGGCGCCTCAAAGGAGATGCTCCCCCATGTAGAAGCCACTCCCCCACACTATGAACTATGCTCACGAAAAACCCTAGCAATAGCTTATGTTCAATTTTTCATGGTTTTTGCTGCGGTCCTTCTCCAAAATTCGACTTATTTTCCAACATTTGATACCTAATACTTATCAAAACTAACATTATGTATATGACACATAATACATCCACTAGGACCAAATTTATGCATCAAATATCACTAATTGACACAAATATCATGAAAACTTCTCGAACCCCTTTTTTTGCACCATCACCGGATTTTCTCAAATTTGTCCAAATGAGAAAATTTTGACACAAAATGATGATCATTCAACATAGTATAGAGGCATAGGATCATAGAATAATAAGAAGATTAAAGAATTATTTACTCAAATTTGCTATTTAATCATCTATTTTATACCACCTAACAACTTTTAGCCATGATTTTCATGATTTTACCTAATATTGCAATAAATTTTTGAGCTTAGCAATATGTATTTCATGCTTGCAAGCCATGAATTCATCCTCCACCAATCCCATCATTTTTTTCTTCTTCTTCGTCATCTTTGCTTCCCTTCTCCTTCTTCTTTCTTTTTTTCCTTTTATTATTATTATTATTATTATTATTATCATAGGTCTAATTAAATTTATTAGAATAAAATCTTGAAGTAAAAATAATTAGTTTAAATAAGAGCCATATAACTCGGGATGTTATACTGTCTTATGACCAACTATGGAGAAGGGCGGAGAATCTTCTTAATGAAAGTTCTTTTGTCTTTTTTTGGTTAAAAAACTTGTGTCATGTTCTAGCTTTCCCTTAAAGCAATCCTCATTCATCCCAAACAATGGATAAGAATAAAAAATTAATAGCTACCTCCCTTCCTATTCCTCTGCCCTCCCCCTCTCTCGCAATTCACTATTCACCTCCATCCAACAAGTTGTAAAAGAGCCTAAACGGTTGTTGTCATTCTACTAATAATAGCTTGCATTCTTTTTCTCCTGCTTTTAGTGCTAACCCATAACACTCCAACTTTTTGAATTGAAGGGCACGTTCAATTAAGTTAATGACCATATGATGGACTTTAAAACTTCATAATAATAGTTGCAAGTATTTTCTTATTGTAATATGCTAAATCGATTAATCATCTGTTTGGATGGGGTGGTTTAAAGAGAAGCAAAGAGTACAAATGCAAATCAATATATTATATCAATTACTCACGCAGAATTAACTTATTTTCCTTCCTTTGCCTGAACTTTCCTCAGCCTCAAACCACCCTATCTTATAAAAGGTCAATATATCGTCTCAGAGTAGAATGATAGTACAATATAAATAGGCATTTCGCAATTCACATCATATTAATAATGATATTGAGCCAATCTACTAATTAAATAAAATCTGTGGTTATAGAATTTGCACATGGGATTTGGAATTCGTGGAACCGGAAGCTCCTCCTTTTCAATGGCTTTTTGTTTTTGTTAGGAGGGAACGTAATTGAAAAGAAATGTTTCCACTTCTAACAATGTCCAGATGCAAGGCTCGGCCCATGCCTTGCCAGCCAGCGTCCGAATTCTGAAGAAATAGCCGGATAAAAGGCTTCCTACTACATGGAAATTATGCAACTCAAAAGTACACCTTTTCTCATATTTAATTTCCCAAGGAAATCAAAATCATTGCATCATTTTCGATCTCCAATAGTGGCATAGAAGTTTCAGTGAGCTCTTTCCATTCCTTCTCATAAAATTTATCGAGAAAACAAACAGAAGATATTGAAAGAGAGAGAATAGTAAAAGGAGAAACCTTGTACATGGACTGAGGATTTCCCAAACGTTCCATCAAGCGTCTCATACGACCCAAATCGAACCCATCATCTGAATCAGTTCCAGCATTTCTGGGCACTCCTAATTTCTCATAATTTTTGAGATTTTCCAAGTACTCGAACAATTCTTTCATTTCTGGGTGTTCAAAGCTCGTACATAATGTTCTAACAATCCATGGTTTCATGATGGCAGGAGTGGTTATAGACACTGGGGCGGTTGTTTTCCGGAGGAGTCTGTTGCATTGATATGCAACGTTGAACATTCTCATATGAGCTACCTAAGGAAAGAGGGAACACACCGTTTCATTGCACTGGCAATGGAATTTATAACGGACAAAAAGAACGGTCTTTTTACGTGCGCCAGGCTCCCTCTCTAGTAAAGAATGACGGTGGTGTAAGCCATTAGAAGATACGAGGAGGGGTTTTTTTTTGGCATTTCATCGAATAGAAGATATGCGGCCTCAAGTGAAGTAGAGATAGGAGACATCGTTTACGGGTGGTGCCGTTCCACAAGTGATGCGTTGTCGTAGATAGTCACAAACGTTTCGATGATGGAGCTAATTATCTCTCAGATGTTGCAGGAATTGTTGTTGAAGGTTTTACTGAAGGGGAGTTGCAATGGAGGGAGGAGTCGGGCCGTGCAAACGCAAAGTGCTCAATTTCACAAAATAACACTAACACATACTTAGCATGTAATGGGTCCCCGTGATTTCAAGAAGTCTTTTGTGGTTAAATAATGGGCGTATTTGACGAGTGTGCCTCTGTACAGTTTTTTAAAGTCTCGCTTCATTGAATAATTCTAGATAGAGTAGTAAGGCTTGTTTTTTTATCACTAATGTATCCAGTAATACTCTTTAATAGTCAATACTGTACAAATATTACAACAAAAAAGAAAAAAAACCTAATTTAGGGAGCATAACAGTCTTCACTTATTATCTAAATTTGATGCTTTATTTATGAGTAAGTTATTAGCTTTATTTGAGAAATTCTATTTAATTTTCATATTTTTTTTTATGCGCTTGAAACTTTCGACCCTCTTTTCTTCTAATATACGCCGGACAAATAACTTATCCGATCAGCTTGTGATACAAATAAAAATGCGTGCTACCAAAGATAGGGGCAAAGGCAAACAAAAATGGCAAAACTATTTTAACTGAAAAGCTATGCTTGTCTATTAAAACAAATTAGACAATCGGCCGGGTCTTGTTTCGTCTTCCCCTTACTCTTCTTTCCCTACCCTTGTATGTCTCAATAGCACAATTCTTCTGGCTTTGTTGGCCCATTTACCTCCTATTCATATCCTATAACCTCCTAAAAATTAAAAAGATATGAACAAATTTTAAGAAAAGCTTTATTTTATGTAAGTTCTAAAAATCATTATAGAAATAGTTAAATATAAAAGTGCTATATATTTTAGAGTTGTAATAAAATTTTATCAAGATTGAATCATTTATATTCTCCATTTTTTTTTTATCGTTTTTATATAAACCTTATAAGCTAATTTTTTTTTTTTTTTTTTGGTAAGTAATTATAAGCCGATTGGCCTGATTCTTTGAAAAGTGTTTTAAGGAGAGAGTTTTTGAGGAATATATATAAATAAAAACTTATTAAAATATTATGAAAAATTATAAGAAAACTAATCAATTTTTAAGAAATTTAATAGAAAAAATTTAATTCATACTTATTGATGTGTCTTAGATTCAAATTTTAAATAGATTCGGGTTAAGTTGATCATCTGAATCCAACTCCGTCCACTAAGTCTGGATCCTACATACCACAATTATGAATAAGAGGTCAGGTGTTAGTGTAATATTATCTCACCAAAAATATTTCGACGCCCAAATCAATAAGCAACTTTTGAATTAAAAAGGTAAAAGTAAATGATGCAAGAAAAATGTAGAGAGTGTTTGTGATGAGAAGTGCTCTCGTTGAGAGAGACTTTGGCGGCTCGTGAAGAGCATTGGCTCTAAGCACTGTGTTCATTGGGAACGTAGTAACAAAGAGAGAGAAAGAGTGTTCGTTTTCAGAAAGCGTACGAGCTTTGCAGAAGAGAGTTTTTTTTAGAGTTTTTGTCATACGAGTTTAAGAGTTTGTGGGCTAATGATAGCATGCCTTGGAGTGAGGACTCTATGGCCTTTTATAGGCGTTGCTTTGGGCTGCCTTCCTCACACTTAAGGGCTTGATTTTGGTACTTTGTTGAAATCGTTGCCTTTTCTGGCGTGAAACTTTTATGGTAATAATGGTCGCTGATTTGATTGTTTTCCTTCTATATTCTGAAACCGTTAGGATTTTCGGTAAA
Organism: Nepenthes gracilis; assembly: GCA_033239525.1. Classification (NCBI taxonomy): domain Eukaryota; kingdom Viridiplantae; phylum Streptophyta; class Magnoliopsida; order Caryophyllales; family Nepenthaceae; genus Nepenthes; species Nepenthes gracilis. Next base: position 674,811 of record BSYO01000021.1, read on the forward strand.
TAGGGTAGAAATTATGATGCCTTCCTTTAGGGATGCGCGTTGAACTTGCTAATGACCGTTACAGTAGAGATTGCCTTCTATGGAGAGTCCGAAATCAGGAGAGAAAACCGTTATTGGTCGAGAACGGTCGTGTGGGCCACACTGGGCTTGGCCCATTTGGGGCCTATCCTTCAGACAGTCGACTTGTCATACTTCCGATCAATGGAAGCGTTAATCGTCTTGCATGATTCTGGTCAATAGAAGGGTTTACCGTCTTGGGTCCAAGTGGGCCGTCTTGTATTTGGACTTTTTACGGCTCATTAGTCCTTCGACCGGTCAACGGTTGGCATTGATCGTCTAGGCACAAATGGGCCGTGTGTATTTGGGATGTTCCTCCTTTTTGAGTCAGCCCATTACTGGTGTAGCCATCACTAGCCCCCCATGCTAGTGGTCTAGGACTCTGACCTCCAACATGTTTGAGATGGGTCGCGAGTTATTGGATTACCTACCTGAGGTGAGGAAACTAGTGCTGACTCTTGGTCTGTTGATTACATCGCTTACAATAGCTGATCGTAAAGTCAAGATCAGGAGAACCAGCTTAGAAGATCGTTGACTGGATTTATTAACCGTCTAGGCCAAGATCCGAAGAACTTCTAAAGGAAGCGTTGACCGGATGTATTGACCGTTTAAGACAAAATTCAGAGAACGGTTGAAGGAAGTATTGACCGGATGTGTTGACCGTTTATGTCAAAATTTGAAAAACTTCTAAAGAAAGTATTGACCGGATGTGTTGACCGTTTATGCCAAAATCCAGAGAACAGCTGAAGGAAGCGTTGACCAAATGTGTTGACCGTTTATACCAAAATCCAGAGAACAGCTGAAGGAAGCGTTGACCAAATGTGTTGACCATTTAGGCCAAGGTCTGGAGAACTTCTGAAGGAAATATTGACCGTTTAGTCCAAAATTCAGAGAACAACTAAAGGAAGTGTTGAACGGATTCGTTGACTGTCTAGGCCAAAGTCCAGAGAACTTCTAAGGAACTGGGAATTGAAATAACGCGCCATCATACCGCCAGCCTGTCAGTTAAAATGTTGGCCACGTGTTCGCATGCAGTGAATTTACGATCCCGATAATTAATGTGCCAGAAGATCTGATTTGACTGTTCCCTTTTAGGAAGTGACACGTGTCAGTAACATTGGGCGCATGATTACGAGACAGTTCCTCTTCTCCACCGTTCACACTCCTTTAAGTGATCCGTTCGTTGCTTTTTAAGTTTCCCACGCTTTCCTTCAACTTTCATTCTTAAAAATTTTTCTAAGTGTTGTGCTATTTTCCTTCTTACTTCCATTCCCATAGTTCTTTCTATTACCCAAATCGATTCAGTTACCAAGGCCAGTGAGGTGAGAGAGTTGTATATCAAATTCAACATCCTTAAGTTGATCGTCTTTAGGATTCCCGAAGAGGGAGGCAGGGTGTGCTCTCCTCCTAAGGGTTGTGTTACCATCTACGAGGCCCACTTGAGGAGTGGGCTACACCTTTCAATTTCTGATGAGCTGATGGATATTCTGACTGCTTTTCGAATCCCCATAGCACGGTTTCATGTCAATGCGGTGCGTTATTTGTGCACATTGTGCATCTTTCTTCACCAGCATGCAAAGTTGTTGACGGTGGGAGCAGTCAGAGTGATGTTCCAGTTTGTCCAGGGCGAAGAGTGGGTGTCCCAGTCCCCACGAGAACTCCGAATCAACGACACCACATATGATTCTCTGAAGAACCAGAAGAACTAATTTTTTTATATTCATGTTGATTCGACCTGACCCTTTGCCAAAGATTGGGGCAGAGTGCTCAATATTTATATTGGGACGCCCATTGAGGAGGAGGTTGTTATGGTGCAACCGCTTCTAGAGCTAGTGGAGGGCAACCCTCTAAAGTTTCGAAGAGACATTTGGTTTCTCAAGCGGAGGCCAAAAAGGCACAATAGGGACTGCCTTCTCTAGAGCAGAAGATGAAGGGGCCTTCCCATGAGAGGAAGGCAGGCGCCCTCACGATCGGGTCTGCCGGCACACCTCCCAGCAAGGAGACTCCCAAGAGTCTATGATAGAAGAAGGCGGCAACAACGATGCCTATTTCCTCTCCTTCCATAGAGCCTGAGTGTGTTTTGGCCAACCAATTTGCTAGAGTTGGGGATAGCTCTGGTGTAGGTGGAGTTGAGGCTGCCATTAAGGCTTTTAGGGCTGCATTGTGCTCCCCTGTGAGCAGCATCGTTCTTGCCCTGCCACGACCGAAGTAGCTAGCGATGCCTTTAGAGTCGCCCGCGGATCCCTCTGTTGAACGAGTTGTGGAGTTGCGAGGACACACCTGCCGGAGATCTCCTAGAGGTGCCTGAGGTGCCAACCGCTGGAGAGCCTCAATTGGCAGTTGGCATCAGTGCTGAGCGAGACGGAGGAGCCTACCTCTGGAGAGCCCATTGAGGCTGTGGGCTTTGTTGCGGAGACGTTAGAGTCATCTGTCGTCAGAAAGCCTATTAAGGCGGTGGCCCTCACAGCAGAGTTGTCGGAGGAGTCTGCGGTGGAGGCCATTGCAAGAGCTATTTAGGAGATTATTGTTTTTAGTCCTCTGCCGCCTGGGCCAAGGTCTCACGGTAGGCTAGTAAGGCCAGTATGCAAAATTTGGCAGGTAAACCTTCGTAATTTTTCTTCTCCTTTTTCTCTTCATTGCTAATATGTAGCATTTTTTACATGTGGAGAAAATTGCTAGGGCAGTCACAAAGGGATTGCACCAGCGAGACTTGGTGATCTCGGATTGGGAAAATGAGATCACCTGGCTCGAGGAGGCGGTGGAGTTGCTAAGAGCGGAGCACCGTAAGGACACGGCTGCTCTCTGATCTGTGCTATCCAGTCTGGAGGCAGAAAACGCCAGGCTAAAAGAGGAGAATGTCCTTCTAAGAGAAGCCCTGTTGTCTAGCCTTGAAGATGAAAATGCCAGAGTGACAGAGGAGAACGCCTGACTGAGAGAAGACAATGACTAGGTAGTGAGGTGTATCGATCAACTCGCGGGACAGATGGTGTCGCTGGAAAACGAGTTGACTACTTGTATACACCCTCACGAGGTCTCCGATATGCTGGTAGCATAGTTATGGGAAGGTGTTAACCTTTGTCGACACATCGCGCAGTTGGTTGACCCTAACTTTTCAGTGGAGTATTTTGACCCATCCAATCGTTCTGTCCAACATCGTGAGAGCCTCGTGGGGCAATCCCAGAGTAGTCATGGGCTGCCACCTCCTCCTCCTGGGAGCTTTGCACCTCCTTAGCTTTTGTACTTTTTGCTTTTTGAAATCATTGTAATTGTATACGCACATAATCAATAAAACGGTCATTTTATTGATGTCATGTGTTTTTGCCTTAGTAGTCGTTTCTCAATTATTGTTGCTGTGTTGTTCGGCCAACAGGTGCGTTGCACACAGGTTGGTCGTTTGCCTTTCTTGAGATGTTAGCAGCACTCTCTGATGGACTTAAGTCCAATAGAAGACATCAAGGTGGACCCTATTGTCAGGTCAAGCCTATTCTTCACTTGTGAGCTGAGGTTTGGCGGCGCTGCCTAAGTGTAAACTTGGGCGGCTGGCTTTTGAATGGAGCGCTTTTGCTCTTGTTGACCGTCGCTGACTGTCATGCTATCTCCTTGAGTAGGAGGTCGTCACGTGTACTGTTTAAATCCCCTAAGATTTTGACCGCGAATGGCCACTTGGATGACGAAGGTTTAATTCGACCATTTATTAGGCTACCCGGATGACTAAGGTTTAGTTACGACTATTCGTGGGTGGCCTGGATGACCAGGGTTCAATTCGACCGTTATAGGCCACCTTGATAACTAGGGTTTAGTTACGACTACTCGTGAACTGCCTGAATGCTCAGGGTTTAATTACATGCGGGTGAAAACCTACCCGATTTAGGGGCGGTCTAAGTCATATAACCCTGTAAGCAAACACACACACATATGGCAAAGAAAAAAGAATACAATGCAAATAAAAAAAGGAAAAATATCCTCTTTTACTAATAATAAATAATATGTGCAGGCATAGATATAGATGACCTACCTGTGTCCTTACTAGAAATAGCGCTTAAGATGGATCGCATTCCACGTTCGAGGAAGCAACTTGCTTTTTTAGATTCAGAGTTTGTAAACTTCATTCCGTAGAACGACAAAGACTAGAATAATTCATGGAAAGTTTATTCCAATTGGTGGTCTTACACGTAGCCTCGATGCTTCACAAGATTATGTCTCCAATTTCGAATTGCCGCGCTTTTACCTTCTTGTTGTAATAGTGCGTGACTCGTTTTTGGTAGATTGTCGTTCGTAGCCTAGTAGTGTCACAAGCCTCCTCGATTAAATCTAGGTGTTTTCAAATTTTTTGGGAGATAGCTTGTGGGTCGAAAGACTCAACCCTAAGATTTGGAAGTCCAAACTCCACTGGAATTACCACTTCAGTCTCGTAGCAGAGATTGAAGGGTGTCTCGTGAGTCGGCTCCTTTGGAGTCGTGCGGTAAGACTATAGGACAGAGGGTAGCTCGTCGACTCATAAATCCCCTACGACCTCCAGCTTAGTCTTCAAACCGTGGAGTGTATGTGATTTTTGACTTCAACCTGTCTATTGGCCTGCAGGAGTGCGATCGAAGTGTGAACCAATATGATGCCTAGACTAGCGTAATACTTGGTGAAACATTTTTTTGGAGAATTAGGTTCCGTTGTCAATCACTATAAGATCGGGAATGCCAAATCGGCTGACTATGCGTTGGCAGACGAATTGTAAAGCATTGTACTCGATGATCTTAGCCAGTAGGGTGGCTTTGACCCACTTGGTGAAGTAGTCGATGCCGTGATTATGAACTTCCTTTGCTCAGAGTAATGGAAAATGGGCCGAAGATATCGAGCCCTAATTGCACGAAAGGTTAGGGAGTTTGAAGAGATCTTAATTCGGCGGGCGGTTGATGGTGAGGATTACCGTAGATCTGACAATTTTCACACCTCTTCACGAAGTCGAGGGTGTCCTTCTTCATTGTCGGACAGTAATATCTCTGACGCATGATCTTAAATGATAGGTTTTTGCAGCCGATATGCCATCCGTAGATCCTAAGGTGTACTTTGCTCATGGCGTAGTTTGCATCCTCAAGAGTCAAGCATCGAAGGTATGGAGTTGAGTAGCCACGGTGATATAGTCATCCATCAACTAGGGTGTATTAGCCAGCCGTCTTCTTGATCCACTTGACTTCGTTTGCATTGTCTGGTAGTGCTCCGTCTGCCAAATACCACTTGTAAGGTGTCATCTAGCATTCTGCGTCGAAGATTTGCATTGCTTTCTATTCCTCAATACGGGGGTGCTCAGGATCTCCCTCATGGCTCTTGAGTACTGTTCTGGATTTTCAGTTGTCGCTGCCCGGGCAAGTTAGTCGGCCTTCCAATTTTTAGCTCTGGGGACGTGGACCAGGTCTAACTTATTAAATCTTCGGATAGCGTCCTTCGCCTTAACCAAGTATTTGACTAAGTGAGGGTTGCACATCTTGAAGCTCTCATTTACCTTGTTAACGACCAGCTCAGAGTTGCTGTAGACGATTAGTCACCTAGCGGAGTATTCTTTCTCTAGTCTTAGCTCAGCTAATAGAATTTTGTATTCAGCAACGTTATTGGTGGCCAAGAAACCAAGTCTAAGGAAGCACCTCACCTCAAACCCATCGAGGGTCCTTAGGACCACTCCGGCACTATTGTCGGACTCCGTAGACGATCTGTCTACATTGAGGATCCACTCCGGCTCTTTCCTGTGCCATTCTTTGTCCTTAGTGGGCTATTCTTCAGAGATTGGTGTCGTGGTCTCGACGATAAAGTCGGCCAAAGCTTGCCCTTTGATGGCTGGTTTTGGCCGAAATTTAATGTCGAACTCTCCTAACTCGAAGGCCCACTCAACCAGCTATCCAGAAACGTCGGATTTCTAGAGTATGTTCTTCAGAAGTTGGTCGGTCAGAAAGACTATGCGATGGGCCTAAAAGTAAGGTCTCAATTTTTGGGTGGAGAAGACAAGTGTCAAGGCTAACTTCTCTGCGCGATGGTAGCATGTCTTAAGGCCGGTCAATATTTTACTTACATAGTAGACCGGCCCTTGAGCGTCGGAGTCCTAGCATATGAGGACAAAGCTAAGAGCTACCTCCGATATCGCCAGATAGAGGTACAACTCTTCTTCCTCCTTAGGTGATGTCAGCAGCGGTGAACTGGCCAAGTACTGTTTCAATTCGTCGAAGGCTGCCTGACATTTTACAGTCCACTGGAATCTATTTGCTTTTGTTCCCCTCAAAGCCTTGAAGAAAGGCTGGTACTTGTCCCCTGATTTAACCAAGAAGCGAGACAAACATGCCAATCATCTGGTTAGCCTTTGAACGTCTTTGACACTCCACGGTGGAGTCATGTCCATGAGGGCCTTGATTTTCCCGGATTTGCCTCAATCCCTCATTAGGAAACAATGAAATCCAAGAACTTTCCTAAGGATACTCCAAAAACACACTTTGTAGCCCGAGTATGCGTCTATGAAATTCAGCAACTCATGCCCGGATGTTGAGTCTACCAACAGGTTGATCATAGGTAAAGGGAAGCTATCTTTTGAATAGGCTTTATTAACGTTGGTAAAGTTGACTCAAATTTACCATTTCCCATTGCTCTTTTTTATTAAAACGACGTTAGAGAGCCAGTCCAGTACTGGACTTCTCTGATAAAGTCGGCGTCCAACAGCTTCTTTACCTCCTTCCATATGGTGCTCAGCTTCTCCCCGGAGTGGTTCCTCCACTTCTGCCTGATGAACATGCGGTCGGAATCGAGACCCAACTTGTGGACCATTACTCCGACCGTAATTCCAAGCATATCCGTAGGGGTCCATGTGAAGATGTCAGTGTTCTGTCATAAGAACACAATCAGCTCATCGCGCAGTGTCCTGGTGGATGAGCTTTCGATCTGTACACACCTCTTTGGGTCCTCCGGATTCAATGGGATTAGATCGGTAGCCTCATCAGTGTATACTTGCTGTAGAATTGCTTCGTCTCGATGGTTGAGTTCTCCTACCGTCTTAGTGTTGCCACTTGGCGTGATCTAGGACATATAACATGTCCGCCTGGTGACTTGGTCACCTAATACTTTGCCTATATCGCAGGCTATCAAGAACTTTATTTTGAGGTGCGGCATTAAAGTGATGGCTCCAAATGCAGTTAGGCATGGGCAGCCTAGTATTGCGTTGTACACGGAAGGCAAGTCAAAGACTAAGAATGCGAGTGTATGACTCATCGTTCTCGGGTATGTGCTCAGAATGACCTCCAATTAGATTGTTCCTTAGACGGCCACTAGTTCGTTGTCCAAGCCATAGAGTGGGCCTTCGGCAAGTTTTCAACTGACTCTTTTTAATTACAGTTTAAAAAATATATCAAGATAAAACAAATCGCGAAAACGTTCATTATCAATGAAAACTCGTTTTAGTTGGTAGTCGATGCTACCGTCCGAAATGAACGCAGATATAACAAGGGGATCTGCATGGAGGAGATTACATGGCTCATGTCGTTGTCACTAAAGCTAATGACATTGTCTTTTGTGCACTATTTCTTCCGCCCAATCTACTATTCCTTATGATTTGTTGGGGTCTTGGCCGGCCGGGTTATAATCATATTGACCACTCCAAACGTGATCCGATTTCATTATAGGGAAGGCTCTGGTCCTTCCCCTCTTGAGGTGCTGGAGCTCTACTCGGGGTTCCTGACGAACCTTGTGAAGTGGCCCCTTCGGATAAACTCCTCAATCTCCCGGTGAAGCATCTTATAATCTTCTGTGGAGTGTCGGGGAGATTAATAAAAATCACAGTACTTAGCTGGATTTCCTCCCTCCGCTTTCTTAAGTGATTTGGGCTACTTAAGAAACTTCTCTCCACGGATCTGCATGAAGACATTGGAGCTTGTGTCGATCAGGGGCGTTAGGCTGATCGGCATGTAGTTCCTTTGTTCTGGCGCTCCAGTCCTGTGCTGCTTCCGGTGGGAGTGATCATCACCATTATGATTCCTCTTTTCTACAGTTGGGAAAGGGCGAGGTTGTTCTTTCCGCTCGGGACGCTTAGCCTCGTTAGCCTCCTCTACTGTTGCGTAGGCCCTGGTAATAGATTTCGCTTCTCGAAAGGTCTGCAAATTTTTGTGCGCCAAGTGCCTAAAGAAGTCCCCATGCGTTAAGGCGAAGGTGAAACTGCTAAGTTTCATCTCTTTTGTGAACTTAGGAATTCTTTTCGCCTCCGTTACGAAGCGATCCAAGAACTTACGTGGATTTTCTCCCTACTTCTACTTGATATGAAGAGATGTCAATGCTACTTCTCTTCCCGGCATCTAGAAGCATATTGTGCCAAGAAGAGGTCAGAGAGCTCTCAGAAGCTCTAGATCGAATCTGATAGGAGACAATGGAACCAAATGTGGGCATCTCCCTTCAATGTAAGAGGGAAGTAGTGACACATAGCTACGTCCTTCAACCCTTGTAGACTCAGATGGGTGCAAAAATTATTAAGATAATCCATAAGATTAGCGCTCCCATCGTAAGCGTCAAGAGTCAGCATCTTGAACTTGGTCAGCATAAGACGGTTCAAGATCTGTGTCGTGAAGGGAGATCTGTCTAGATCCATGGCGTGTTCGACATCCTTGAACACTTGCTTTAGGATCTTTTTCACCCGCGAATCTATGGGGACGGTATCGCCAGTTCTTTTGGAATTAAAATAGGTTCTCAACTCCATCCTTTCTCTAATGTGGTGAATAGTCGACCGGCTACTGCCACCAGCGGATCTAACGATCCTGGAGATTCCCTCCGAGCCTGAGGCCTGATCTATGTCTGGGAGTATCAAGGATTTCTTCGTTCGGGACTCTCCTCCGGAGTCCTACTGCTCAACGTCCTTCGAGCCTTATTGACTCTGGGCGTGTGAGGCCTCCGGAGCCTGAGTGTTGGCCGGTTTCTTCTTCTTCTATCCTCCTCTCTTAGAGATCGGAGCAGGGAATGCTGCGCGCAGAACCCTTTGCTGAACGTTCTCCTGGCGGGTGCAGAGCATTTGGAACATTCTGTTCATACTACTCATGCACTCCGCAAGGTTCCGAAAAAATGGTGCAGGCACGCCGTTGACCTAATTACCAGCAGAGTGGTCCTGGTCGGGTGTGGTCATATCTCAAGCGGAACCGCTAGCCTGCTCTCTTGTATTCACCATCTTGCTTGATGAGAGGCGAAATAGAGTGAGATCGTAGAGAAAAGTGGTTGGCTTTTTGTAAGCTTTCCCACAAACAGCACCAATGATGCGTTCTAGATTCAAATTTTGAACAGATTTGGATCAAGTCAATCATCTGAGTCCAGCTCCGTCCACTAAATCTGGATCCTATACACCATAACTACAAATAAGAGGTTAGGTGTCAATGGGATGTCCCATCGAAAACACTCCGATACCCAAATCAGTAAGTAGCCTTCGAATTAAAAAGGTAAAAATAAAGGACGTAAGAAAAATGCAAAGAGTGTTTATGATGGGAAGTGCTCTCGTTGAGAGAGGCTTTGGTGGCTCATGAGAAGCATTGGCTCTAAGCACTATGTTCACTGGGAACGTAGAGACAAAGAGAAAGAGAGAGACTGTTCGTCTTCTGAAAGTGTATGAGCTTTGTAGAAAAGAGTTTTTTTTTAGAGCTTTTCTCAGACGAGCTTAAGCGTTTGTAGGCCAATGAAAGCATGCCTTGGAGTGAGAGCTTCATAGCCTTTTATAGGCATTGCTTTGAGTTGCCTTCCTCGCGCTGAAATGCTTGATTCACGTACTTTGTTAGAATCGTTGCCTTTTCTGGTGTGAAGCTTTTATGACAGTAACGGTCGCTGATTTGATTATTTTTCTTCTGTATTCTGGAACTATTAGGATTTTCGGTAGATAGGGAAGAGATTCTGGCGTCTTCCTTTAGGGATGTGTGTTGAATTTGTTGATAATCGTTACAGTGGGGATTGCTTTCTATGGAGAGCGTGAAATTAGAAGAGAAGATCGTTGCTGGTCGAAAACGGTCGTGTGGGCCACACTGGCTTTGGCCCATTTGAGGCCTGTCCTTTAGACGGTCAACTAGTCATACTTCCGATCAATGGAAGCATTGACCATTTTTCATGATTCCGGTCAATGGAAGCGTAGACCGTCTTGGACCCAAGTGGGCCGTCTTATATTTGGGTTTCTTACAATTCATTGGCCTTTTAATCGGTCAATGGCTGGCGTTGACCGTCCAGGCACAAATGGGCTGTGTGTATCTGGGACATTCCTCTTTTTTGGATCAGCCCATTACTGACGTACCCATCACCTATCTTTAAAGCTTTAGAAATTTAAGAGAAAAGTATGGAGCTTCTATTTGAAACTTAATTTACTGAAAAAAATATATGTTGTAAATTTAATTATGGAGTGCTTTTTCTTTACCTAAACAATATATATTTGTAGCATTTTATGAGCAATCACCCTTCAATTTCATTTGGAAGTTTGTAATGGATTGCTTATGAGTTATTTTTGTTATATTTTTGCTTATATTTCATTAAATTTTTAAAGATACAACCAAAATGTTTGTATTCATTCTAGCCATATGGAAGTATATGCCAAATATATGATAGTTAATATATAGTCTGATCTAAAAAATATAATAATATATAGCAAATTAAAAATGAAATTGGAGGGGACTGTGTGTCCGTTGGTAAAGAGGGAAATAGAATGAGATTCTTATCAATTGTCAATTCATAAAAAATCTAACCTGCTGCAACAGGTTGACGTTAATGGATTAAGTCAAAGGGACCCACCAACACCTATCAATGAGTAAAGATCATTTGTTGCCCATTCAACTAGCATATAGCATGTATGTCATACAATTTAATAATTCCTACCGTGTGAAAAAGGTATCTATTACACTTAAAATAAAATATTGATAAAATAAATATTGATTAAACAATATAATTATATCCAGTAAAAATTTAAAAAAAGATATATCTATTACTTGACTCTAAGATATTTAACCAATCAGATCTATTTTCTTTCTAATGACTACTTTTAGCCGATAACTTATAAATATATTACTAATTCAATTTTCTCTACAATTCAAAAACATTTATTAAGAAATAGAGAATGAGCATCAAAGAGAACATGGTGCTCCTGAGATAGTGCCCTAAAATGCCAAATACATATCGGCCCCCAAAGAAAAAGAAAGGCATCAACTCCTACTGGAAGCTCCAGCTGCCCTCGAGATAAGAGTCAGATCATCTCAAAAGTCAGCAGTTGGATACAAGAATTCAGATACCTCTTTATCTAATGATACAATATTCCTCAACATCAATGCTGCAAGGAAACACATCACCCACATGTTGACTATCTTCCATCAAGCTCTCGCAGGAAGTTCAACCCCTCAACATCGCACTACCTAACAGAAGAGTCTTGTGACTCGGGTCCTAAGAGTCGATGAATCTCTGACTCTCTTACGAGATTAAAGTTGATATTAACTTATGTATTAGTTAAAATTTTTCAAGAGTGACACCCTAGTCCCCTTTACTATATTGTTTGGGTATACGGGATTAGAACTGTGGCATTTAAATTTAAATTTTGAATTGAGTGACTATCACTTTGAATAAATCTTGATTTATTTATGTATTAAAAATAAATAATGACATGTATCCAAACAAAAATAATAATAGAAAACATAATGGACAATTTGTTTTTTAAGTTTAAAATTATATCAAAAAAGTAAGCTTGCTATGTTTTAATATTAGTCTGAACAAAACTTGAACAAGTTTTTAACAATCCAAACTCGAATAAACATCATATTTGTTTTTTGGGAGAAGCTTATAATGGAAAAATACATATGAAACTAATTTTCAATAGCATTAGTTAACATAATGATACTTCTTATTGCCTTTTATAGATATATTCATATGTAATTAGCTTTCTCTAATCAAAACTTGTGACGAATTAACATTGTTTTGCTTCAATTTTATAAGCTGTCAAACTAACTATTTGAACCCAATCAACTATTTTTTAAATCATCTAAAGTATTTCAAAATAATATATATTTTCTTCAGCAAATCGCATATAGTATGCCTGATCAAGGAATGTAGGATAGAAAGTGAACATGCTAAAATGGTCTCTCCCTCTTTCTCTCTCTCTCTTGTTTACTGAAATTCATTAATTTTAGTGTCCTAGCCGAAAAGCATAACACCCAATTTATCGAAATATTACCAAAAGATTGAAGTCACTATGATATAATTGAAAACTCAATAACTTCTTCTTAGCCAAATAAAAATTGAGAAGTCTGAGTTATTTTTTCAGATAAAAAAGCTTAACTTTTTTCAAATATTCTCTTCGACATTCTACGTTCAACAATAATTTATATGCACAAATATCAAATCAAAAAAATACTTTAAATAAGTTGTAAAATCTTGAAAAAATCAATCCCAAAACTTTAGAAAGCACCAATGCACACAAATATTGTGCAAGCAATTACAATTATCAGCATCATTCCTCACGAAATTATAATTTGTCATGTGTCACTTCCCGCAATATCCTTTCGCTCAATTGTTTCCGGCCGCAAACTGTATGAAAATGAAACTATCTAGGTTAAAGAATCATCAAAATAGGCCTAATTGGAACGAATTTGCTGTCCCAATTCTAAATTAATTAAGGCGAAGATGAAACGTGCCTTCTTAAAGTCATTATAATATAGCAGATATTAATGCCATACCGCCGCAGATTTTTGTCACCAAAATACCTCCCTGCGCGATCAATGCCATGCTCATTGCAGATCACTTCCCAAAATATTGCCCCGATTTGGCTATAGTATCTCTAATTTTGAAAGAATTCAAAAAATAGAGAGAGGGACAGGAGGCATGTGAGAGTTTACTCATATATATATATATATATATATATATTTGTCGGTTACTTTCTGACGAGGTGCTAGAACAAAGTTTAATACACCAACCTATTCACACCTGTCTCCGCCATCTGAATTCACAACGGCCCTGTCAGTCCACCGGCATCGCCACATTTTCTAGCCATTTGAGAGACGTCATCCCTCTGAATAATTCCTGATGTTGCGAATCATTCGTTCTGCTTTCCAAACATCTTGTCTGTTATCTAAGATTATTGTCTGATTTCCTATCGTTCCAAGTTGAGCCAGCTTTATTTCCGGAACCTTGTTTTGCAAACAAAGCTTAAATCATCCCTAATCTTCAATTCTTTCGTGTACTGTGAGTATTTTTCTTAATTTGAGTCTCTAATGTATCATCCACATCAACGATCTAAAGCTGGCAGGCACCTGCTCCTGATTCCACAAAATCATTGCCAACACTGCAATTTCTAGGAGGCAGAAGACGACAAACGCATCGTTTTGTGAGCCTCGAATCTTGAAATGCATCACTACAACTATTGTCCGAGTTTATGTTGCTTGTTGAAACGTAGCGTTTCATGCACTCCAAATCCGAAAACACGTCATTAATGTCATTAACCGTCCGCTGAACTTTTCATCTAAATGCACCGTTCTGAGTCCCAGGATGGTTCGCCTTCGTCTGCCCTATCTCCCAATCTTTGAAGTGGCATGGTCACCAACTCTTTTCACTGCCCAGTATGGCCCTTCTATAATTGGAATCTTTAGCACAATTTGTCTCGTCCCAATCTCTGCTAATGAATTTATTACAAAATGATGTCCATTAGCTCATATAAACGATTCACAATGATACAAACTATAATCACTGGGCTTATTCTTTCCATACTTTTATCAAAGGCTGAAAATTATAGTGCTTTGTCATAGGGAAACACAAGCCCTCACGACAGAGAAGATTCTAAACATGTCTTATTTTTTATAATTGTGTTGATGAGATAGTAATAACCATAAAATTATTATATATTTTGCTAATACCTTCATTCTATCCATCTATCAACATGAGATTTGGGCAGTTTGAAGTTGCCCAAGACATTAGGATAGAAATTTACAAATTTTGCCTATCAATATTGATTATGAGTCCATTATATAATAAGTTCCAAGGATCCAGACAATTAATAAAAAAATTTTACTATTAAATGTACTATTTAAGATATCAACTAATATCAACAAAACCATAATAGGAGTCTCCAACGAAACAAAATAAATTAGTGGATTATCAATATAGTCTACGCCGCATACAATCTCTTATAGCTCGTCATGATGAGTTTGAATCTACTATGGTCTTGCTATTGTATAGCTATCCTCACCCTTCATTTGATGGTATTATTGTTGAGCTTATTTCTATTAAATCTATCTTTAATATTTTCAAATGTCATGACATTGAGTTATATTTTTTAGTCTATCATTTTGGTATTATTATGTATTGTATGTAGGTATAAGTTTTAAGATTAGATTTAGTAAAGGGATGAGTTTTCACGCAAACATTAGCTCGTGCGAAAATAAATAAATGGGTTTTCGCATGACATTACACTCAAGCGAAACTATGGAATTTCATAGCTTTGGTGAATATTCAAATTATTTAAGGTTTAAAAGAACATAATGAAGGTGAAGAAAATAAGGATGAACAAAATCCGAATAATGATCAAGTTAATTATATGGCATTCACCTCTTTAATAACAAACAATGAGAACTCAATTGAAAAAAGAAATAATGAGAGCGACATTGACGATAATAACTTAGAAGAAGAATATAAGCGCCTGTTCAAATAAAGGTTAAAGTTGAAAAAAATGGGGTGCATTCCAAAAGCATAAAGAAGTTAGAAAATAACAAGGAAGTTATTGGTAATCAAATTGATGAATCCTCTAAAAGATTTTCAAAAATTAATGAAAAGAAAGAGGCTTGGGAGTTAAAGATGAAATCTTTAGAAAGAGGGCTAGAAAATTATAAATCTCAATTGTGTAATTTTACCATAATATCAATAAATTAAATCATATGCTAAGTATAGGTAAAGTTTTCGGGAATAAGAATGGTTTGATGTTTAAGACACATGTTTCTAATGTTAATGCTTGTCCCATACAATTTTCATTCCAACACTTTTAATCTCAAAGGCAAATTCTAATGAAAGTTGAAGAATATGACTCCAAAAATCATGTCACATTCTAATCTTCCCAAGATACAAAATTTGTCAATCATGAATCTTGTTATACTTTACATACACATGTTAGACATTAATGTGGCTAAAACAACCACTAAAACGGAATATAAAATCGATTTTTATACCTCCCGCCATTTGCGTGCTTTGTTTTCAAACGTGAGATTCGGACCTGTTTCGAGCTTCTAGACACTCCTTTACTCCTTTAGATAATGTAATACTTGAATTGGGTGCCAGGGACAAAGCCAGAATGTTTAATTTATAGGCAAAACAATCATTCACCTCAACCGTATTTCAAACTCAAACCGGTTAAGAATTGATAATTGACTTAATGGGAGAGTTATCATCACTAAATTGACCACTAATATTTCAGCAATTAATTGAGTAAAATGGCAAATGGTGATGAATCAGTTGAGGAAGATTAAACGAACAAAACCCTTCTGAGGCTTGGATTCGGCTTGAAAACGGCTTGATAAAGCCGACTTCACGGCTCGGCCTGGTGGCTCGCTCGGCTAACGGACCAAACTCAGTTAATTGGGCCGGATGCTGAAGCCTATATTCTCCCACTTGGTCCATGATTTACTTGATGTGATAAACAAACTCATCAATTCTCAAACTTAGAAAATAAATATACGAATCATGGTAATAAGTCTCCTAATAATGAGTAATCTCTTCCATGTATTACAATACATTATATTTTTCAAGTCATCTAGTAACTTTACTTCATGAATAACCCCTATGTTTATTCTTTGTCCAACTTAATGATATTCTCAAATCAATCAATGTGTACACAATTTTGAGAAATATCACAATAATAAAATAGAAATTTATAACATCATTATCCATACAATGAAAATTACAAAATGGAACTCAATCCCATTTCAGTTACAAGATCATTGAACCTCAATGGTGGTATGCCTTTTGTCAAATGATAAGCGATCATCAATTCGGTGCTAATATACTCAATAGCAATTTTTTTCCTTTAATGCGCTCCTTTATGGCTAAAAACTGAATGTCGATGTATTTACTTTGACTGCTACTTTTGTTTCTTTTAGCCAGGAAAACAGAAGCTGAATTATCACAAAATATCTTTAATGGCCTTGAGATGGAATCAACCACTTTAAGCCTAGACATAAAATTCTTCATCCATACACGATGCTTTGTAGCCTCGAAACAAGTAATGAACTCGATCTCCATAGTAAAAGTAGCAATCAAAGTTTGCTTTACACTCCGTCAGGATACAACTCCACCAGCAAATAAAAACATGTAACCGGATGTTAATTTACGTGAATCAACACATCCAACGAAGTATGAATCGGAGTATCCCAATACTTTTAAATTGTCAGTCCGTCTATATGTAAGCATGTAGTCTTTGGTACCTTGAAAATACATCATGACTTTCTTGGCAGCTTTTCAGTGTTCGATTTCTAGATTGCTCTGAAATCTTTCCAATATTTCAACTGCAAATGCTATGTCAGGTCTTGTACATACCTGAGCATACATCAAACTTTTAAAAACGGAAGCATATGGAATGTTCTTGATCTGTTCCCGTTCCAAATCA